>JAUCMX010000003.1:26055373-26415373 GCA_033459395.1 Hemibagrus guttatus | reverse complement strand
CACTTCGATTAGGGTTGTCATGCAAGTTGTTTCAAAAGTCTTAAGATAAGTCTTGGGTCTTGTTATGAATTAGTGAGAATGGAAATAATCGATCGAAAATCATGTTTTAAATTATTTATCATAATTATATATACAGTGCTGAACAGGTTCCCTGATGGTCCAGCAGCTTGATCTCGCCACCCTGCTGCTGCTGCTGCACCGCTGGGCAGGGAACCAACCCATCAACTAAGGGCTTAACTCTCAGTGCTGGTCCCAAGCCCAGATAATATGGGAAGGTTGCATCAGTAAGGTCATCCAGTGTAAAACCTGTGCCAGATCAAATATGCAGATCGGATGATCCGCTGTAGTGACCCCGAACAGGGAACAACTGAAGGACAGCAGCGACATGTTAAAGTGTTGAACTATTAGCATGGCTCGACAATCAAACAGTTAATAGAACTAGAATGGGACTGAGTCTGAGTGGCAGTGGGAGTGTCTTTTGTTTGAGATTTGAAAGAAAAACACAATATTGTAATGAGACTCAAGTGTACTTGTGCCTAGTTCCCGGCATCTGTCCAACTGACTAACTTTTTGTTACATTTTCTATTCTGCAAGGATTTTGTTTTTTTTTCTGCATGGGAGTATCATCAGCATTGTAGTACTACAGGGAGCTGTGTGCAGCTTAGAGGAAACAGTGCTTATCAGCCATTATTTTTTCAGTCAACAAAAGGCTTCCTAAAGCAGCAAAACACCCCGACCGGTTTCGGTTTTGATTAAGCTGCATGGTTTTTATCAGAGCTCTTGTTTATCTGTACATTAGAGACACATTCTGTGTTACAAACCAACAAGCAGGGTCAGTATTTACTTGTTCTGCATGACATCATTTATTGGTTCAGTGTTAAAATATAGTTTATAAAAAAAAATTTTTTCTTCCTATTCCAGTCATGTTTAATTGGATCTTTGTAATCCAAGACGTAATGCATGGTATAAGCCAGTCTCAATTGTTTCACCATCATTCTGTTGATGTTTCTATTATTTCACTTTATGCTTTTTGTATTAAGGGTGGTTTAATCTCCATCTGATCTGCAATTAGTTTTTAATTATGTTCTTTTCTTCTCCCTTTGTTAGGAGGAGGTCTGCAGTTGGTGCTTTGTATGAGGCATTTTTCAGCCTTTGTTGTGTGTGTGTGTGTGTGTGCATGCGTAGCACGCTGTAGAGCAGGGTTGCTGCTGTTTTGTGCACCACAGGCTCTGAGCTCTTGTGATGCCGGGCCCTTTGTGACCCGAGCTTGTTCTGAGGTGCAGCGGCTGGACGCTGAAACCCAATCAGGCAGCCTGAATTGGAACCATTTGGACAGAGACAGATGGAGAGGAGGGAGAGAGGACGAGGGAAATGAAGGCATGAGATGGAAAGAGAGAGTGTGTAAAAGGCACTTTTATCCCCATAGATTACAGTGCACTGACCGTGAAAGAGTTTAAATAAATGCTGAGCATGGAATGGATGAGTGTTGGGAAACATATGAGTAAGAGAGAGAAGGAAGAGAAGGAAGGAGCGAGAGAGCGATGGCAAGAGGGAGAGAGTGAGGGAGATGCGTTTGACAAGAAAAGGAAGTGAGTCGGGTTGTTGATGGAGGGCGACTGATGGTGGGGAGTGAAGAGATGTCGTTAAGACATGATGAACACCACAAAAGGAATGAGAGGGAGAGAGAAAGCAAATGAAAGAAAGATTGAACAGAACAGTGAAATGTCTGTGTGTGTGTGTGTGTGTGTGTGTGTGTGTGTGTGTGTAACTACTGGCTACTGTACGCAAACCTAAACATGCACACCCAAGCTTCTGAACAAAATTCAGGAGATACCCGCATTACAGAGGGGGTGAAAAATAATGAAAGAATGAGATGACATGACTGTCTGAGACCAAAAATGGAGAGCCGATGGCAAAGTGAAATAAAGTCCGACTGACGAAAAAGAAAGCCAGTTTGTTTCTAGCCCATCAAAAGTGTGACCCATTTTACCGATGATGGATGCCCAGAGCAGCTCAGATTTATCTGTAACGCTTATTTGTTAGCAGGCGCCATTTTCAGTACCCGCCCTAACCCACTTACTCCAGCTGGGGCATTCAGAGCAAGAGCAGGGCTTGATGTGGCATACTACACCTTCACCAGATGCTTTTACTTCAGCTAAAGTTCCACTTTTCTATTTATTTCTATTTATTTTAGAGCAGTAATAGAAATCTAATTGTCTGTTATGAGCCTTTTGGAGTACTGTAGTGTTGATTTCTTGATAGATTGGTCAGAAGGTGTTGACTGATTTTCTATAACAGCAGACTTGACAGTTTTTCCACCTGCAAGACAAATCACAGGTTTATATTAATAATGTTATTGTTTCTATAGAAACAGCTCATTCACAGGGACTTGCATGGCAGAGGTCTAAGACTAATAATAAACTAGCCATCCATCCATTTCCTATCCTACACATGGTCACAGGGAGCCTGGAGCTTATTCCAGGGGACTCAGGAGACACCCTGGATGAGGTGCCAACCCATCATGGAGCTCAATCTCTCTCTCTCTCTCTCTCTCTCTCTCACACACACACACACACACACACACACACACACACACACACACACACACACACACACACACACACACACACACACACACACACACACAGGGTGGACATGGTACTTGAACCCCAAACCCCAAAGGTGCAAGGCACAATGTAATTATAATTATAGTGAAAACCTTTTCTATATCAAGAGCTTTTCTTTTTTGCCATTTATGGAATGAGTCGCCAGTGTCAGCTTTTTTTGGAAGGTTTTTCCACCAGAGGAAAGTCTTCAGGACAGAGTACAAGCTGCCTTTTTTTGTGTACAGAAAGAGAAAAAGCCAGGCTGGTGATAATGGGAACTAATTTGTGTCTTGGACATTTCATAACAGTATAAAATTATAAGCTATTAACATTCATGGAGTTTTTTTTTTGTTTTTTGTTTTTTTTGTGGCAAATTGACTGCATCTAAGAGGAATAAAACACTTCAGGGCATGCTGTTATTGGAAAATAATCAACTTGATTAGATAGATCTCATGCTGTGATTTATTTATTTTTATGTAATTTAATTAATTAATTAAATAATAACAATTAGAATTTCTGGAAGCAGCTGATTGGCTGTAATTTTTTTCTGCTCCTATGATTATTTAAAATGGTAAAATAATAAATAATACTTTAAAAATAGATTTGATCTAATTCATTTTTGTACTCATTCAATAAAAGTATCATCAAACTAATGTAAAAATAAATTTAGGTTGCTGGTAGTTTCTTACCAAATCTATATATCAGGATACATATGTAGTATAGAAACATTTAAATACTGTGATGTGATATTTTTGTCATATCACCAACTCATAGCTTTTACAAAAAAAGTCATGTTCTATTTATGGACATTGCCAAAGAAAACTTTGTGTTTGGTGAATGCAGATAAGAGATGAAGGGTATGTGACTGGGACTAATCTAATTTACATTACTTCATGTTTAAAAAAGTTAAAGCATATAAAGCTTCATGTTGGAAAAAATCAGTTTCGGTACAGATATAAAATGAGTCATTTTGAACAGATCACGAGGGTTAAGGCGCAGGATGAGAGGCTGTGTTTAAGGCATGCAGAGCTCTCATTAGCTTGAGGTTTTGGAAGTCGAGATCGAGGGCCGGGCAGAGCGAGCGAGGGAAGGAAGGCTGGCACGGAGCCTGGTTCCGGACTGGCTTGGTCCCAGGCCACGACACCTCTGGCCCCGTTTACCCCCAGCACACACAAAGTGCTCTAAACACATGTCAAGAAAACGCTCCTGTGTGTTTTGAAGCTGCCACATAATCTACATTTCAGTGCTAATATACACGCAAGGCATTATGCAGATTTGCAGCAGTAACCAGAAGGCAGAAGCACCACAGCACATTCTTATACATCACACACATGCTTCAGCCTTTGCCCTGTGGTCTCAGAATAAATGAATAGGATTTTCTTATGCTTTATTGACTATAAAAACAATCGTCCACTATAAAAGACCTCTATTATGCTTTTTTTTATTCTTTTGAAATGAGAAATCTGAGGAAAAGGCAGCGAAAGCCATTTTCATATCTGCATTTAGCAACAAAATGGGCTCCCAGTGTCCACTTCAGTACTGTTGTGTCAGCGGATCAAGCTGGCGTTGAGGCTTCGATGGCCGCTTGCTAATCTTTCAGACCTTGACACCCTCTTCCTCACACACACCATTCGAAAGCGAACTTGTCCGGCTCTCTGTGGTGCCGTTGCTCCTGCTGACTCTCGGTGAAAGGGTCGCAGAGCTAACACGCAGAAAATAGCCACTGCTCTCGGCTTGATAAACGCATTTAAACTCTGGGGGCTTTCGGTGCTTTCCTAATGCTAACCACCTGCCTACTTTACGCACACACACAAACACACAACCAGCCCCAAATGATTGCTTTTATAGAGGAGTTGCCCTGCAGTTCTACTGAAAAGGGCCGGTGTGTGAGTTTGCCGTACACACACCATCAGCTGCTTGCCTAGCATGCAGATCTGAATTGTAACTCGCCATCTGCTCCAAATGCACTGCTGTAAATTGTTTCAAAAACATTATTGCGTGAGAAAGTCGTCGAGCATTCATAATGCACTCAATTTAGACTCATTGAGCATCCCTTGAAATTACTGCATTTGGCTTTTACTGGTGTCTCATACACACACACAAACACAAACGCTTGCTCTCCAGGGACAAGAAGCACGTCTTTGTGGTATTTCCAGCAGTGCATTCACATAAATGAAAACCGCTGCAATACACTTTCCTGTTCCTCATATTGCTAGTGGACAAATGAAACCTTTGTTTTAATCTCAACCGCTGTTGTCTGAGCCAAGCTCCTTGCACCCGAAGCAATAAACGTTGGGAACCGAAACGGAATTAGGACGAGCTAAAGCTATTTAACAGCAATGCACTCAATACATAAAGACAAAAAGGGCTGCTTGACAGCATTAAGCGAGCTTTCAATTGAATGTGGAGCTGGGAGCTCGAGTTTTGTTTGTGTTGAGAGGAAACCCAGCTCATCTGCAGGAAGCAGAGTCAAAGCTTGGAAGACGCAACTCGCATTCCAGCCGTCACACCTGGCATGTGAGGAAGAGCGAGAAAGCAGAGTGTACCCAAATACATCGCACTGTGTAGACTACGCACTGGGACTATTCAGGGTCAAGTTTTCATGAAGCCACTTAAATTTTCCCAAAGGCAAAGTATGACATTGTGTAAGAAAAGTTTGGGAATTGGACACAGAGGACTGGAGTAGGGAGAAATAAGGGGGAATGGGCACTAACGAACAAGAGTTGCATGCAGAGGAAACGGCAGGAGGGTACTTAAGGTTACAAAAGACAGGAAGGACAGATGTTGAACAGAGAACAGGAAAGAGAGACGCGGAGAGAAAGTGTGGGGTACAGTATGAGTAACAGTCCAATATAAAGAACTATTCTATTTCGAAAATGCATGCACAGTTTTTATTGCAACAAAATCGCTGCACTTAAAATTGTATGTTTTAGCTGAACATCACGTTTACACATAATTACTGAAGGCATTTCTTCATGTTCTATACAATAGTGACAGGCTGAAACCTGATTCTAGTCTGATACTGACATGTGATTATAAGCAGACCTGCTCTCAACCTTCTGTGGCCATGTTATGCGGAATATCTCGCTTTCAAGGCAAACTGTACTGCATTCACATGAAAAACCTCATGTCCTGTCACTTAATATCACATGTTATAATTAATTGAAAAAATATGTTGAATCTGATCAGATACCAATCCATTGTCCGATGCCAGAATCAACTTGCATTGGTATGCTCCAAATTTCATTTAAATAGGAACACAGGGATATTTAGATATACATAAACCAATCAGCCATAACATTAAATCCACCTGCCTCATACTGTGTACTGTAGGTCCCTCATGTACCACCAAAGCAGCTCCGACTTGTTGAGGCATGGACTCTGCGAGAGTGCCGAGACATTAGCAACTGATCCTTTAAGTCCTGTAAGTTGCTTATTCAGCACATTCATACTCAATCAGATTGAGATCTGGGGAATATGGAGGCTCATATTGTCATGATCCTCAAATCATTCCTAAATAATATCTGCAGCGTGGCAAGTTTTGGTATCTCTGTTTCTGTAGATGCTCAGACCCAGTTGTCTAGCCGTCTTGTCAATGTGACTCAAATCCTTACACATGACGATTTTTTTTTCTTCTTCCAACACGTCAACATCACAGGTGACATGTTATTCATGTCACCAGTCACATGATTTTATTGTAATGGCTAATTGGTATATGTTGTCCAGTTAGACATGGCATGACTACATCATCTGACCACATAGATGGTTTTGAGAGTTATAATTTATGAATGATTATTTTCAGTCCACTTTTGGGCTATGGGAGGAAACTGGAAAACCTGAGCTCAAGTTCAAACCATGGACCTTACTGCTTTGAGGCAGCAACTAAACTCCTACTAGATGTTATGTAATGAATTTAGTTTAGCTAACTTCTCCTGATGCTATTTTATGTTGAGACAGCACTTAGAAGTGATCACTTTGCCTTACACCTATCAACATCTTTGACTAACATGGCTTGATGGGATGGAAAGAAAAATGGAAAAAAAAAAGGAGAGGTTGCAGGGTTAAACCGAAAGGCAAGGGTGTCTTTGATGCAGGTCATGTGGAATATTCAGTAGTTCAGGACAGTAAAGGAAGGAGAGGGAGCAAAAGATGGACTCTGAAGTTTTATACAAGAGAACGATCTCTACTTATGAGCAGCATCACTCCAACTTTTCAAATGATCTCTCTTTTTCAATAACTGTCTCTTTTTTTTGCCTGACTATCTTGCCCTATTATGAAGGCATTGGAGCATTGGAAGATCTGTGTTTGCCCCCTCCCCCTTTCTCTACCTATGCACCATTCTGCCTCCTGTGCAGCCAAGATTTCGGTATTTTTCCTCCTCTTTTCTTTGGTTCTTCTCAGTGCATCCCCTTATTCCATGCTGGAGATCGGCATGAAAGACGTTGAGCTCGACTGAGCATGTCTGCCCACCTTCAGTTTTTTGAAAACAAATCTTCCTTCTCTCTCTATCTCTCTCATCAATGCTTCCTTTAGCACTTCGTCTTTTGTAATTCCTTTCTTTCGCTCATAATAAGTGCTCCATTGAAGGATGCTGAATCTTTCACCTTCGTGTGTTCACCACATGTATTCATGACCACCTTGTTTCAGTGCTTAACTGCAGTGTCTCTTTCTTTTATCACTCAATCCCCCACCCAAGATTCATTCCTCTTTTCCCCCACCCCCTTTATTCTTTTCCTTGACTTGAGGCCTTAACACTACATGTCCACTTGCAACTTCACTGTCAAAACCTGACTCCCAGCGTGCCATATTTATCCAATCAACCAGACTAGAGATGTACAGATGAAAGGATCTTTTTTTTTTTTTTATTTGCCATAACCATATCCAAGATAATGTCAAAGAAAGCTTGCAACAGCAGAACAGAGGGAGGCTGTGTAATGTGGACACATGGTATAACACAGAAAGCTGACTGTTGGCTGCCATCGAGGATCTAAGCTCTACCTTTGCATGTATTGAATCAGCATCGGAGACTGGCAAGGAATATCCTCAGATTGGCCTCTTTAATGCTCTTTAAGTGATCCAAGAAAAATAATTTTTTTAAAAAGTCATTTCTTTTGCTCATACGCTGTAGCTAGAAATATATCGGTAGTCCAGTGATGGTGTGAAAATGGTAGATGTATTTGGCTAAAACCACATACTCTTGCATTATATGTTATGTTAAAACTGTAGATATTGATCGTATACTGTTTGGGATTTATACATTGATTTTTCTGTGGTATTGCATCTACTTTATTTAGAATTTTTTTTTTTTATATTTGTTTTTAACACTGACTCCTGATCCCTGCAAATATTTTCCTTACCTCTTCATTATAGATTTGCACCCGGGAGCTGTTCCTGCAATCATAGTAACTTTAACAATAAATTATTAAATTATTATTATTTAAAATGTTTCTGTATTCAGATTATAACCGGAAGTTGGCCTGTAATGTGCACTAAATATGCACCACTTTCGCACTGCTATACCCAGTATAGTGTGCCTCTTATTGGTATCTCATTCTGTATACATTTAGAGCACAGTATCAATTTGTTCACTAATTTGTATTTATATCTGGTTGCATTCCTAAGCGATATGCCCATACTGAACATTCTTTAAACAGTTAGTTATTGTGTATTCTGTTGCAGAAGAGTAATGACTTGTATCTGCACCATACAGTGTAACCCAGAAAAGGACAGATTCCTGTTTGAGTCTGGTTCCTCTCATGATTTCTTTCTCATGTTTTCTCGAGGAGCTTTTCCTTTCCACCGTTGCTTCAGCCTTGCTCATTAGGGATCTAAGTCTACAGCCATTGATCCATAGACTGCTCTATACACCAACCCTTTCCCATCTACACCCCTCTGTTCCTCCATTTTTTTTTTTTTTTTTTTTTTTTACCCAACTATACACCAACCCAACTGTTTGTTCTCTTGCCCACCTACATCTTCCTATTGTCATATTTTACCAAGCTTCCCACCATGTTTATATGTTTTCCTGTGGACAACATAGCATTGTTCCCCAATTATCAGGCCCATTTAGCAATTACGCCCTCGCTTACAGAACAACGAAGGCTCGAGAGCACCGCTTGTTTCGGTAATCACGCAATCCGGCCTGTTTTGTATTCCTCCACTACACTCGTGGAATTGTTCATGCTTTAATTATTCTCTTTTATAAAGGGATCAAAGGTGCTGGTGCCGCCGCTAGCTCTCCATTTTTTTCATTCTCACACACACTTGCGTTCACGGAAATTTTTTTTTTTTTTTTTTTTTTTTTAAACATTTACTATGAATGTTTATCCATTATTCAAACCATGTAGCTTGCGCTGTAATGGTTCCGTTTTGGCTCCGCTACGTTGCTGTGTGTGAGCAGACTTCTTGTGTAGGGTAGAATATTTCTATCCTTTTTATATTGATCTGTGGTGCGTGTTGACCTTCTCACTTGTTTTCTAACAACTGGAGTCAAGAAGCAAACAACAAAATGTACATTCTTCCAGAATTAGAGCCATAATTTGGGGATGGTTTCAATGATCTATTGGTACGAACTGAGTCTCCAGTGGCATTTGGGGTGGAAACAGAGACTGTACAGATGCCAGTTATTTTATCTCCCTAAGGCTGTAGCACTAGCTAGCTAAGGTTATAAGCTACAGTTGGACAAAACTGCCCGTCCGTCCGTCCCAGACCCATCCCTTACCATCCTCCCATACCATACCATCCCATCCATCCTCCCATCCCATCCCGCTTATCCTTCTGGGTTGTGGGGAACCTGCAGCCTATCCCAGGAGACTCGGGTTACACTCAATGCAAGGTACACCCTGGACAGCATGCCAGTCTATTGCAAGGCAGAATCGCGCACACATTCACACACTATGGCCAATTTAGAGATGCCAATCAGCCTATAGTACATGTATTTCGACTGGGAGTGTGAAGTACCCAGAGGAAACCCCCGAGGCACGGGGAGAACATGCAAACTCCACACACACACATGCCGGGAATTTGAACCCCCAATCCTGGAGGTGCTATCCACTAACCACCCTGCCCCCCTAGATAAATAGTGTCTAGAAAATTCCAATGTCTTAAGGAATTTGATTCTTCTACTATTCAGTCATTTTCGCAGATGAGTCCTCAAGCTGACAAAATGACCAAAGTGCACATCCTAAGTACATCCTCACTTCTGGAGTGGCTAATCTGAAGCTCTTTTGAAGAGAAAGGTAAAGTAAGGCGAGTAGGAAACTGTAGAAGAAAAGGAAATGCTGCGATTGACAGAAACGCTGCAAGCCTGCCCTACCAGTGTCTTATCCAACAGACTATTACTTACACACTCGCGTTTTCACTCGTTCTTCCTTCACAACATCCCTTCACAAAGACAGGTAAAGTAGAAGAGTGACATTATTGTTTTTTTGTTTTTGTTTTTTCCTTGAAGCCTTCCGTCACTGTCCTGCCCTTTTTTATAAAGCTAGTGAAGATTTTCTACATCACTTATCATTTTATAATCGCATTTATATTGAGCTGAATTGTTTAGGTTGGTTATTTCAGTTTGTTAGATTTTTTTTGTCATTTTGTCAGGCACAAGCAGGTCACTAAGACAAATCAAGACAATCCAATACAAAGAAATGATGCGACTGTTGGTTAAAGTTAAATCAGTGTGTCTGCGCTTGAGCAGCTTTGTGTTGGTGTGGGAATTGGTGCATCTCCTCCTAATGATCTGAATGATCTAATTAATCGGTGGAAGTCTTGTTATGCACTAATAATGTAGCCTCCTTTTCCACTGCTGTGTCATGAGAAAGCTATAGAATAATGAATGAAAACAGTTAGGAATTTATTCTTTCTAAACAGGATTGATCTGATTATAACTGGCTTGTTTTTATATGATGCTGTGAACCTCAATATTGCAGTACAATATTGTATCAGTGTGAGGATTGATTCGAAGACCTGCTGTGAGACGAATGTGAAAAACCGTGTGAGAGCAGGAAGAAACGTAAAATCACGCTACTACTTGAGTGCTTAAGCAGCATTGTGAAACAATAAAAGATAGCACCCAGGTACTGTTATTTTTATCTGGGAGATAATTAAGGTGTCCTTGTCTGTGTGTGTGTGTGTGTGTGTGTGTGTGTGTGTTAATTGAGACGTGTTGTGCAGCTCGAGGGGCGTCGAATACAGACGCTGTATTGATCAGTGGGACTCGCCAGCGACGCGTTTGACTGATCCCCGGTCGATGCAGCTCCGTCACACAGATTGATTGCCAATACTCCGTCATGGTCATTGATCGGGTCGCTGTTAAGTGACACACAGCTTTGGTCACACCATGGTGGAAGAATGAGTGCAATAAACCTCTTCCGCTCACTTCCTTTTTTTTTCTCTCCACTCACTCACACACACACACACGCACTTTTTATCCAGGTTAGAAAGCTAGATGAAGAGTTCTTCCAAAGCACTTAATTTCACCTCTGTGAATTATGGCTCTCTTACAATAATAACTTTGCCTAAGCTCAGTTTTGCTGCTTCCGTTTTTGGGTTTTAGCATTTGCCTGGTTATATTATTACCACATAATTACACATGGCCCACCCTCCACTCACCTATTTTTAAGTCTATGTAATCACAGCTGGCTTCACTACTGAGAATGATCTGTAGTTACACAGACTCTTCACTGTAATTTATATTCTGTGTACTTAAAACGTATATAAAGAGCTATTGCTGGACACAATATTCTTACATTAAATGCTTTTTTCAGGCTGAATTCACAAGCGCCGTGTTCCGCTCGAAAGACCAGAACTTTTAGGTCTTGCTGTTTATTTATTTAATTGAATGTTCCTACCCTGATTGATGAAGACAGCTGATTGAAAAATGATTAATAAGACATTTTGTCTATAGACTTTTTTTTCCACCTTGTAATTAATGGTAAGAGGTTTGATGATTCCATACTCATTTATCAAACTGGATATAAAGGAATTGCTGCGGAAATGGTTAAGCAAGAAACGTGAAGTTTGTTCAGAGTTTGTTTGTTTGTATAAACCTGTGCATGACGAGACTCATGACTTAGTTGTATATATGGACTATGCTGTTATGATTAAATAGCTTCATGAATTTAAGGAAAGAATTGTCATTTCCTGTTAAGGACTAAAGAAAGCAAACC
The DNA here is from genome assembly GCA_033459395.1 of Hemibagrus guttatus. NCBI lineage: Eukaryota > Metazoa > Chordata > Actinopteri > Siluriformes > Bagridae > Hemibagrus > Hemibagrus guttatus. The sequence goes on along the minus strand of JAUCMX010000003.1, from coordinate 26,403,606 downwards.
ATCTCCGAAATAATCTCAGAATAAAAACAACCAAGGCAAAAAGATCGCTGCTATACAACAGGAGAGTGTGTTTTCGGGAGCGACTCGCTGTGTTGGCTGAGCTGCATTATTGGAAGGTTTAGCACATTTTAATGTTTAGTAGGCTTTTACTGTTTAGTCGTTATTTCATTGTTTTTAGTTCTCTGTTTTCTTGCGTTGTTGTCACTAAATGCAAATCTGTCAGACGTGCCAAACGTTTAGCACTTTAATGATTCTCTTCATTTATCAGTAGCTGAATGTGCATACAAAGCATGATGGTCTTATCCAAATTTTGGTCAGTCTGGTAAATTTTTTAGATCTGTTCAGCTTTTACACACAAAACTCTAACTTGTCACACCAGCTGATTTACGCATTAATATTTTAGAATAACTGGGCCATGGTTTTATCTCTCAGTTGGATACCTGTTTTACTCTTCCTGCTGTAACATTCTGTCTTTCGTCTCATGACCCTCAAAAATCCGCCTCTTTCTCATTCCCTTGCTTCCTTGCTGCTTCTCTGCTCTTTCATTAGCCTTCTTCTGTCTTCTCTGCACCCACCCACTTAATTTGGGATGACCCCCCTGTGTCTTTCTCATTCCTGTCTTTCTTTCACTCTTTTCCTCTCCAATGACTTTCCCTTGCTTACTTTCTCTGGCTGTCTCACGCCGCTCCGTCACATCATCTTAAAGAGTCGCCGTGACTGACTCGGACTGGCCTCCTTGCTCTCACAGCCTGAATTTTCTGCTCCTCTGTGGGGCCCCTCTGCATCCCTTGCGTTCTATGGTACTTGCGCGCACACACACACACATGTATGCACACATACACACTTGTGGTGCAGAAAAGACCAATTAAAATCCATCTTGTCTTCTTGCTGTCTCCCGCCAAACTCTCTCTAGGGCAACTAATTAAAGTAGAACCTCCCTCCACCTCTTTAGCCTTCTCTCTTTTTCTCTGTTTCTGTCACTCCTCTCCTCTGCATCCTCTGTGTCTCGCCTCTCCCCTGTTTTCTAACCCCCTTTTTTAGCTGTTTTTTCCTCTTGTATTTTTTTCTTTTCTCTGGACATTAGACCTTCTTTAGAATTTGATACAACTTTTTTTTAGCACTGGTGTACTGAGTGAGTGCTTTAAGGGAATCTTCTCTCTCTCTCTATATCTATCTCTCTCTTATTGAAAGTAAACTAGTAAACAGCTCCTTAAAGGCAACAGGATGTAAACAAGAATCAGGATTCTTGCCAAACAACCAAAGGGCTATTATATGCTAATGCTCAGCCTATTAGAGGGGCTTCATTTTAGCTTTTGTGTGTGTGTGTGTGTGTGTGTGTGTGTGTGTGTGTGTGTGTGTGTACGCGCTCAAGAGTGAGTCTCTCTCGCTAATTAGCATATAGCTGCCATGAACTTCCAGTGTATTTGGCCCTTAAACATCCCGCTACTCTCCAAGCCCTGGATTCTCTTTTCACAATCAGAACAGTCATTACACAAACCTCCTCTAATTTTCTCTGTTTAATTAGTCCACAAACGGTTTCACATCATTGAGCTCGTGCTCCCTCACTTGGGCCTGCAGCTAAAACCCTCACTGTGATATGTGTGTGCACTGGGCGCAGCTGCATGGGGAGTCTTGATTAGAATGGCTGAGTGATCGATTGTCGCTGATATTTCACAGAAGGGCTGAAATCCGTGTGCTAACCTACCACAACTCATGATTTACTGACCAACCAGAAGTCTAGCATGGTCGGCCGGGAGCAAAGCCGTCTTTAACACCTATGATAGCTATGAATCTTCTCTGTGATAGAAATACACCCATTGATTTATTTCTCTCTCTCTCTTTCTCACTCGCTCTCTCTCTCAGGTTGACTAGTGATGACTACTCAGTCGAGGTAAATCTGAACGACTACCTGGACATTATGTGCCCTCACTACCCATCCAGCGCTCCTGAAAAAGGCCTTCCGGAGACGCTGGCACTCTATCTGGTAACTGGGGAGCAGTTTCAGGGCTGCCGTGAAACGGAAGGAGCCATAAAGAGATGGGAGTGCAGCTCTCCGTACTCGCCCTTCGGCCCTGTTCGATTCTCAGAGAAGATACAACGCTTCACGCCCTTCTCTCTGGGCTTCGAGTTCCTCCCTGGACACCACTATTACTACAGCTGTGAGTGACCTGTGTGTGTGTATGTGTGTGTGCGCACGTGTGCGTGTGCATATGGGTTTGTGTAAGTGTTTGTGTGTGGGAGTGGGAGTGCCTGTGAGTGAGTGAGAGTGCGTGCGAATGTGAGTGCTAGTGTGTGTGTGCTTGCGAGACCTAGTAAATGCGAAAGCGAGTTTGTGCTAGTGTGTGCGAGAGCGGGTTTGTGCTAGTGTGTGCGAGTACTAGTGCGTGTGTGTGTCTGCAAGTGTGTGCACATTCGACAGATTCTATTAAGCTTTTGTAATGATGCTACACTTGGAACAATCAAGGTTTTGTTCACTCAAAAGTGTCTAACGTAAACATTACTCTTAAAAATGTTGCAGAAACTTTATAGAAATGTTATAAACCACAAAAGAGAAGTCTTTCTATTGCGATTTTCATTTTTCTAGGTGTTCTCAGAACCTTCTAGAAAGTAAAAACAGTTATGAGCTGGCTCGGTTGCAAAAGCCAGACTGTGACTCCGTGTAAGACTAAAAATAATTTCCTAGGCATTTAAAGAGCAAACAGATGACGTTGTGGTTTGGTGGTAGTTCGGGTTAAGATTAGGATTATGGTTCGAGTTATGGTTCATTTGAGGCTTGTTTGAATTTGACAGATTTGTTGAAACTAAATTTTAAGGTCCTCCGAAGCACCGTAATTTAAGTATCAGATTTGGGGTGATTTTGTTATTCGTTTAGATTTTCCCCTCATATGAGTAACCAGTGAAAAATAATGCATTAGCTCAGCATTGCTCTCCTGAAATGTGGTATGTGGCTTTAAAATGACATGATGTCTCTTTCCCTTCTACTTTTTTTTTTATTTTTTTTTTTTTATTCATTTCATTTTATAAATACAAACCACTCTGCCTATTTATCTGCCATGAACCTAAACCCGGATTAAAGTAAATAGTTTAAAAAATAATGTCAAGAAATAGTATGGCAAGAGGCATGATGGACGAGATGAGGAAAGGCAGAAATCGATAGACGGCTACAAGGTCATGCAGAATGAAGCAGTTGAACAAAAGGGAGTAAGGACGAAAGGGTGTCGCTGAACAAGCAATGCCGTTGAAAAGAAGGAGGGAAGATAGCGCCTGTGAGCGGCACAAAACCTGGAGCGGGACAACAGAGGCCACGGAAAGGGTTGGGAAAAGAAAAGGAAGAGACGGACAGAGGCGAAAGTATCTTTGCATAAATTACCGTTGTGTTGTGAGGGACAATAGAGCATTGTTGAAGCATGAGACTCGGTATAGACAGCACAGAGCCTATTGTGTCCCTCAGTCTACACACTTCACACTCTCTGTGTGCCATTTCTTTTTGTTTACTTAAACTATTGTGTAATGATGTGTCGATGTAACGAATGTTCAAACCTACAGCCCACTGAGCAGAAGCAAAGCATGAGCAGATTCTTTTCACATAGTTTGTTTGGGTGTGGGTTTTTTTCCCCTCTCTTTCTATGTTTCTTAACACATTTTTCTATATAAACTTAAATGAAGGGTTCAGTTGCATAAAATTCCTCGCTTACGGAGGTCCAGATAAGCAGCCACAATGACTCAGCTTCAGCTTTTACAGCTTAACAAGGGTTAGTTTATTTATATAAGTATGTCCATTTGGAGTGATTTATGTCTTTATAGTGTCACTTCATGTTACAACTTTTGTACATCTATTTTGTATTTGACACAGGGGAAATAAACCAGTACTCTTATTTACTGTTTATGAGCGAGTAAATAAAATGGAAAAAAAAATCAAATCAAATAAATAAATAAATAAATAAAGCTTCTCTTCCGCTGTTTCTGATTTGATGAGATGACTTCAGTTAAGTAATTTGCATAATTGCATAGTGAGTGACTGCAACATGCCACAACATGAGTCAAGCTGCTGCGTGTTTAGAAAACTCGATTTGTTGATCTTAAGACAGATTTTTTTTTTTTTTTTTAAATAGGTTTATCTTGAATACCCGGTTCATTCTGCTGAAATAGTTTCCACGTGTCATGTCCACATTCAGACACTTATTCTCCAGCTGGAGTCCCTTGATAAATGGTTTTGAAAACTGCAGGTTCTTACTGAACTGAAATATGTTCTGTCTTTTAGTTGTGTGTGTATCTCAACTAGAAATAAAGTTCTAGCATTTTAAAATCTGGTCACCCCCAAAAGTAAAAATGGAGGTTTTTTTTGCACCAAAGCATCCCAGACATTATGATATAAGAATTAAAATCTGATTACAAACTGAATTGATTTAAGCTTTATGGTCATTTCATTATGGCAGGTATCTATCCAATAACTTGATCAAAGCAATAGTCTAAATTCCAAAGTAAATACAGTCTTTGTTTTAGTGAAGATTTTGGCCAAATCCCAACATCTTGCAAGGTTTTTTCCAGGCTCGGTTTTCCAGCATACGGCCTGACATCTGACGGAGTTTCCCCAGACAACCGGCAAATATTTTAAAGAAAAAGAAAGATGACATTACACACACTTTTCCTCTTCTAGTGTAGGTACAGTCATGTACATGAACATGCGCTCGATAATTAGAGACAGAAATACCAAAGGCCCCTGCAATCCCAGCAAATCATCAGGATGTACCTTATTACCCACAATTCTTAGCAGTGACCTCTTCTCCATGTGGCAGTTTTGCTGAGTTTTGCTTAGCTCACTGTTCTTAAAAATAATCTCCATACATCCTCATATTCTCATGTCACGTTAATGTGGTGCCCAAGTGTTTTGAAATCCACGCTTGCTTTCTTTCTTTCTTTCTCTCTCTCTCTCTCTCTCTGCTCTCTCTGACTCATATACACACACACACACACACACACACGTTCTCTCTCTCTCTCTGTCTCTCTCTCTCTCTTTTGTGCTAACAACCCAGCTGGAGTCAACCATTCTCATTTGTGTCAATGCAAACTCGCAGGCGCAGTCTAACTGGATATATGTGCAGTTCATAAGAGTTCCTTTAAAGCCTTTTTTTTGCTGGAGACGTAGGAAATGGACGCGCTTTTACTGAAGATGGTCATTTTAAATTCATAGTTACGAGCAGTGTGTGTAAACAATAAGGAGTCAACACTACTTTCCTAAAAAGGTGTCGTCATCAGTGAGCTGAATTGTCTCAAATTCCCCTAAGAGAAATGATAAAAGAACCATTTTTAAAAATGCTTGGCTAAGATTAGTTAACAATGTATAATCAGTTATCTATTTAACTTCCTTTACCAAATAAACAGTGTTAAATGACTTGGAGTAATCTCCAGTGTCTATATTGATGTATAAATTTTTTGCTACATTAGCCATTATATAATATAGTCTTTAAAATATTCTCGCTGATATCAACAGGCCAAGAGTTTGTCCTAATTTGCATTAAAGCTAATGCAGCATGCAGAGTTTAAGCAGTAGCGACTGTGTTAACTCTCTTAGCAACTGCTAATCATGCTAACTAGAGCACACTGTGCTGAAATGACACAAATAACACATGGGTGTCATTAGTGTGATTAGTTTTTCACTGAATGTAGCAGGGACTTGGCTGAAATTTTTTTTGCCTTGGTTATGTAATCCATGTTACATTGGCTTATTTATATTTATATACGTGTGTGTGTGTGTGTGTGTGTATGTATGTATGTGTGTGTGTGTGTGTGTATGTATGTGTGTGTGTATATATAATTTATATCAGGAGATTATTTATATTTGTAGGGAGTTGGTATAATACACTTACTGGTCAATTTATTAGGGATACCAGTTTGTTTATGCAGTTCTCTAATCATAAAGATCATGTGGCTGCAGCACAATGTGAAAAATCATTCACATACAGGTCAAGAGCTTCGGTTAATGTTCACATTGACTATTAGTATGAGGAAAAATTTCATCTCTGTGACGTTTTTTTGGTGCTAGACTCGCTGATTTGAGTATTTCAGAAACTGCTGATCTCCTGGGATTTTCACACACAACAGTCTCTAGAGTTTACACAGTATGGTGTGAAAAGAAAAAAGTATCCTGTGTGGAGTCTGCAGCCTGAAACATCTTGCTGATTAGAGAGATCGGAGGAGAATGACCAGACTGGTCTGAACTGTGATCTGAATTGAGTTATGTAGTAACTTAAGCACTTTACAACTGTGGTGAGCAGAAAAGCATCTCAGAACATACAACACCTCGAGCCTTGAGGTGAATGAGCTACAACAGCAGAAGACCACATCAGGTTGTCTGCCATGAACAGATATTTGAGGCAATCAGGGGCACAGATTCCCCCAAACTGAACAATTAAAATTAGAAAATAATTCACCTGGTCTTCAACTGTCCCGTTTAGGTGAGTTTGTGCACTTGATGAATGCAGATTTTTTTGTTCTTGGCTGGCAACCTGATGTGGTCTTCTACTGTTATAGTCCATCCACTGCAAGGTTTGATGTTGTATGCATGCTGAGCTGCTTTTCTGCTGTTTCTTACTGTATCCTTCGTGGAAGCTCAAACCATTCCTCTGACCTCTCTTCTCAACAAACCATTTCTACTCACTGTTTTTTGTTTTTCGCACCAATCACTATTATCAACTCTGAGGAATATTGTGTGTGAAAATCCCAGGAGATCTGCAGTTTCTGAATTACTCAAACCAACCCATCTGTTTCCTATATCCCCTGATCAAAATCACAGAGATCAGACTTTTTCTTCATTCTGTTTGATGTGAACATTAACTGCAGCTCTTGACCTGCATCTGCATGATTCTGTGCATTGTGCTGCTGCCACATGATTGGCTGATTAGATAACTGCATAAATCTAGTTAACAATGCATTATTTTTAGGAATAGTTTGGATTTTTTTGTAGAACTAAGCACAACAACAGCATCAATGGTTGTAAGAAAAACACACAATGGTATGAAGAAGTGATGCAGGTGCTGATTTCTTCCTAGCCCAGATGGTAGATCCGTGCTGCATCTTAGTGACATGTCAGGTGAAGCACAAAATAGGTTGCATGTGTATTAGGGCTAATATCGTGAGTAAACACTAGCGGTGAATTTCTGTGGTGACTTTCTGCATCATGAAAAATGTGATTATGGAAATGTGCGAGTCGCACCATAGAATCAGCATTTTGTTAATTATACATCTAATGCAGTGGCACTACACATTGTAGCATTCTTTCATGGACAGCTTGCACCATTACTGGGAAATCTCAGCACGTGTGAAGAAACCTATAGCTTCGGATAACAACAACCAGCATGCAGTAAAAGTTATATAGTTAAACAATTACATTATAAATGTTAAAAAGAGCTCTCCAGTAGCTTTCAAATGACACCAGCCTCACGCCTCAGCGATCTGCAGTGCCCGAGAAAGAGCTTGAGGAAGTCAGGCATTTTAGCTCTATTTTCAGTTAATATGATGCCTCAGGCACTGCTACAGAGCTCATTAAATTTCAATCGATCATTTTCCTCAGGTCAGAGATTTTGTTTATTTAATCAGAATTTTTTTTAAGGAGAATTTCTAAATTTATTTATTTATTTTTTAAGACTTGAACCTGTACTATTTACTTTATACTATAGAGGCCAAGCTGCAGTATATTTAATTTACAATATTAAATATTTATTCACAGCAATTTTTTATTTATTTTGTTTAATGCACACAGAAATGCACAGTGCTTTGCAATATTTGATTGAGAAAAATCACAAAGCTTGGATTTTTTTTTTCTTTTCATTCTTCTTTATTAAGATTTTGTTCAAAATGATCTGAGAATTGAATTGTGAAGCCGGTGTTGTAAATCGAATCGTGACCATATTATTACACATCTAGTAAGCATGCCATCAGCAGTGATTGAAGAGGCATGTATGTATTATTTTTTTATTTTTTTTGTTACAATTTTTTTAGTATTCAAAAGAAGCTCAGCATGATCCCAGTAAGTAAAGTATCAAATTTCCTTGTGTGCATATGTGAGAGTGTGTGTGTGTGTGTGTGTGTGTGTGTGTGTGTGTTGTGTTTTGTACCACAATGTTCTTACTATGGCATTAATAACACCTTGTTATACATTACATTAAGCCACCACACGTGTAGTGCAAACATACAGTAAATGCCCTAATGACATGTACAGGGCGAGGCGTTATGTACGCGTATAAGGCAGAGGTGCTAGGGTAGGGAAAAAAACTGTAAATGTGGAATATTTTCTACAAACAATGACAAACACCATGTATGCAAACTGATTTCTTTTCCTTACTTTAAAATATTTCTCTTGAATTAATACAAATTTGGAATGGCTTTCTTGAACTGGATTCTGCTTTTATTTATTTTGCAAGATAATGCGTCATATTTTCTTCTAATGATTACCAAGATTGCATGATGCACACCAAAATGTGAAGGAGTTCAGTATTAGCTCTAGTCTTGTGTTTCAGCCCTGTGCTAATGGAACAGTCATTTTGTCTGTTTTTTTCCCCTCTCTCTGTGGGATCAAAGTCTTGGGAGTCATTTTGTCCTTTTTTGTCTTTTTGAGCATTGATTATCGTTTTTCCCTTGATGCTTTCCAAAGCACACATTAACTGTGTTCCTCTTTCTCTCACTCTCTACAGCCCTGTCTGTGGATGATGGACCCTCCCTTCCATGCATGAAGCTCAAAGTCATCGTGTCCAGTAAGTACTCCCCTCCTTTTCTTTCTTTTTTTTTTTTTTTTTTTTCTTGGGGAAAGGAAAAAAAAAACACATCTCTTTCCTCGCACCCGCTCACGCACTCAGGCGACCCTCTTTCTCTGCACGCAATGCCCTCGCCTATCTGCTACCCCCCTCTCTCTACTCGTTTCATCTTTCTTTATCTTTTGTTGTCCTTCAGCTTTATATTTCCTATCTTTTTAATGTTCTCACCAGCTTATCTGTACTTTCTACTTGAACAATCAAAAGTAAACTTGTGTTTTTATTTTATTTTTGTGTAATTTTTTTTATATGTAGTTGAGTTATTTGCATGATGTTTCTTTTTTTATGCATATATTTCTTATATAGATTTTTTTCCACATGTATTTATATGATGCGTTCATATAAGTTTTTTTAAGTATTTTTTTATAATTAAAAAAATAAAAAATATTCATTATTTTTTTTTTCAGAGATTTCATGAGAGTGAAATAATGTTTCGCTTGTGCTCTTGCGTTTTGCACCGAGAACAAAACATTTTTCATTAACACATTTTCAAAATTTTGCCCTATTTGCCCTTTATGCATTAGCACAAGATTGTGTATCTGTGGATTTGTGTGTGTGTGTGTGCGCGTGCGTACATGCGTGCGTGTCCTCGCTCTTAGCCCCCTGCAGTAATGTTATTCTTCCGCCTGGCTGAGCTGACGAGAGCGAGCAGTGGGAAATGCTGCCCAGTTAGAGTAGAAATGGCAGCCCAGTCCGTGAACCGTCCGCTCCAATTGCACCTCTCGCCTCACACACACACACACACACACACACGCGCGCACTCGCGTGTGCACACGCGCACACATTATACAGTGGGCTGTCCAGCCTAATTCAGCATCTTGCGTTCTGCTTAAATCAGCCACTTGGATTCGTCTCAGCCTCTTTTACAATTAACATCATCAGTAGTAAATCCGTGTGGTAATAATTTGCTGCAGGTTTATTTTGCATGAGATATGCAGTGACACTCGGAAATGTGTTTTCCAGCCTTCAATTCTGGTCCCTTCTGGTTTATTCAGACCCTTAGTGTCCCTTCGAGTGCTCCGTTATGAAGCGAACTCTTTACTCCTGTCTTCAAGATGCTGTTTTAAATTCATTGAATTTATCAAGACAGACGTGTGTTACGTTCTGTTGTGTAATCACAGCCAAGTTGTGTATTGTGTAGCGCTATCAGATCAGCCAGGCATTCGATAAGGTGTGTTTAAGGATGTTTTTCATTGGTTGTGTACTTGATTGACATTTGCTTTGAGAGGCTAGAGAGGCTGCTCGAACAAGTGAGTGAACAGCGGTGTGTGTTTCTTCTCTTTGTCCGTTTCTCTTTTCCCATGCACTTACTTCAGACTGTGTCCCTTTTTTTTTCTTTTTTTTTTTAACTCCTTCTCTCACACTCTTTCTGTTCTCTGACCGAAACTAATCCAGACTAAACTGTAGCATCCCCTCCTCACCATCCCTCCTTCTTCCCCCTTTTATCTCTCTTCTCTAGTCTTCTGTCATTCCTGGAGTGTCACTAATCTCCCCAGCTCTCTGTGGTTCGATTTCTCCTCCCTCCCCATCCTCGTTTTTTATGATCTGTCGCTAGCAGAGCAAAACTAATCTGGGCTCCATCCACTAGACTCTTGCTCCGTCCCTTTTCTCCTGTCCGTCCGTCCGTGCTCGCACACTCCACTGTTCCTTCATCCTGCACTCCTTCACTCCTTTCCTTTCTACATATTCACACCAGTTAAGCCTCAGCACTCGTCTTTCAAAACCGCATTTCGATCACTACTTTCTTTCCTCATAGTCACTCAGAAGGCTTAGCATCTTCAACCTTTTCCATTGCCCTCTCTCTCTCTCTCTCTCTCTCTCTCTCTCTCTCCAATTTGCATCTGTGGATGAGAGGTGAGAATAAAGGGTTGTTGTACCAGGCAAGGCTCTGCGCAGCAGGATTTTGTCCCCCCTGGTAACACTTGGTTCTGAGTTCTGTTCCTTCCTGTGGCAAGCTCTTTTATCTGACAGGACGTGGCCAGCCGAAGGTTACTGTCAAGTCGGAAACCTCTGTGCAGCAACCAGAGCCAGATTCATGGCTCGTTTAGCTCCATGAGGAGCGATGAGGTGTAATTAAAAGGGCTTTTTTCGCCACAAAAACACTGCTTTTCCTGGGTAGGTCATCAACACCATAATGATTTGGCTCAAGGGAAACTGAAGGACAGAGTAGACATCAGCGATACCTGTAGGAATAGACTGGCCAAGTCACTGTCTTCACAGCTTCATAAGGGTTTGCCAACAGTCTGTGGCATAGATCTCTCTTTCTCATGACTGACTGCGATTGTGATGGTACATAATTAAAGTGGTTCTGGGTAAAGTCTGAGGAGAATTCCAGGCTCATTAACAACATGGCTGAACATGTGTCGCAGTGAAAAAGCTCCCCCCATAGTCAGTTTCCGAAAAGCAGCAGGTTCATGCTGGAAATCGGTGCAAACCAGCGCTATTTTTTTTTTTTTTTCGTAGCCTCGAAATTTTGCTCAGTGAATTTTTTTTTTTTTTTTTTTTTTTTTTTTTTTTTTCTTCTCGGAAGTTCATACGCGAGAATAGGCAGAAATGGTTTGAAACGAGTTAAAAAAAAAAATGCAAGCTGTCCAAAGTGCCAGTGTGGTGTAGTGTTACCCAGAAAAACATCCCCTTTTCTACAGAGGGTAACTTGTCAAAACATTAATTCCGCTGTTGTTTTTTTCTGTCCTCTTACTTATTTATTCCCTTTTTCCACCCTTCTCTCCACACTCTCCCTGCTGTGAGGAACCATTACAGTCATTTCGACTTTCTCTCTAATTGATCCCTCTCTTTTCTTTCCTTTCATGCGCTTTCTTGTTCCCGCTGTGAGCACGCCATTTCCTGTTCCAGCTCCTCTCTGTCTTTTGCGCTCTCTTTTCTCTCTCTCTCTCTCTCTCTCTCTCTCTCTCTCTCTCTCTCTCTCTCTCTCTCTCTCTCTCTCTCTCTCTCTCTGTCTGTGTGGATACCTTGATCTCCTCCTTTATCCATCTCTTGCCTTTCCATTCTCATTCCTCCCACTGTGCTAGCTATATTTTCCTAAATGTGCAATTTGCTCTGACAAAGAAACTAGGTAAATTCATCTATTAACTTAATTTTTTTCTGCTAATCGTATTAGCGTCTTTTTTTTTTTTTTTTTACTTTTTTCCCCGTCCCCATAAATTCAGTCTAAAGTGGTGGAAGTGGAATGGAAAAGGTGAGATTTTCTTTTTTTCCCCCCTGTCTCCTTCTTAACTTCTCGTGCTTTTCCCTCCTCGCTGTTGTGCTTACGTGCTGCTGCAGTGGTGTTTGACGCAAGTTAGCAGGGAGCAGCCATTTTAGAAAAAGAAGGCGTAAACAAACTGCCATTTTGACGTCGGTAAACAAGTACGGCCAGTTCCAGTGCGAAGCTGAACACACTATTACTTTTTCTTTAGTAAAGAAAAAGCTTGTTTGTTTAATTTTCGCATTTTCTTTTCGAGTCCAGAAGCAAGTCTCATAAATAGCAGGCTATTCTGCCTACATTGTAGCAGCATGTAATGCAAGACTGAACTGTTAGTCGTGTCGATTCTTCGTCATATCAGGTAACATTAAATATTATATCAAAATACCAAAACATATGTAATTAGTGATGGGCAGTATGATCTTTTTTTTTTTTTTTTTTTTTTCGATAATATGGAACATACATCACAATATAAACAGCCTGCAAAAACTTAAAAAGTTTCCAAGCTTATTTGTTGAATGTATTTATGAAAAATATAAAAATATAAAGTATGTTAAATGAAATTATTTAAATTGTGTAAAAGCTAAGCGTTTCAGTGAAATGCTTCTGCTTTCCTTTTTTTTTTTTTTTTTATTTAACACAAAAGTTTTCATTACAAATTATATTCTCAAACAATTTGACTGAGAATGAAAATCTTAAAAATTTCTACAGAATTTCTGATTTTATTGGTATTTGGTTTGTCCCATTATTTCACTTTAATGACAGTGTGCACACGAGCTGACACAATTTCATGTCAAACCTGATGATCCGTGTTCGATCAGATCCGCCTGCATGCCGTCTGAACACGTGGTGGAATAAAACACCGAAAATCTGAAGGGAAACTAATTAACAGGATCAATTTAAATTGTAACCTAGAAATTGTGCAGTGTCTTGACTTCAGCATTCAAGATGTTATACGATTTGTAGGTCAGTGTTTAAATGTAGGCAGATTTGGGATCTGACCGATTTCCTTTACTTTTATTTGTTTTAGGATTTTCATAAATTAATGAAAATAAATTAATAAAATAAGTTAAATAAAATTTTAGAGTGAATCATTTTTTTTTTTGCTCCTGCCTGTGTATAATTTTAATTTAATTTTATTTTTTAATTAGAAAATTGTTTAAATGTGTTAAAACAGTTTGCAGTTTAAGGATTCAATGTGAAATATTACACACAAGTCAGTCCTGGTGATATGTCACATGTTTTATCACCATCCTGATATTACTGTATATCATCATATGGTCAAGCCCTTTAATGTAACTCATTATACTGTTTGTTCGCATTGCCAAACTGCAGAGCATGATGTGTGTATGCTTTTTTTTTTTTTTTTTTATTGTTATTTGTCAGTTTGTGTTATTTTGGGAAAAGTTATAATTGCATTGTATTGATTTCTTGCTCTTAACTGTTTTGTGTGGATCATTTCTAGAGGCTCGGTTAAATAGCACCTTATTAACCCATCTTGTATTTATTGCTGGGAGGCGTGTGTGTGTCTGAGAGAGAGATTTTTTTTGCCATCACTTTGATTGTGTTGGTTTTGATTGTTCAGAGTGGTTAAGAAATGAGAAGGTGATGAATTGAAGCAGCTGTACTTATTGCTCGTTCTGCTCCTTGCTTTTGTGCTGCTTTTAAACATGAAAGAGCAATGGGATAAAGGCAGAGTTATGTCTTTCAGGGGATTTGCAGTTCTTCTATTCTGAATCCATTTAAATGATTAAGACAAAAAGTAAAAAGGTCTTTATATGTGAATGCAGACAAATATACGTTCACATCTAGAAAGTCAAAGCAATGACAACAACTAGAATTTCTCACTCATTTCCACACTCGCTCACTCCATCACTACCTCCTTCCCTCACTCACTCACTCCCTCACTCCCTCACTACCTCCCTCACTTACTCCCTCACTACCTCCCTCACTTACTCACTCACTCACTCACTTGCACACACTCGCTCACTCAGTCACTCTCACACACAGTCAGTCAGTCAGTCACGCACACACTCGCTCACTCTCTCGCTCGCTCACTCTCTCGCTCGCTCACTCTCTCGCTCGCTCACTCACTCACTCAGTCTCACTCACTCACACGCTCGCTCACTTCCTCACTCACACACTCGCTCACCCTTTCTTATTCTCACTCACTCATTCACTCACTCCCTCTCTCCCTCTCTCTCTCCCTCCCTCCCTCTCACTCACTCACTCACTGTCCCTCACTTGCTCGCTCACTCACTCACTCACCCTTTCTTATTCTCCCTCACTCACTCACTCCCTCTCTCGCTCACTCTCCCTCCCTCACTCACTCGCTCACACGCTCGCTCGCTCACACACTCACTCTCTCTTGCTCACTCACTCTCACTCACTCACACACACACTCCCTCAGTCTCACTCACTCACTTGCTCACTCGTTCACTCCCTTAGTCTCTCTCGCTCGCTCACGCACTCACTCACTTACTCAACCTCTCAATTATCAAAGATGAGCTATAAATACTGCAATTTAAAGATCAATATACAAACATTGAAATCTCTTGCTTTCTTGTTATTCAGCTCCCAAAATACTTCACATTCATATCAGTGAAATAAAGTTGGAATAGTTTGACAGTTTAAGTGCATTTCTTTCCTAAAAGCTGCATATACATTCCTTTCTGCACTCACTCCCTCAGTCATTCAGTCAGTCTTCCACCTGCTGAGAGGATTACATTTGGACTCGAGCGCTCTTCCTTGTCTCTCCAAATCATCTCTCCTTCCATCCTTTCATTCATCCCTCCATCCCCAACTGTTATTACCCTCTACTTCTTCCTCACACATCTTCTCGCCTCTGTCTCACTCGATCTTAGTTTCAGAGGCTTTTCTCTCTTCCAGGTCTCTCCCTGGTCCTCCAGCACGCTTAATCTTCTCCCATCGCTTTCTTGCTTTCCTGCCATCTTTTTCGGGATGCGACCTTTAAAAGAAGCGGGGATGTATTTTGGGGTTGCACAGCCGTTCGTAATTTTTCATGACATTTCTGTGTGAGTAATGGCAAATCTTTCTCCATGTGCATTTTTTTTCCTGCTGCTCTTTTTTTGTCTTCATAGATGATCTACAGGGTTTTTACCCCAAAATAATGAAAGTGCTTACACTTTTTCTCTCTCCCCCCCCCCCCCTCTCTCTTTCCACAACAGCTGGAAATAAGGAACAAGGTAAGATGCTGAATGAGGCTTGTTGATTTGACACGAGTGACAATATTGTGGTTATTTGATGAGGCTTTGGAAATGTTGGTTTTTAGTAACCTTTCATCCTCTACTGATTTATAAATGAGTGAAAAAAAATAAGTGTAATATCTTTTCACAGGAACTACAGCTCCCTACAGTTTGGCCCAATCCGGAAGAACTAGTGCAGTGTCTGTCCTCGCTCTCACCTCCATTTCTCTTTTTTGTTTATGATAATTGAAAGATTTGACCCAACTAATAGCTGCAACATGCCAACAGATCATGTGGGATCACTCACTATCTGTTTCTAAGCACACACAAACACACACCACACACACACACACACACATGTTCACACACTCGTTCAGCTCACTTGCTTTACTGTCATGTATTTGGAGTGGCACTAATCTCTCTCCCTCCATTTCCTCTCTCTCTCTGTCCACTCTGCGCCGCTTCATTCTACAAGCGACTGGCACTAATCTACCTTCAAAGAGCTCTTCCTGCTGCTCTTCTTTTGCGTAATCCTTCCTTCATTTAAAAAACAAAAAACACAGTTCCCACCACAACCCTCCCCACCACCTTTTTTCCCCCCTCCAACCACAGCTTTTCTCTTACTGTACACTACTACTGAACTGAGCCAAAGGGGAGAAGACGAAGAGAGCAGTGGACGTCCCTGTAGCACCTGTGCTGCTAAGAAAAAGTGCAGGGACACAGCGCAAGCAATAAAGCTCTCGGCTCATTCATCAGCTCTCAGGATCACAGGAGAAGACTTTATTTTGCTCACTTTCCACCACGGATGAACTGGAGCCAAAGCGAGACACCATTACACTCCAGATGAAACATTTAACTCAAGATTAAACACCAGAAAAATCTGCGAAACAAACGCGTGTCGTTTTTATTTAGAACGCACACGACAGGAGAAGAAGCTGTATCAAAGCTTCAGACACTCCTTTGACCAACAGGAAGAAGATTTACTGCTTCCTGTCCAGGCTTAGACGGAAATGATCATGCACCGCGCCTCGTTGTTCTCATCTCAGCAACGGGGTATGAGATTGGACAGCTCGTTTCACAGCATCAATAACGTCGGGAAATGATTGGTCACCGCTCCTCTCACTTAAGAAGACGATTGGACAGTTTCCTGAGCATGTAATTCAAATGATTTAATTTTTTTTTATATATTTTTTTTTTTTTTTTTCCCAGTTCATTTTTTTTACTATCTATGTTCTATCTACATTCATAGAATTCTATATGTACTGGCACCCATTTCAATTATATCAAATTCAGGGTTTTTTATATATAAATATAAGAGAATATGTTGAATATTTTCAGGGTTTTTCATTTTCATTAGTCATTACAAGGTGAGCAAATGCTGTATGCTCATGTTTTGCAGTAATTATACATACCTGAAGATCTGCAGTGATTTTTTTTTTAATTACATGATTTTTTTTTTTTTTTTATTGGAAATTTTACTTTTATTGAAAAGTAACAACAACTATTTAAATTCACTTTAAAAATGTTTCTGTTTAAAAATTCTATATCTTACGATAAGGTGCAAACCAAATAAGTGTGTTTGGTCATTTTTTTTTTTCTCTTTGTATAAAATGCAGGAGTTTTTATACTGAATCAACTTATTGAAGCACGGGTGCCAGTGCATCGAATCAATTCCAAATGAATAGTGTAAAACAGTCAGTTTGCACTGAAAATAATGTGCTGGATTTCTCATGATTTAGGGATTTTGTTTTCTCTGTATAATCTGTATTTTTCACATTTTAGTGAAGAGTTTGGTGTCTTCTGTGAAGAATTACAGGTTTAACCGTTTTTGTACTGTGAAATAAATGATGCTAAAAAACGGCTGAATCCAATTCAGCTCTATGTACATCATTTAGTAGAAATACATCAGTGATTCATCGTTCATTCATCTAAACAGCAAAGTGTAAGAATGGACACACCATTACACTACATTACATAATATGGTTTTAATTACATCTCTGCTTGCTAAAATGTACAGTAGCCCAAATTAGGCACATGTATCTGAGGAGTAGTAAAGCCAAACATGCTCCTTCAGTGAAATTTTCATTTAGAGCACACTAGAGAGAAGAAGAAGCTGCATCAAAGCTTCAACAAACTAAAAACTTATTAGACCAACAGGAAGAGGATGTACTGCTTCCTGTTCAGGCTCAGCCGAAAATGAAGATAAAGTAAGAATAACCACCATTATATTGATTAATATAAATTCATTTGGTACTGAGAGCAAATAATAATAATCATATGGCCATAATAATACAAATAATATATTTGTAATTACAAATATTTTGTATGTTTTTAATTACATTTCTTTACTTTTTAAAATGATTACACATTAAAATATTTTTTGACATTTTAGCAACGTTTTTTCTGTTGAAAAAATTTATTAATCTGTTTTTTTTTTAAATTTTTATTAAAATCGGATAAAATTCTGTTTTATTCCATTTTGGCATTTTACCCTGATATACAGTTGACTGCAGAATTATTGACCAAACGATTAAGTTTTTTTTTTTTTTTTTAGAGGAAAGCTAAGTAGCTTTTCTTGTTGTTGAGTGAAAAAAAATTGTATTATTAATTAGTTTTAATTATTAAAAGAGGGCAAAATTCTAGACTCTAAATATTCTAAGGAATATTTCAAATAAAATCATTTGTCATGCCTCAAAAGTAGAATTTAAAATGCCCAGGGGTGCCACTAAAAAGCTTTCAACACAAAAGGGACAGATGGTTGTTGACCTACAGCAGCCAGATAATGGATAATAAAACTACGCATGCAGATACAATACCATTAAGCACCATCAAGGTCATAATAAAGTTCTTAAAAGTGGAACAGCTGAGAAGTTTCCAAGAAGAATACATGTGGTTATATTGCACAGTGAGAATAATGGTGAGGAAGGCAATAAAGAATCTGAAGATTATATTTCTAGGTGGTTCTTGAGGTTATTGGGTTTGAAAATGAACTATTAGACGCCGTTTCCTGCTGCTGGTTCCTGCTTCCGAACTGTTTGGAATGGTTGTGCAATAGAAACATTTCTTGGGAACAGAAAGCAAAAAGCAGCACCGGAACTTCGCCAAGTGTTATTTGGAAACACAACTGGAATTGTTTTGTGGTCTGTTGAAACCAGAATTGAGCTCATTGGCCATGAGCAGTGGCACTATTTGATGAAAAATGTGAAATATTGTGGTGAAACTCTTGCAATAGAGCTGTTAGGAAGATTGATAGCATTATGAATTCTCCTAAGTATCAGCATATTATAGTCAACAACCTGGTTGCCCTCAGAATTTTTATTTATTTTTTTATTTAGCCTGTTTAAATCCCAGTTATGCATCCAGTGATTTTTCAACGTCCATCAACCTAAGAATCTGAATAAGGTATAGTCCGTTTCGCGCAAGCTAAAGTTAATAAATGTGTCTTGTATCTTGTTATATATAACAGGAAAAGATTTAGTGGTGATATTCTCTCCATGGGAGACTTCATCGTCTACAGGACAAAAATAAAACATGCTAACTAGGTAAAATATATTGAATGATGGCAAATTCAGCTAATTCCTTTTTTGGTCTAATTATTAATTAGATTATGGTAAAAAATAAGATTATTAAGCTTATATAATTTTATTTACTAACTCAATCTTAAAATTGTCTTGCTCTCTTGGCTGATAATTTGGCTTATTTTGAGGATTTATTTCTAGAAACAAAGAGTTATGTTCATAAGAACCTTTTAAACTTGAAATTAGTAAATATATCTAAAAAGCGGGTGAAATGTCATATATGTTATGTAATAATCTCAAAAAGAGAAATAATTTAGTGGTAATTAAACAGAGTGCGTAAAATCTTGACTCGAATATTTGTTTGTATTTTCCCTAAGAAACATTGCATACATTTTTGTCAAATTTGTTTCCTTATATTTTAATTCTATAAATGGAAATCTGTGTCCTCATAATGACTGAAAATTAGTTATGTAGTAAAATTGCATGTTAAAATAAACTCCAACTAATATTAGAAAATTAGGTGATTAGGGAATTATATAGCATAGTTAGGATTTTTTTAATGATTACATTTAGTTTGTAGTTACTAGCTACTTCAATGAGTAATATGTGCAACAAAATTTTAGAATGAATACCAAAAATGCAGGTTTATGTTTCCTCCCAAGTCCTGCGATCAGTTAATGACCAGCAGAGGGGAGAGGCATGAGATCAAGGTCCCTTTCCAAATCCTTCAGATTGACTTTCAGTGCTGGAATGAACCTCAGTCTGGACAGCAAGAGATCCATGTCTATCATGAACATTTTACTAACAAGAAAAAAAAAACCCTTACACTAGCTTTGGCTTTTGCACCTCTATCACTCAAAGAACAATATTACTTCCATTGTCCACTGCTTGATATATCACTTTGCTTGTGTTTCCTTAATTTTAAGTGGCTTTGGATAAAAGCGTCTGCTAAATGAATAAAATGTGAAGTAAAATGCAACATAGTGGTATGAGTTTGTGTCCAGTAGAGGGCGATCTTGCCTTGAGATTTAAATCTCTTTGGTCATACAATGCCACACGTCCATATTACATGTCCATAAATAAAAAGAAGCATATTTTCAATTGTTGCACAACCTTTTATTTCTTAGTTATCATTTTATAATTATGTATTAATTATGTATAATTATGTAATCATTTATTACTATTATTTAGTACACATTGAATAATATAATTTAACTACATTTTTTTTTTAAACAATTTAAATATAATCAACCTAAATTATATTGGTAGGAGAATGTTGGACATGGAGCTGCCAGGCAGGAGGCAAAGAGGAAGGCCAAAGAGGAGGTATATGGATGGAATTAATGAGGATATGAAGCTAGTGGGTGCAAGTGTTGAGGATGCAGAAGATAGGGATAGGTGGAGAGAGATGATTCGCTGTGGCGACCCCTGAAGAGAAAAGCCGAAAGAAGAAGAAGAGATATAATTAACCTGAACTATAGGAATACCAATAAATAGTGAAAGGCTAACAATATAAAGCCAAGGATATAAAAAAAAAACAATACAGTTTTAAATGGGCTCGTCAGGCTCAATGCAAAATCCCTGATTAAGTATTTTTGAAATCATACCCTATATTTTTATGTATTTAATTATTTTTTTTTTATATATATATAAAGTGAAAGCATGTCCCCAATTGAGTGGAGCATTAGATAAGCCAAAAGGCTAAAAAAAAAATAGTAATAATAATAACAAAGCCCTCTGCAGTTTATGTATATATAATGACTGAAGCCTGGGTCAAGCACTGAACCATTGCGGTAACTTTGGCAGGCTGCTACCAGTTATACCTGTTGCTAAATAATTTACAGAGCTGGAGAGCAAAATGAAATACAAATCTAATCTTAGATCATAAACCAAATATTTTGCAGATAGAACCCTTTTATAGCTTCTGATATGTTTATGATATGTTATAGCTTTGTTTAGTTTTGCTGTATGAGCTTTATTTATTAAATGTTATTAAATTTATATTATATGTTAAATAGATAGATAGATAGATAGATAGATAGATAGATAGATAGATAGATAGATAGATAGATAGATAGATAGATAGATAGATAGATAGATAGATAGATAAAGTGCATTTAAGAAGACTTTGTTTCAATCCCAACATTGAAGAAATAGAGTTTCATGAAATTATATGTATTAATTATATACATAAAATAGTGTCTTTGTGTAACTAATTCAGAATAGACATTAAAGAAAATACACAAATCATATTTACAATAAAATAATAAATAAAAGCATTAAAGAAGATGCTAGTGTTCCAGGGTTCCCGGTTCAGCCCTGGGCTCGGCTTACTGTCTGTGCAGGTTTCTGTGCACATTCTCCAGTGTCCATGTCACTTTCTTTTATGTTCTTCAGT
The DNA here is from genome assembly GCA_033459395.1 of Hemibagrus guttatus. NCBI lineage: Eukaryota > Metazoa > Chordata > Actinopteri > Siluriformes > Bagridae > Hemibagrus > Hemibagrus guttatus. The sequence goes on along the minus strand of JAUCMX010000003.1, from coordinate 26,382,475 downwards.
TTCCTTTAAAAAACTAGATTTTGTTCACTCGTGAGCAATATGTGCAAGACATTTTATAATATTGTACATTTTATTATACCTATATATATATATATATATATATATATATATATATATATATATATATATATATATATATATATATATATATATATATATATATATATATATATATATATATATATATATATATATATATATATATGGCATTGTTCATGGTGTTGTGCTGTTGTGCCCAGTAGAGGGCGATTTTGCCTTGTAAATAAAATGGCAGTCACCTTCTGGCTCAAACTCCTCAAAAAAGAATTATGACTTGGTTATATTAAAACATTTTTCTGTACTGCTTATTATCTAGTAATTGAATTTATTTAGCTGCAAGTATGAGGTAGTAGTTAGTAACTAGATTATATTTAGTTTTTAATATAACGGACAAGGGGGCACGGTGGATTAGTGGTTAGCACGTTTGCCTCACACCTCTAGGGTTGGGGGTTCGATTCCCGCCTCCGCCGTGTGTGTGGAGTTTGCATGTTCTCCCCGTGCTTCAGGGGTTTCCCCCGGGTGCTCCGGTGTCCTCCCCCGGTCCAAAGACATGCATTGTAGGTTGATTGGCATCTCTAAATTGTCCGTAGTGTGTGATTGCTTGAGTGAATGAGAGTGTGTGTGTGTGTGCCCTGCGATGGGTTGGCACTCTGTCCAGGGTGTTTCCTGCCTTGATGCCCAATGACACCAGAGATAGGCACAGGCTCCCCGTGACCCGAGAATAGTTCGGATAAGTGGTAGACAATGAATGAATATAATGGACAATAGTATTATGAACTAAACGTCACTAAATCACAGGAATAACAATGCACTGTAAACAATTAAAAATTGGCCCAATTGAAATGAAGCATTAGACTAGAAAAGCTTACAACATTGCACTGTATGTATAATGACTGCAGTCAGGGTGAAGCACTGTACCTGCATTGATTTGACAGGATGCTATTAAATAGATTAGACTACTCATGGAATAATTTACAAAATTAGGCAAACATTTTTAACATAATACATAAAAATAAACTATTTAAGGAGTATATTATACATTATATTATACACACAATACATTAATCCAAAATCCCAGGCCAGGGAGCAAATCTGAACTTTACATAGACTATGTAAACCCATTATATTATATTTTAATTCTGGTTCCAGTGATAGACAGTGATAAGCCATTGAGGTGCCACTTGGCCCTTATATTTCGCCTTTCCTGAAATGGTCAACAGATGGACCATTTGCTCCCAAGCTTTTATCAACTGCATTCAAAATGACTTTCTTTCGATCAAAACATACAGGAGATACATACAGGAGAGAGATGCCATGAGATTACCTCATTCCAGAAAATACAATAAGCATCTTTAAAACTAGTAATGAATGAATAACTAAAAGAGCTCAGGTTGCTCTCTTCTCCCTGAATCCATGTGGGTTTCCTCTGGGTTCTCCAGTTTCCACCCACCTCCCAAAAACATAGCAGTAGGCGAATTGGCTAAGACGGGGTGTCCAATCTTATCCGCAAAGGGCCAGTGTGGATGCAGGTTTTCATTCCAACCAAGCAGAAGCCACAGCTGAGTCTACTGAAAGACAAGATCATCTGATTAAATGGGTGAAATCAGTTGTGGCTCCTGCTTGATTGGAATGAAAACCTGCCCCCACAGCAGCCCTTTGCGGATAAAATTGGACACACCTGGGCTAAGATAAATTGGCACAAGGTGTGAATGAGTGCGTGAAATTGTGTGTGCATGATGCTATGCAATGCACTGGCATTCTTTCCAGGATATATTCTCACCTCAGGCTTAGCATTCCTTGGATAGGCTCCAGATTCACCACAATCCTGAACATTTACTGAAGACATGTAAATGATTGAACAAATAAATAAATGAAATCGATTTATAAATCGATAAATAAAAGGGAAATCATACATATACAACAATACCACACATGCAAATACATATGTCAAATTCACAGTAAATTTTAAGCCGTTACGTGAAATAAAGTACACCTTCCTTCAATTTAATGTTTACGTTTCTCACTGTAGATGGGTGAATTTCAAATTGTTCAGAGATTGACAAGCTTCACCAACTGCTTCTCTTAGATTCATGGCTAATGTCCTTTCTTCTTGGTATGATGTAGACACACACCTGAATGCCACAGGACACCAAACTGCCCAAAGGTCTGCTTTTATATATTCACACTTTTCGATGATAACCACTTTCAGTTAATTATTTTTTTAATAATGAAAGTAGGAAGGGTGTACTTATTTTTGTTGTTTTATGTTGGAAAAAATGACTAAATATTGAAATCCTGTTTAAAAAATTTGTTTAAATAATTTGGTGGGGACCATACAATTGATAATTAGGCCCTGATGAATAAAAATATAGAACTAAAAGAGGGTGTAATTTCTTTTCCCCATGACTATTCCTAACAAGATCATTTAAAAAATATGTAAATAAATGTAAATTTTCAGGTTGAGGTAGCTAATTCTTTCATATTTTTCTTTTTAATCAGGTTAAATTATACAATACAATTTTAAACTGCACTCTAAATTACATTTTATTATTTGCTATTGTTGTTGTACAGCAAACAGTAGTTAATATGGCTCCATTTCATGCAAATTCCATGTTCCTTCTACTCAGTATTGTTTTCTCAGTACAGTCCTCTGCAGACCACATTGTAGTATAATGTGGCTATAATGTGATTTAAGCCTGTCTGTATTGTAAGACAGCGCCCTCTCTTGGTGATAAAGCATTACATCTTCACACTCCTGCAATGTGATTAAGCATGGGACCTCAAATTCCCTTCACACAATTTTCCTCAAGTGAATAATTAATAATGAGTGCATAATTATTTTTCTTTTTTTTGGATGTTGTCTACAATAGGCAAGTGAATAAATAGGGGGAATTCAAGTGTATTGAGACATTGGATAAACTGGAGCAGTTAAATGCATGTATGCATTTATTTTCTGGCCTGAATATTGACCACAACACATGTTACTAAGCCTTTGCAATGGAACTTAATAGAAATAGCATGGCTTAATTTATATAACATCATGTAATGTTGTCTGGTTAGCATCAACCTAGAGGTCTTTTCATAAGTTTTGAGCAATATATTTTACATATTTATTACACATACATACTGTCTTCTAGTGTACTTCTATAGCAAAATAGGAATGCAGTTAATTTAGATCATGTACACATTTATAACTTAATCATTTCCAAAATGATTAAATGGTTCAGGCAAATTGGGATAGTCTTAGACTAATACACACACAAAGAAAGTATCCTGAGGTCAGGATCAAATTGTGGCCCCTGCAGTTGGGAAGCAACTTTGCTTTACATGTTGAACTATCATGCCACTGCTTAAAGTATAACTGACTCAGAAATATTGGTAGATATGAACTAAAATTTTAGTTGATCAGTTCAACATGTTGGGTAAAATAAATGGCCATTAATACTGGGTTAGTTCAACAGTGTTCAAAAAACAGTTGTTTTTAACTCAGTGACTTATTTAGAGGATATAAGCAAGAATGAGACATCAGTATAGATTTCTTTAGGAAAAACACAGGGCCAGATGTAGCCTCTGTTGGTTTTATCAAAATTAATATGTGCTGTGAACAGTGTGAACAGAATTAAGCTTGATGAAGTGGCTAATGTACATTATATAAGCTGATAAGTCTGTATAGTCCTTGCCTGTATAGACTAGTTTTATCAGATATTTTGTTATAAAAGGTTCACATCTAACAATATTGTCTATAAAGCAGTATATAAACAGTATATATAAAGTTATAAACAATAATTATACCAAGTTACACCTTATTTTATTATGGAAAAACCCTCATCTAAAATGCACACTAAACTGTCCATCATTGAGTGAAGTTTAGTACATGCAACATTATATTCCAATTAGAGGCATTTCCATTTTGCCGGACTTTTTGCTCTTCCCCTTTCTCATTTTTTGTGTAGTCTGTACAGCCTATATGTATAAGGCAAAGAAGAATTGCATGCAAGTTTTGTGCACAGGATGCACCCTAATGATGCCTGGAAAGTGCAGAAAAAAACTCCAGCAAAAAGTACATCAACCCTCAAGGTGTGCCAAAAATGTTGGATACATGAAAATTTCTAATGAGTAGAAATTCCTACTGAATGGAAATTCCTAAATTCCCAATGCAGCTCCTAATAAATTAGGTTTTTGAAGATTGCATTTCTTTATTATTTTGTTAATCTGCATATATTCAGAACGAGTAAAGGCCTATTTCTGTTTATTTCCATTACTTATCGTTTATTAGGATTAAAGAAAATCCTTACTCAAAATGTTTTTATTGCATGTCATAGATATTTGGGACACTTCCCTGCCAGACCACCAGAGAGCAACATTGTACAAATAGTTTGTTTCTTCTGTGCTTTTGTTTACGGTACTATGTATGTTTGTTGTGATTCATTTTCTGTCTCTGCCCCTGTCTTGTTATTGGCTGTTGCCCTATTGTGTCAGGATGATGCTCAGCTGTTTTGTGTTTAGTTACCTTATTTAAGTCCACATTGGTTATGTGCATGAAGTTGGCCCCTATCATGATCAGAAAATCAACAAACCATGCCAGTTCATTTCTGCATATTTGTGCCCACAAAATAAACATTTGTGCAGTTATCAGCCCCTCCATTGTTAAAATAGTTTTAGACTGGTTCGTTTGTGCCAAGAGATTACCTTTTCTACCCAGCCACCTGAGCATATGATTATCCGTGCCAGGTGATAGCTGTTAAAAAATATTGTGGCTGTTGGTAAACAGCAATGGCAATGTCAAATCTGCTCAGCACATGCTGCAAATGACACAACCGTATTTACGATCAACACAGTATTTGAACATTTTCTGCATCACACTAGGTTAGACACTAGAGAAGGAGAGAAGGACTTGTACAGGTTAGCTAGGCAGAGGGATCGAGATGGGAAGGATGTGCAGCAAGTTAGAGCTATTAAGGATAGAGATGGAAGGGTGCTCACAAGTGAGGAGATGGGAGGAGATGTGTACACAGGAGATGGAAGGAGTACTTTGAAGAGCTGCTGAATGAGGAAAATGAGAGGGAAAAAAGAGTAGAAGTGGTGAACTCTGTGGAACAGAAAGTAGATAAGATTAGAAAGGATGAAGTCAGGAAGGCTTTGAAAAGGATGAAATGTGGAAAGGCAGTTGGCCTTTCCACAACTAGTTTGTTTAACAGGGTTTTAGAGAGTGAGAAGATGCCTGAGGAATGGAGAAGAAGTGTGTTAGTGCCAATCTTTAAGAATAAGGGTGATGTCAGAGTGGTGCAAAGAGGTAAAGAAGCGAGTGCAGGCAGGTTGGAATGGGTGGAGAAAGGTGTTGGGAGTTCTGTGTGATAGGAAAATATCAGCGAGTATCAAGGGGAAGGTGTACAAAACAGTGATGAGACCAGCCATGCTGTATGGTTTAGAGACAGAGGAAGAGACAGGAGTCACAGCTAGAGGTAGCAGAGTTGAAGATGTTGAGGTTCTCTTTGGGAGTGACAAGATTGGACAGGATTAGGAATGAGTACATCAGAGGGACAGCTCATGTTGGACGTTTGGGGTACAAAGTTAGGGATGCCAGATTAAGATGGTTTGGACATGTTCAGAGGAGGGAGAGTGAGTATATTGGTAGGAGAATGTTGGACATGGAGCTGCCAGGCAGGAGGCAAAGAGGAAGGCCAAAGAAGAGGTATATGGATGGAATAAAAGAGGATATGAAGCTAGTGGGTGCAAGTGTTGAAGATGCAGAAGATGGAGAGAGGAGGTGGAGAGAGATGATTCGCTGTGGCGACCCCTGAAGGGAAAGTCGAAAGAAGAAGAAGAGTTCTCTAGGTTTTCTAAGTCCAAACATGCAGCCTGAGAAACTCTGGATCAGGGATCATGACCCTGGCACCTTTAGTCTTTTGCTGGTCTTCAGACTTGATTTTTGTCACATCCGCTCTGCACATGCTGCAAATGACACAGCCGTATTTAAGCTAAACATAGTATTTGAACATTTTCTGCACATCAATGGCATATGGAAACCATGAGTCCTCTTAAAAAACAGAAACATTTTGCTTTTGTTCTGAGCTGTAAGGCAAGTCTGCATTAATGTTTATAGAAATGTACTACAGGCATTTACTTTGGGAAGCCCGGTCTCCCATAAAATGTGATTCAGCACTAAAATTCAGCACTAAAAAGTTTTGGAACGTCATCAAGTAGTGTCTACTACAAAATGAGTGATATTGTAACAGAGTTTCATTGCAAAAAAGAATGGTACAAACAATAAATGTTTAATAAAAGTCCTGATTCAGTGGCTCTGTTCTACTGTCAGGTGCATTTATCAGAGTGGTCTAAGTCCATTTGCCCCTAAGAAGGGTTAATGCAAATCCTTGCAAAAACCTGCTTATAGAACATTGATGACATTTTTGGCAGTGGTACCTGCTTACCTGAAGAGCTCCAGCTGAATTTGCAGAGAGAAAGTAGAGTAAGGGATGTGTAACAATTTTCTTGCTGAAGGTGTCACATCAGACTCTGCACTCCAAATTTCGGGATTCACCATGGCCTTCAAGCATGGTCACATCAGTCTTTATTTCTCAGAGTGTCTCTTTGGTTTTTGATATCACTTCTGGTTTTCTCAACTTGCTTTTGTTTGCCATACTGTAAGCTGTTTGGTGATCTTCTGACATGTGCCTATTGTTTTGAATCTTTATTGGTTTGGATTCTGTGATTTGTTTTAATAAAACTGCTTTAGAATAACCAGAATAACCAGACCTGCAGCCCTCATGGCTCATAGGCAGTTGATGGGAGAGCAGTGACATAACGTAATGGATCTGGACATCAAGTCAATTCCAGTGTCTGTCTCTTAATGCCTTTATGTTTTCTGTCATAATGAAACACTAAGGCACTCTTTCTGTCTTCACAGTGCTAATCAACACTTGGCAGCTGGCAGACTACTGCCTGGATAATTGAAAAGCCAAGCCTTTGACAGGGGTGCGATTTGAGGGAAATCATCACCGGTTGCACTCAACCTCTATTCATGAGAGCATCACATTAGGCACAACTCTAGCCCTGTGATCCCAGAGCTTCCTTAAATGAGATTTACAACCCCCAACAACTTGCCCAATTGTCCCTTTACTGCTTTAGCCACTGCATCCAAATACCTTAGCTCACACTTTATCAACTATAGATGCCTGAACCAATGCATCATATACTGCTACCTCGTCCTCTAGTTTCAGTGGCCCTAGAACAAACGAGAACCCCAAAATTCCTCACCAAGCACAGACAAGCACCTACAGCTCATTTATATATTGGCTGTATATTGGCTATATATTGACCTGTATATTGTTGAGGGGGATGAGTGGAAGACCGTCTTCTGCACTACTAGTGGTACTGGGTCATGACTTATACCACGATGGGTGTCGGAGCCCTTTTTTCCCAGTGTTTTGGAGAAAAACATAAACTTCACCCCGTTGCTTTCCACTACAAAGTTGTGGCCCTAGAACAAATGAGAACCTCCAAATTCCTCACCAAGCACAAAGAAGCACCTACGGCTTGGTACATATTGGTGAGGAGGATGAGTGGAAGTCAGTCTACAGCACTACTAGTGGTACTGCATCATGACTTATACATTCTCTAGCTCCAGGTCTGCAAGTTCCTTTGGAGGCTTTTGCATTAAGGTTGCACATTAAGGGTGAGAAATGTGAATTCGATTAGTGCACCATCATGTTCACAGGCTATGTGACCAGCCTCTGGGAAGTGTTGATGGACCAGACCAAGGTGACAGCATTCATAGACTTGGTCCACTCCAAAAACAGTGAAGTAACAATGATTCCACTTTCTTCTGGGCTATAGCACCATAGCTTACCCACTTCAGTGCTATCAGGGAGCCCCAAATGTTTAGCCTGCAGGTGAACAAGCTATGTCCCAACCCAAAAAGCTGGGACCACATCTCACATTTACCACATCTTTCACAGATCCTCAAGCATCCTGACCCATCCAAGCCTTTCATTGTGGAGTCAGACACCTCCACGATGGGTGTCAGGGCCCTTCTTTCCTACTGTTTTGGGGAAAAACCTAAATTTCTCCTTGTTGTCTTCTACTACACAAATCTATCTGCAACTGAACACATGTGGACATAACTGAACATATTCCAGCATATAATGTTGGAAACCAGGAACTACTGGCAGTAAAGATAGTGCTGGAGGAATGGTAACATTGGCTTGAAGGCGCAGAGCACCCATTCCTTATGTGCATGGACTGTCCCAGCTCCAAAAACACCAAGGCTGATCCTTGGTCCTGCATTCAATTTGTTCTCTTTCACTTGCACACCAAACCCATTACTTGGGCCCACGCATCAGACCTCTCTTGTGACAGCAGAAGAGTAAGGAAATATGTAACATTTTTCTATAAAGGGCATGGAGAGAAAACACACCCTTGATGGAATCACTAAGACTACCGAGACAAATTTTGGCTTAAAACTGTGGAAAAGTAAAGATTCAATTCACCATGATGAGATTTATGTTGATCCCTGCATTGCTCTTCCTAAATCAGTCTTTTCAGGACCCTAGCATTTTGCTGAGAAGTATTCACTGCATTCACAATCTGTCATAGTAAACCTAGATATGGAGATAAGCTAAGCTCCAAAAAACCTCTTCCACTGCTTCCTCAAGGAGAATATGACATGAATATGGGGTTAAGGGGATTCCTAATATGTTCCTTCCATCACTCAACAGTATCCCCAATGTAGACCAAGTCAGTGCAAGAAGCCTGGCCTCACCTACCAGCCAATCCCCTTTAAATAGTGTACAGGAAAATTGTAAGTAGCTGCATTTATTTATGCAATTTGTGAAGTAATGCTGGATGTTTAATTTAATGCTCATTTTGACATCATACATGTATTTGATATATTTACTTACAGGCAATAAGGCTTTAGACTTTAAGACTACACAAAAAGCTAGGCTTTTGTTACATTTTAATTAAAATGCAGTAATGAAATGTTTATATTATTCACGAAGTATCTGTATTATGCATCACTCTTGGTAGATTTTAATATTTCACAATATGGAAGAATGAGCAAAGGTGTATATTAACCTGCTCTTTCTTTCTCTCTCTCTTGTGAAGACAGCAAAACCTAAACCTAAATTTATTTTTCCCCCATTGTCTGTACCGCTTATCCAATCTATTCTCAGGTCACGGGAAGCCTGTGCCTATCTCAGGTGTCATTGGGCATGAAGGCAGGATACACCCTGGATGGAGTGCCAATCCATCACAGGGCACACACACACTCTCATTCAGTCAAGCAATCACACACTACAGACAATTTAGAGATGCCAATCAAACTACAATGCATGTCTTTGGACCGGGGGAGGAAACCGGAGCACCCGGAGGAAACCCCTGAGGCACAGGAAGAACATGCAAACTCCATACACACGGCAGGGGCGGGAATTAGACCCCCGACCCTGGAAATGTGAGGCAAACATGCTAGCCACCGTGCCCCCCCTCTAAACCTAAATTGTAATGCTTAAAAATTTAGTTGAAAAAAAGTTGAAAGATTTAAGGAGTAAAGGAGTAAGGAGTGGTAAGTGATTCAGAGAAACTTTCTGGATGCTCTTTCTGAGTGTCCAAACAAGTCAGCTTTTAATCACACTCAGTCCTTGCTAATCAAAACTCACCTGTGAGTTGATGGAATGGGAGTCTAACTAGGTTGCTGCTGTGCTTGACACAATGTAAGAAATAAAGCTTCATTTTTTCACATGGTGTGATGTGGAAGAGCAGCATAGTTGGGTTTCTCCACTTTTAAGTTGCTTGTGATGATTTCTTGATGTGAAATCAATTGTTTATTTGGCTGTCATTATAGGAGATATAAGCAAATGTTTGGTTTCTAGCAATTTATTAAGTAATCTATTTTTCCAGCAATCCAGCCGGATTCCAGCATATAACCAGTGTCATATAAATGTCCAAAGTTTGTGGATGCCTGATTATTATATCGATATGTGCCCGCTAAACATCTCATTCCAGATTTAGTCCTCCATTCGCTGTTATAATAAGAGGCCTTCCTCTTGGTTTTGGAATATGGCTGGGCCCAAAGTTCTTTCAAAAGAGCATTAGTGAGGCCGGGCACAGATGTCCTGCAAGCAGTGGGAATTCCAGTTCACCCAACAAAAAGCATTGAGTGGGGTTAAGGTCAGGACTTTGTTCGTCATTTGATCTTCTACATCAACCTTGGCAAACCATGTCTTTGTAGACCTTGCCTTGTACATAGGTGTATTGCTATGCTTTATGAGATTCGGGCCCCTTAGTTCCAATGAAGGGGAATTGCAATGCTAAAGCACATAAAGTCATTCTATACAATTGTAAGCTTCCAACTATAGTTTTTTTAAAACCTGAATTTCCAAAAGATTTTTTTACATGCATTTTTATTACTTTTTTTTAACCAAACATTTCCAAAAACATGACTTTTTTAAACATTACAAATTTGTGACAATTTAATTCAATATTCAATACATTCAATTCAATAATAATCTGATAGTGAACTGAGCATGTGTGACACAGCAGACGTGATGAAATTAAGCTATAAATCATTCTTCCCAATTTCCTTCTTTCTTTATTTTACAGGGGAATGTAACATGCTATAGCACATGCCTAATAAAAGTTCATTCAAATTCATTAGTCCACTGTGTTCTCAAGTTATTTCAGCTGACATGTCACATACATTACATGAAATTACATACTCTAATAATCCTCATGCTAACTAAAATCTAGCTCTATTCTTTATTTAACATTAGAAAAAATAAATACACTTTAATGAAATTTATACAATGAGGCAAAATGTTGTATACATTGATATTTTTTCAAGTCAGTACACAGGATTAGGGGGAATCAATAAATTAATTTATGATCAAATCCATTTATAGCTTGCACTGAGTGGCATGCTCATTGTATGCAAATATTACTGGGAATGGAAAGTCTGTGCTGATGCCAGCATGCTTACTGGAAATAGAAAAACATTAGCATGTGGATGGCCTTTTATTTTCTTCTCACACTTCTACCCATCTACTCACACTTTCCCTCATTCAGCTGCCTATAGAAGGTGGCCAAGGACATATGGGTGTCCTCCAGTGTCCAATTTATTGAAAAGGTCACCACCTGAGCTCCCACCTAAGCAACAGTTTCCTGGAGTACCAAAGCTTCTCTAGATCATAAGTTGGGCAGTGTTATCATTTCTGGGCCCAGAATGCATCCTTCAGTCTATGGAGCCTGTTGAAGATGAGTGTCTTTGTTCAAATCAAGTCAAGTCAAGAGGCTTTTATTGTCACTTCAGCCATATATAGCTGATGCAGTACGGGCCTCCTGGTGGTCCAGCGGTAGGATCCCGTGCACTCATTGCCACGGCCCAGGTTCAATTCCCGGACAGGGCACCCACCCAGCCACTCAAGAGTTAACTCTCAGTGCCGGAACCAAGCCTGGATAAAATTGGAGGGTTGCGACAGGAAGGGCATCCGGTGTAAAACCTGTGCCAAATTGAGCAGTCCAGAAATGCTAAGCTAAAAAGAAGCGGACCCTGCCATTGTGCGGGACACATGCTAAAATAAAAATAAAAATAGCCGATGCAGTACACAGTGAAATGAAACAACATTCCTCCAGGACCCTGGTGCTGCATAAAACACAGAGCTACACAAACAACACAGAATTAGGGCTAAAGAGTAAAAAGGAAAAAAATGACCAGCCTTATTTTTGCCTGATGAGGCATTGGCTTGGCATGACTCTAGTGAGCATAACATTCTTTGTGTCTCTTTTGTGTACCAGAATATAGCCCAGCAGATGCCAGTGTTTGGACTGGTCATTTTGGAAGTGGTTTTAAACCACGAATCTCATTGCTTGGACATAGAGGTGATTTTCATTTTTTCTAATTTTGCAATTTGATTCTAAACACTGATTGTTTGTTGTTGTTTTTTTCTGTATTTTTATCCAGTTAGTCATTATACAAGGAATATTCTTTCTTTAATAAACACGTTAGAAAACTGATGTTGGGCCATGATGGCATAAGTGCAATATAGTCCACTGGGTAGTTGTGTAGTTTCTGATTTTAACTGATTTAGTTACTTTTACAGTCAGAGGGTTTTTATAGACACTTTTATCTTAATCCCTGAATAGCTGTTAAATTTCTCTGCTGCCTTAACAACACTATGATGTTTATTTGACTGTACATGTATGAACAGAGATTGTCTTTGATAACAAACACTGGTCCTGCACTGGGTATCAGTTTTGAGAATCAGATCTTCTAGCTGAGTCAAAACCAGATTGAGGATAGGGTTGGTGAATGGACAGCCAGGCTGCAAAAGTCGGACTTCACCAGAAGAACCCTGGACCTCAGGAAGAAGGGAGTCTAGAATGCTGAAGTCTGGTGGTGGGGCAGAGGGGATTGGTTTCAGATTCTTAATACTTTGTTCCAGGAAGGACCACCTGATTTTTGGGGTGTGGATTTCAAAGGTCATAATGAGGAGGGTATCCAGATTTTCTTTCTTTCTTCTCGTGAAAGAAGGTGTAATAAAAGCACTGAGGCGTTTGGCCAAAATTCGAGAGAATATTAAATAGTCCACACAGATGTGTCTGTCAGCTAATAGATGAGATTCTTTTAAAGCTTCAGGAATATGTTTGTTCTTTAACATAAGGTTATATTTTATCTTTAACATTTCTGTCATTGGACATTGAAACCTTTTGTAATAATCTATTTCTAATTGATTAGATCTTTGTTTTTCTGAGTCAGTCAAAGACTTGATTGCACTCAGAATTTCAGCCCCATTAATCTTTCCTGGTCTCCTGTCAGGATCAAGTCTAAATTCTTTGAGCATTGATGCAACAACTGGAATTTTACTTTGGGACTTCTTCTGAACTCTAACTTTTAGAAGAACAGGCTTGTGATCAGAAAGTCTGTGACTATATATCTTGATTTTATACCCACGTTCTATTTTGTCTTCTGGCATAAAAAACATGTCTAACCTGGAGTAACACTCATTCTGACATCGTGTAAATCCTTCATCAGAAGAGTGTAAAAAAGACCAGCTATCTCTGAGATTTAAAGATGCAGTAAAATCTTCTAAAATAGCTCTTAATCGTGAATTCCTTGAAGACGACGGTTTCCGATCTAAGATGGGATGTAAAACTGTGTTGAAATCACCTCCAACCACTAGCACACCCTCAGCTGTTTCAATCAAATACTCTTTCAGTCTACCCAATACATTTCTGTCTTCCTTATGATTGTACACATTAACAAGAGTGTGCAGTTCCCCATACAGACTACAGAATAGCACAATATAAGCTCCACTGCAGTCCTCATCATGGCATATGTACTCAAACGATATTTTGTCTCTTATTAGTATGGCAACTCCTTTGCTGTGGGAGCTGTGCACAGTGAAGAAGATTTTCCAGTCTTTTCCTATTTCATCTTCCAATATTTTGTAACACTTTGGTCCAACATGTGTTTCTTGAATAAATGCAATGTCAGCCTTAAGGTTATTGAGGTTGCTCAACAAGTTTGAAAGCTTTTTTGGGAAATCCCGGGTGCTTTTAACTCCACGAATGTTCCAGGTGACAAAGCGAAGGGTTGTATATATTCGGGACAGCATTGTGGAACCTGTGCAATTATATGATCTGGATTATTTCATAGTATATTGAATGGATTAAATGGTTAAAAAGCTGGATCAAAGCATAACCAATAATGTTTGTATTATATATTTTTAAAATGGATATTTTTCTTATATTTTGATAACACTGTATATGAATTACGAGAAAACTAATATTATATTGTCAGAATCAGAATCAAGTTTATTGTCCAAGTATGTTTTTAGACACACATGGAATTTGATACTGACTGTTGGTGACTCACAGAAGAACAGACATTAAATAATGATATATACAATACAGACATTTGTCAGATACAGACCATTTACAGACAATTCTTTATTTAATAAAATTAAATAAAGACCACAATATGCACCATATGAGACGGGTTAGCAGTGTAAATTTATATGTATTAATTTGTATTTATATTATATTATATTATTACTGAGGGATTTGTATGGTGGATGCACCAAGTAATCTAATAATAAACAGATTTAAAAAAAAAAAAAACATGTTAATAAATATAACAATTGATTATTTTTGCTAAATAATAACAGGACCGGACTATAAATGGAAAAACTGTTTTGTGGTTACTCCACTTTACATTGTTCCACATTATGTTTCAGAAATATGTATATATTAGTATAAGTATTTAAAAAATAGAATTATTCTTAAACTGTAAGTAATCTATTATATAACTACATTATTATGTAGAACTTACCTTTTGCACTCAGCAAAGATGAAGAGGTGAATTAGAGGAAGAATTAGATCAGTCATTGGAGTTACAGGAACTTTCAAAAAACTGGAAGCATTTTACTTCAGAAAAGCACACAACAGGTGCTGTAATCATTTGGTACATTGCTGGTTCATAAGATTAACAGCAAAGGTGATTGTGCCATGTAATGTAATTTAAAGCACTAAGGAAAAGACAGAGAAAAAAAAAGAAGCAACCTGATGCACAAACCTTTGTGCCCCATTTGCATGTGCATTTCTCTATTTCCGCAGTGTATTGTTTAACCCTTTAAGATCTAAACTTAAACCTGCTTGGGAATATGTGGTTCTTAACACAAACCACTAGTGAAATTGTTGTGCCCAAGGGGTGGAAAACAGTGTTTTTATCTGTCTATCTATCAGCAAATCTTGCATGAACATGCAAGATTCAACATGTTAAATAAAGAAAGTAGAGTAAATGCTACTAGAAATCTCATGTGTGATATATGTACATATATGTGCTTGTTTTATGAGCTGGGCATATGAAGTCAAGAATAGAATGCAAAAATGAAAATGTAGCTTTGCTTGATCACATTCAATTCTATTACTCTTTGCCTCAAAGCAGCTGCTGCTTACAGCATGTGAGATAAAAACACAGTCTGATGCAAATGTCCAAAAGTAGGTTCCTTATCCTTTCTTGCTTGAATCTCCCAAACAAATACTCAATACAGACAGTCCTTAGATAAGCCTGCATACATTTGCAAAGAAATGTTGTCAGCTGGCTTTTGCATAGTCAAATTTAACCTATGTGAAAGAAAAACTCTGAATTCACTGTAGAATAAAGTACAAAACACTGTAGATCGAACATTATCTAACATATTCCAGAGTAGTAGACAAATAAAGAATTTGGGCATTGTTAAGTACTAGATACTTAAGCATCTGGGAGAAAAATGTGGTCTTCAGCAAGGAACAGACCCTCTCAGTACAACCTCACCTCATATGATGGTGCCATTGACCTGCTTTTTGGGGTCAAGCCTACTGCCCTCTGTACAACTTTTCTTGCACTGAACAAGAGACCACAGAGCAATATAATAATGGCTACCTAACCACTTGCATAATCGGACCCTCTTACACCCCTGTGGGTGCCAAACTGTTTTTCATAGCTAAAAAGGATCATTCCCTTTGGCCTTGTATTGATTACTCGTGTGGTGGCAGGTTTGTATTACAACTGAAAAGATAAAATAAATACACAGATTCAAGCGTGAAGGTGAAAGCAAAGAAGATAATAGAGGAATTTTATTTTGTCACAGCAAAAGGAGTCTCAAGAAGACCAAGAAACACAAGAAGACCAAAAACAAGATGTTCTTGCTTCTATAACCGTCTAAGGGAGAAAAGCTTCCTGTTCTCAAGTTCCCGTAGCTGACTGCCACCTTCCTTTCTACGCACACACACACACACACACACACACACACACACACACACACACACACACACACACACAAGGTTACTGAAAAGTTACTGCTCATCTGCACACAATTATTTCTACAGTGCTTGTTAAAATTTTCCATTACATTTCCCTGTTTTTTATCTTTAAGGACAAATTACATGAACAAAATTTTAACAAAATCACTCCTTAAAGCATTTCAAAGACACTTTGAGACAAAAGTCAGACATCACCTTGTCCTTGGCTTTCCAATGATATCTTCATTAACCAAAACTTAGAAAATGGATATACTGCTTTTTTGTGAGGGGAGAGACCCCTCTGGTTTGTAGGCATGTAATAGAATCAACACAAAATATGTTATATAAAAAACACAGCCTAAGCTAGATTAGTTTTTATCATCCGTCAACTCAGGGTCATTGTCTGTTTGTCTCGGATCCGGTGGAAAGTCAATGTCTCGAAACTGCTCTCTCCATTCGTCAAATGTGTCCTTCATTCGTTTTAGGAGCCGATATTCTCTTCTCCCAATGAGTGTCGAGGTCATCAGTCGTTGCAGGGTGGCAGACATCAACTGACAGATGCATTGTGCACACATCAGAGCTAGAAGTCCAATCACCATTATGGGCAGCAGTGTATGCATCAATCAGTATACCCAGCCTCCCCTGAGGTTTGTCAACCAGCTGAACCATGAATTGTCCGTCTATGGGGGGGGTCTAATCGCATTCCTCATATGGTTGAGCACTTCAGTGACATTGGCAGACACATCTGGTATTCTGTAACAACACGAGATGTCAAGCATCTTACACACTCCTCCTCTTTCTGCTGTGAGCATATCTAACACTAGGCGATTTTGTATGACCGCGCTTCGAAGCTGTGTTAGTTCATCAGTGATCAATGTGGTCAGTGTGTCAGTGTTATTTGCCAGTGTCAGAACCATATAAGCTAGCCTGTTAATATTGTTCAGGGCTACTACCCCTAGAAACACTGACCATCCTACATTTTCTGCAGGGCTAGTCCATTGAGCCCATAACATGTAACTATTGTACTTGGATGCTGCTCTCTTTCGCCTAATGTTATTCTTATAATCAGGCATGAACACCGACGTATCCGTAGAGAGTAACGCTGGATAGCAGCAACCTCTCCAACCTTTCATAGGGAGTCGGTAGAATCCTTTGTGACCACACACCCATATCGCTGCAGCTGATGAGGTGAGTTTTGTGAGAGGACAAGTGAAATTCACCTGAGTAACGTCATGCAGCTTCGCTGTGCAAGCAGTCGGTGCTGTGTCATCACAGGTGCCCAGCCTTGCTGAGCAGCTATCGTTGTCCAGGATATACATATTCAGTTTGCAGTCTGACGTGCCCAAGTTAGTCCTTCCTTTTTCTCTACATACGCAAGTGTCAGCTTGTTCTTTTGTCACCCTGAACACTAAGTGTGTAGGGTAACCTGGCCGTTTGTCAGAGCAGTTTACTCTGGAGGAATTTACACTCCCGTTAGTCAGAAGGCTGTCTCCCATCATAACAACGTTGCTAATACTAGCTGGGAGTTCACAGGATGTGATCACTTGTTTTACTAAGCCTGAAGTAATAGGAACAGTTTTGAACATCCGATGATTTTGGAGGCACAACCAGCATGACTTACTGATTTGAAGCTCTTCATGTTGCATAAGGGCGAGGGCACAGGCATAGTTGTCCTCACACTTGGCCAGGTCGAGGCTTGTTTGTTTCTGTAGGTCAGTAGCGTTTGACCCCTTAATGGCAGAAATCTTTTCAAAGAGATCTTCTTCTAAATTGGTTTGAGCTGGTGCTGGTATAACAACATTCATTACCTTGTCCATCGGTTCTGGTTTAATCACTTCAATGTCCACTGTGTGCTCATAGGAGTCATCTGTTCAGTGGCACACCAGAACCTGCCTTTATTGGAGTTGGTAACCTTGTCTAGAGTATACTTAATCATTTGTCCATGTTTGATCCAGGAGCAGCCCCCTGGTCTGTGACTTGTCAAAGATGTGCTGGTGCTACACCATACTGAATGCCAGCCTCTTGGCCCACATGGGTGTTTACAGAGGTAATGAACCCATTCCCATATATTTCCCTTGTTGTCATACACTGTTGTGCAGGTTACTGTCGCCTTTTTTCCCATCTGTCAGCTGTACTCTAGTCTCTGACTTGGTCTGTCCTAAGCTTAGCAATAATGCTTTTGCAAGGGACAGTGTCAGCTCTTTCATCTTTGATGAGGTGGTTTTTCCCTTCACGTTTTGTCTGGCTTTCTTGCTCCAACAGAGGTGTGTTCTTGTCTTTTCTCGGGGAAATAGGTTTACACATGCTGCAGCGCTTGGAGTTTCTAAACACGATTCATGTTCTAAACATGAATCCACGTTGCTCTCTTTGCTATTTTCACAGACATTTTTCAGCAGAATCTGGAACGGTCACAGCCAGTGTTTGTGCAGAGCGTCCTTCACCTGCCTGTGAATATCAGATAACACAGAGGACATGTTTGTGCAACAATTCAACATTTCATCTTCACATTCACCAATACTGGGTCTCTGGCTTCCTGGGGAACCCACTCCTGTGATTAGCGGCCTGCCAAAATGGATTTCAAATGGACTCAAGTTAGCTCTACCTCTTACTCGTGCTCGCATGTGCATCAACACTATTGGGTGGGCTTTGACCCATTACAAGCCTGTTTCAGCACAGCATTTTTCCAATTTGTTTTTTAGTGTGCCATTCTCCCATTCTACTGCTCCACCACTTGCTGGGTGATAGGCACAGTGTTGTTTTAGGTATTTGCTGACTTTCTGTAGAGTCTGATTCACAAATGGGGTGCCATGATCACTGCCAATTCTCTCAGGAATTCCCCACTGTGGAATAATTTCAGTGAGTGATGCCTTTGCTACAGCACTAACATCTTGCTTAGATGTAGGAAAAGCCTCTACCCATTTAGAGAACATATCTACTATAACCAAACAATACTTCTTACCTTCACTTGGTGTTAGCTCAATAAAGTCCATTTGTAAGTGTTCAAATGACCTTTATGATGGCTGATGTGCACACATGACAGAGGGTTCACAAAATTTTTGGGAGTAATTAGTAAAGCCTATGACATGCCAATGTTTCCCTATTTCTGGCCATTCCTCCTTTTGACAAGTGGTCTTTACCATGTGTCAGTTTAGCATAAAAAGGAAACAGTTTCTTTGGTAAACAAGGCCTTGTCCATGAGCAATAGCGCTCAGCAGTGCCTCTAAAACAGCATAATTGGGTATGAACACCCTACAGTTTGAACACATACCTAAAAATGACATTAACCGTTTTTTAGTAACCGGTTTGGGAATTTTCTGAATTGCCTCTATTCTACTCAACTCAAGTCTTTTACCTTCTGCATAAATTATATATCCTAGGATCTTCACTTCTTGTTGTTCATATTGCAGCTTTGTGCCCATCTTTAGCAAGGTGACGGAGCAATTTAATGGAATCTTTCTCACACTGTTCTTTAGTTGGTGCGGCTAAAAGAATATCATTTATGTACTAAAGCAACACAGATTTATCAGTTAACTGCAATGCATCTTGACTATTTTTCAGTGCTTCATTGTAGATTGTGGGAGATTCACAGTAGCATTGACATAAATGTGTAAAGGTATAGGCTTTTCCGTTAAAGTAAAACGCAAACCAAAATTGGCTATCTGGGTGTACCGGTACGCTAAAGAATGCATTAGCCAGTTCAACAACAGAAAACCATGCACTATCAGCTGGAATTTGGGACAAGATAATGTACGTGCTTGGAACATTGGGTGCTTGTTGAATCACAGCCTCATTAACTGCTTTTAAATCTTGTACAAATCTCCACTCCTCCAGCTCCCCTGGAGCTCTTATTTTCCTTACAGGGAAGAGTGTTGTTCGCACAGGAGATGTCTCACATGGCACTATAACTCCAGATTTTAACAAGGAGTTAAACAGGTGTTATGCTTGCTACAGCTTCTAGTTTTAGGGGATATAAAGTCTTCTTTGACCTGTAATCGGATTTTGGATTAATGATCACTGGAGGGCAATTTTTAATTAGAGCTACATCGCATTTTCCAATCGCCCACAACTCTTTGGGCACTTTTTGTAGTCGTATGTCTGAAGGTTCTAATTTGGACAGAGCCAAGTCTGCAGATCTGGCCCTATGCCAATATATTGCTTCAGTTTTGTACCATGTGTTGGGATCTAGCCCATCATCAAGGAGTATCTCCACACCTCTCTCTGCTATAGCCAGCCAATTTAATGGTGTGCTGTATGCATTTAATTTTGGACTGTAAAAAACAGCTGGCTACTTGGTTTGTTCCCAATCATGAATCCAAGTGACCTGTAACATCTATCTTTCCACTCATCATTGGCAGATTTGGCTAGAGAGATATGTGGAGATGCATGGGTCATTTGGAATGGGTGTGGATGACCAGCTTGACAGCACCTCTACAGCACACCTGTGCTCATTCCTTATCAAACTTCAATATCAGTATGTCTGGCTTATCTAATTTCCTGTACCACTCTTTTTCATAGCTCTCATCTAGTTCATGTCTGTGTATGTGTGCAGTGCAGTGCAGAGCGTCTGGTTTCATGTAGTCTGTGAGAGGGAGGTGAGAGTTTTTGCTTTTGTAGTCTGTGAGAGGGAGGTGAGAGTGTGTGATGTCATTGAGAGAAGAATGACACAAATTCCATTCATACACATTGAGCAGGGATCTGCGATCCTATTTAACAAAGCAGGAGTCATCTCCCCATTCCATTTTAAGTCATAATGATGTGCTGATCAGATTTTAATTTAGTTTGCACACCAAATCTCGACCCAACAGATTTATTGGGCAACATTCAAAGATTAAAAAAGAGAATTCAAATTGTTTGTGTAGTTATGGTTTCACACCTTAAGGTTGCAGAAAATTTCTCAATTACTGACATCCCTGATGCTCCCGTAGTGCACAGGGAGTGCTTACTTATTCTAGTGGAAAAGTGGAAAATTCACACAATTGTATCACAGAATGCCCTGCTCAACTAGAAACTGTATCAGTATTTGTTCAACATGTAATGTAATAACAGGCATTTTCTTAAAACTGGGCTCACTATATTTAGCATAGGTTTCATTCACAGGTGAAATAGCAAACCCTGTTTCTTTTCTAGACATTAGATTAGTAACAGGTGAAAATGGAACCGTTAGCTTAAGCTTTTCTTCATTGCATTGCATAAAAAAGTCAGACTTACCCTTCCCTGGATGCTCACCTGTCCCCGACCCAACCAAACCTCATACTACTTTGTTTGCTTCTCCTCTGCAATGTTTCTTCAGACAGTTTCGTGCCCAAAGGCTTGGTCAAGAGCTTCAGTCAGGAGCATTACTAAGTCTCTGTATTCAGTGTTCCCATCGTTATTTCAGTTAACGTGACGAATCTGAATATTTCTTTCTGGCCAGTTAAAGCGCAGCCGTGACACATCAATGCTGAGTTTTCTCTTCATAATGCTCCGCAGTTCATGGGTTGTGGGTCTGAATTCTCTGCAAAATTGGACCAGTTCATCACCAAACTTCTGACCTCCCACTTCTCTTGGACTGGGACTTGTTCTGCGCGTCTTCTATGTCACTTGAACCCCATGGGCGGTACACAGGAAGTGGTTCTCCGACTGGACCTGCTACTTTGACCATAGGCATCTGAATGTCGTCAGAACTCAGGTGAGGTGACCCTCGTTGACCACCAAGATCTGACTCACCATCGTGCTCATCGAGTGTGCTGGAAAATGGATCATCTGGTCTTGTTTCCTTCAGGATTCCCTTTCTGTTTCGGCCAAACGTGTGATGGCTCACAAGAGAGAAAGTTGTAGAGGCACCAGGACACGTATAATGGGGTGGAGGGTCTGTCTCAGCTGTTGTGGGTGGTTGAGGCATTGGCAGGGGTGCGGACGCAACTGCACCAGGTGACTGAATTTGTTGTCTGTGTCTCTGGAGCAGTGGTCTCTGAGGCGGTGGTCTGGGAGGGCAGCTGTCCAGGTTATCATATGCAACCCAATCTACTTCTCGTTTCTTTTTCCATTTTTTTCTTTGAAGCCTCATACTCTTGCAATTTTTCCTTTAACTTTACCTGCGCAGGTCACTTAGCTGTGCGTGTAAAGTTCGTGCAACTTTATCGGTTCCCAGAACCATTGGCCAGAATACAAATTTAAATTCTGCCTACCTGAGGCCGATTGTCTGAAGATGGAAAAAGCGAGAACATAAATAATTTAGAATCTTACCACTTAACTCCCAATCCCATCACTGGGGCAGTCTCGTGATTGTCCAGATCTCTCCACACTAGTAGTCAATTGTGTGGTTTGATGATGTAACAGTCTTGGGGTTGGCCCGGGCAAGACATGCAGACGAAGGATCTCGGTGGGACCTCCAAAAATGTGGTGGCAAGTTTGTATTATGACTAAAAAGATAAAATAAATACACAGACTCAAGGGTGAAGGTGAAAGCAAAGAAGATAATAGAGGAATTTTATTTTGCTGCCTACAAAAGGCGTTTCAAACACAGTGTAATGAGGTTACAAAGCAGAGAGGCCATTTTCTCAGGCCCCCTTATATAGGACTTTTGGATAATTTCAAACCTAAATGTGTACGTGAGTACCAGCACAAAATGCTGAGTCATCAGAATGGTGTATTTCTTCTTCTAAAAAACATGCTATAGCATTGTGAAGACCAAAAACAAGATGTTCTTGCTTCTACAACCATCTAAGGGAGAAAATCTTCCTGTTCTCAATAGCTGACAGCCACCTGATTCATGTCTTCCTTTCTATGCACACACACACAAGGTTACTGAAAAGATACTGCTCATCTTCACCTTATTATTTCTACAGTGTTTGTTAAAATTTTCCATTACACTGGAACCTGAAATATTAGTGGCTCCCTGACCACTTGCAAAATCAGACCCTCTTTCACTCCTGGGGTTAAAAAGGATCATTCCCTTTGCCCTTGTATTGATTACTGGAACCTGAAAAACATCATGGTGAAAGAATAAGTATCCCCAGTCTCTCCACAGCTCTGCTTTTGAACCAGTTCACTGGGCCACCATTTTCCCAAGGTTAGACCTGTGAAATGCATATCATCTGATAACCACTAGGAGGTGGAGAGGGAGACAAATGACTCTTCTCACCCTTAAGTCCTTCAGTGCCTGCCTAAAAATCACCTATATGTCAAAGCTTAAAAATATGAGTCCCATGTCTCCTCAGTTACCTTTTAGGCTTCAGTCATAGAGCACATGCAAGTGAGAGCCAATCCCGTAAAAAAAATCTGTGCCTTCATTGAGTGGCCCAAGCCCAATTCCCTGAAACAACTACAGCAGATATTTTTACCACTTACTTTTCATTTGAACCCCTGATCTAGAAAGCACATTCAAATTTCAATTTTTCTATTAAATTTATTTGTTTACAATG
Source organism: Hemibagrus guttatus (assembly GCA_033459395.1). Lineage (NCBI taxonomy): Eukaryota > Metazoa > Chordata > Actinopteri > Siluriformes > Bagridae > Hemibagrus > Hemibagrus guttatus. The sequence goes on along the minus strand of JAUCMX010000003.1, from coordinate 26,359,256 downwards.
AGCATTGTCTCAAAGCAGCTTTACAGAAGTAGAGAAACAGAGATGGAAATATATATAGAAAACGTCTTGAGACCCGGCCATTCATTTTTGCCCACTGTAGTGGACATTAAGTTTTTGCTCATACCTCTCATACTATGCATGTCACACTATTAGTTCATGTTGTTCCTTAAAAAAGACAGTTCAAAATGTTGTCACATGCGAGGGGATGTGGCCTTGCCAACTTCCTGATTTTGTCTTTTCAAAATGTTCTCCCCGTGCCCCAGGGGTTTCCTCCGGGTACTCCGGTTTCCTCCCCCGGTCCAAAGACATGCATTGTAGGTTGATTGGCATCTCTAAATTGTCCGTAGTGTGTGATTGTGTGAGTGAATGAGAGTGTGTGTGTGTGTGCCCTGCGATGGGTTGGCACTCTGTCCAGGGTGTATCCTGCCTTGATGCCCAATGACGCCTGAGATAGGCACAGACTCCCCGTGACCCAAGTATAGATCAGATAAGACAATGAATGAATGAATGAATGAATGATTATCTGAAACATTAAAGTGTGACAAACATGGAAAAAAATAAGAAATCAGGAAGGGGGCCAACACTTTTTCACACCACTGTATGTTTGTTTCACTTTTTTGTAGTAGACAGTTCTATGACAGAGGCTGAGAAGATTCTGTATAAAATTATTGATGGAGATTCAGATATAGATTTGTCAGACAATGAGATTTCAGGGAGAGAGCATGAGGAGGATGAGACAGGTGGGAGTGATAGCTCAGAGGAGGAGGTGGAGTCTGATGAGGTAGACCATGATGGAGAGCCAGATGATGAAGTGTGCCGTCGTCCTCTCTGGGTCAAAACCAGCATGTAGGGTTTTTTAATCAATGCAAATATATATATATATATATATTAAAAAATTCCTACTGAGAAGTGTTTCAGAAAATAGCTATCAATATTTTATTTTTGAACTAAATTAAACAATTGATAATTAATTTAACACATACATACTAAGATGATTGTATGAAATTAGGTTCACATCTGTTCTCAGATGAGCAGGTCAGCATTTTACAACTTTAACTGTGTGCTTTGTCTTTCTCCTAAGGTTCATGACTGTGTTGGATGACTGTGTGATTACAAGGGATGAATCTGTACTAAGCCATAGAGACTGGAGCCCACTCCAGTACTTCCAGCAGTACATTGATGAGAAACTTATACAGGATCTATCCATGTTCTCTAATCAGCGCATGGTACAGAATACAGGCTGCAGCCTGAAAACAACTCCGGAAGAGATCAAAACTTTCTTTGGAATTTCAGTGTACATGGCATGCCTTAGATATCCAAGAGTTATAATGTGTTGGGCTGCTAAAACCAGAGTCCCCATAATAGCGGACGTAATGACACAAGATTGCTTTTCCAAAATCTTCACTGAAGTTTGTAAATTATCTGAATGTGTCAGAAAATGAAAGGAAGGAGGATCTGCTTTGGAGAGTGAGACCTTTCATGAAGAGAGTGCTCCAAGGTTGTCTGAGTCTACCTAGGCCAGCAAAGGTCTGCATTGATGAACAAATGATCCCCTTCACTGGCTGGTGTCCAGTTTGTCAGTATGTTCCCAGCAAACCAAATCCAACAGGATTGAATGTGTTTGTTCTGGCAAGTCCAAGTGGCCTTGTGTTGGATTTTGAGACTCACTGAGGAAAGAACACCTTCATTCAAGAATAAAACTGGTATTTTACCAGCATCAAGCGTCTGGACACTCTTCTAGAAAGAGGCCTGTCTGCTACAGGACCAATTCAGAAGAATCGAATTCCAAAAAAATGTCCTCTCACTGCTGACAAGGTGCTAAAAAAAAGACAGAGGGACATCAGAAATGGTTGTGCGGAGACCTGAAAAACTTGCACTCATCAAATGGTTGGACAACAACCCTATTGTTATGGCATCAACTGTCCATGGGATTGAGCTACAAGATGTCTGTTCCAGATGGTTAAAAAAAGAAAACAAGCAAGTCCAAGTTCCCAGACCTGCAGTGGTGATGGAATATAACAGCAACATGGGGGGTGTAGACATATGCGATCAAATGCTCAGCTTCTACAGAACGTCCAGCCGTATGAGAAAATGGACTGTCCGTAGCATGCTTCACTTTACTGATTTGGCAATCACCAACTCGTAGATTCAGTACAGACAAGACAGCCAGGCCTTGCAACGACCTGCAAAGAGAACCTTCCAATACCTGGAGTTCAAACTATTCTTCGCTGGGGAATTGATATCCCTGGCACTGGAATATCAACAAGATGACACCGACTCCAGTGACCAGGAATTCTCTCCAGAAATCAAAAAGAAAACCCCACCCAGACAAGAGCGTTAGGAAATATGATGCAATCCATTTGCCTCAAATGCTAGACATTCCAAATGCTTCCAGATGCAGAATGCCTGGATTCAAAAGCAAAACCTTTGTGAGATGCATTAAGTGCAACATGTTCCTCTGTGTCATATGAATGAAATAAAAAGAAAAGAAGTTGAAAAAAAATTAATAAAATGGAATAATACTAAATGAAAAATGGTTGTTGTAAAAATCGTTCCGTATTCAGAACAACGAAATCCTGTTGTCCACTACAATGGACATGTTATAAAATTGAAAGAAAATTTTGCAATGTATTTTTTACCACCCCAACACTTAATTTATATCAAAAAATTAATATATATATATATATATATATATATATATATATATATATATATATATATATATATAAAGTTTAAATAAAAGTTATTTTATCCCTAATGAGCAAGCCTGCGGTGACGGTGGCAAGGAAAAACTCCCTGAGATGATATGAGGAAGAAACCCTTGAGAGTAACCAGGCTCAGAAGGGAACCCACCCTCATTTGGGTGACACTGAGCAGTAAATAATATAAATGTAATTAAATAATGTTCTTTCTGCAACAGCAACCATGGGCCCATAAGCAACTATTAGGTCAGTGTAGTTTCTGAGTGCATTATAGGCACTAATTACTTGCTGTCGCAAGCTGACAGATGTAACTGCAGATCCGTGACAGTGTGAAAGCCCCCAAGTGACTCTGTACAAAGCTGTCTCCTGGTCACAGGCTGTCCACACAGATCCATTCAAAGCATCAGTGAGCACAACTAAGTGACGAGACCCTGACCAGGGGTAGAGCCAGTGGTCACACTGGAAATTCAGAACACTGGGAACTCCGTAGTGGGACGTGTAGCTCGACAGAGAAAGACAGAGAGAGAGAGAAAGATGTTAAGTATGCTTGTGATCATGTGATGTTTAAAGACAATATAGATTATGTGTAAAGTGCAGACAGGGACTCTGGCAAGACTAGCTAAAACAGCATAAATAAAAGGGAAAGCCAGAAGGTGACATACATGAAGGCTTCCCAGGACATAAAGCGTCCAACCACTTCACAGTAAGCAAACCTGAGCGACATGCGAGGGTGGTAAGGCCTAAGACAGAACCTTGGAACACTGAACATAACCTTAGTATGCATAGAGAGGTCACCATCTAGATCTACAAACTGATAATGATTAGTCAAATAAGACCTGAGCCAGTAGAGGGCTGTTCCTTTAACACCAACAAAATGTTCTAGCTTATCAAGTAGTATAGTACGGTCAATGGTGTCAAAAGCTGCACTAAGATTGAGTAAGACCAGTATAGAGACACAACCCTGATCAGAAGCCAGTAACAGGTCATTTACCACTTCCACCAGTGTTATCTCTGTGCTATAATGAGGCCTAAATCCTGACTGATACATTTCATGAATGTTATTTCTATGTAGGTATGAACATAACTGTGTATGAATCACGGGAGGCGGAAGGTCTAGGATCCATATGCAGTTTATTGAAATCGGCAAACAAAGACAGGAGTCGAAAAACGAGGCAAAAGGCCAAAACCGAGAAGCAAAAACACTAGCAACCAAAACCAAAAGCACAAAAATGAATGGAACAGGAACAGCCTTTGATCATTCACAGTAATCCAGTCAGAACAGAGAAATCCAAGGCTTGGTACGTCTAGTAATAATGATACTTCATGTCTGTTTTTTTACTCAGGGGTTTGATAACCGCTAGCTTAAAAGATTTAGGCACATAACCAGTGCTAAGGGAATTTATAATTTTTAGAAGGGGTTTGGTAGCTACTGGTAATATCTGTTTAAGAAAAGACTGGGTAAGGGATCTAGTATGCAGGTTGGACATTTTGAAGATGAAATTAGTGAAATTAGATCAGGCTCTTGAAGGGAATTCTTGAAGCATTCTAAGCTCTTATCAGTTATATTATCTAAAGGGTTACTTATCAAATAATTTGGTTTTAAATTAATAGTCTGAATTTGCTGCCTGAAATCAATTTTACCATTGAAAAAATCCATGAAGTCATTGCTGCTGCATATAGCGGGTGTGAACTTTTCTACAGTTGTTTTGCTCCTAATTAGTTTTGCTACAATATTAAATAAAAATGCAGGATTTTTTTTGTTATCTTTGATTAGGGCGGAGAGATACACTGATCTAGCAGAACCAAGAGGATTTTTGTAGCTCAGAAGGCTTACCTTCCATGCTAACTGAAATATTGTCAGTTTAGTTTGAAGCCATTTACATTCTATTTCCTAGGTGATTGTTTTAAATCCCGTGTGTGGTCATTGTATCAGGGTGCTAGTTTCTTTTCTTTAATTATTTTAGCTACAGAATCTCGGGTGTTGCAAAACACTGACTCCAGGTAATCAGTCTCCTGATCAAGTTCTGTGGGGTCAGGTGGCGAATTATGATAATGTTGGGAGACTATTGGTGAATCTCTCTGCAGTACCAGACATAAATGAACGCTTAATACGGTGACGTGGGAAATTGCGCATCTAGGACGCATTTTAAATGAAACAAGATAGTGTTCTGAGATAGCTTCCGACTGTGGAAGAGTGACGAAGTTTTCTATATTTAAGCCGAATATTAGAATAAGACTGACTGTCAGAGCAGAATGCAGAATGTATGGCCCTCCTTTGAAAACATTCCAATCAAAACTTACACCAAAAATCATTCTCTCCACATTTTAGGCACATTTTCCATTTAAAGCATTATCAAACCCTCCACAGTCATACTCAAGCTCCTCGGGTCCATTTCACATCCACCCATCCTTCCATATCTCCCAACTAAAGCCTGTCCATGTCAGTTCTTGAACCATCCTTCCAACCTGCCATGGTCATGGATGACCACCTGGCCTACACCGTCAGAAGGTTGTTGGATATGCTGCAGGGATAGAGGCTTACAACACCTGGTGGATTGGGAAGTATGCAGAGCAGAGGAGAGGATCTGGGTTGTTTTACACCCATTTTTTATTTATTTATTTTTTTTACATTTTATGAATTACAACCATAGATCTAAGCATCAGTACTATATTACTACAGTTGAAAAGAATAACTGAATAGATTTATAAATTGTGGAAGTAATTTATTTAAGCTTAAAGTGACCAGAAATGTGGGTCAGAGAGGCCATGTAACCTAAACCTGCTCACCTAAACTTTGTTTAACTGAAATGTTTCTCAGAGCATGTTTGGTATCATTCTAATCCATATTTTATGGTGAACAATTTGGTGACAATTTTGGTGATAAATATCATACAGATTTAGGAAACAACATTCAAAATATATAGCTTTAAAATCTACAATGCTTACATTTAACATACTGAGACTACCTGGTGTGTTTTGGTGTTTGTTCCCACCAACTCCATATCAGAGCATACAGTGCATTAGGGTGAGTTGGGGGTTCAGCCGATTGTAATCTACATTGTGTCACTTCCATTTGGTACTCTTGTCATACGACACTTCAATTAAACTCATGGGTATAAAAAGCATGCATTACACAATACCACTGGAGATTTATCATCACGCATCCCAAGGCCTTTGGTTAGATATCTTGCAAATACACATAATCCTTCATCTGCCTCTATTTCTGTTTTTTGGTTGTAAATAAGCAGAAGTTAATATAGCCTTTTTTATTACCTAAAATTACTTGGTGCTCATACATCATACATTCTTTTTGGTTGTCCGTTTAGTTCTGTTTAAATTTTTATTGTCAGGTGTTTCTTACTTACTTACTTACTTACTTACTAATAGACAGCAGAGATTTAGAAGAGCAAGTGTTTTCTTCAGCAAATAGATATAGCTTAAACATTTCCTTTCAGAAACTCATCTTTCTCTTGTAGTGATGTAGTGACAGGGAGACAGGAAATATGGGTAATGTTAGTCAAATGGTTATTTTTAGCAGTATTCTGTACACTCTGGGCTTAGAGAGATACTATTTCCCTGAGTGGATCAATAAATTATTCTGATTCTGATTGTTATTTATTAGTACCCTTGTTTCAGGAGTGGATAAGTTGTGTATTGTATACTCCTTAATTTACGTCATGTCTCAGGTGAATGACATTATTCCTATGGGCAAATGGCAAATCAACAAAAAACAATAGTATGAAAACATATAATTGCAACTAGTATAAATATGTAAGGTAAATGTTTCCTAATAGATTACACATCATTATACAACTGCAGGTTGACACAAATACACACTCTCACACACACACACATATGTGTATATATAGTATATATTTTCTACACTCTAAATATAAATGTTTAGAAATATAGTCTCTCTCTATATAAATGTTCTATAATAGATTAAAACTTTTAAAAATATTTACTAACTATAATTGTAATTTAAATCTATTATAAAGTCCCCTTCCTGAGAGTACTCTTCAAAGTCAGCCAAAGACTTAATGGCACTCAATATTTCTGCCCCAGTAATCTTCTCTGGTCTTCTGTTAACGTTTGTATGTAAAAGGCTCAGACAACTTTGAGGCAAACTCTGGGATGTTTGTTTCAGGTCTACAATGAACTGTGAGTTCTAGTACAAGAGGATAATGATCAGAAATATCCTGTAGTTCAGCTTTCTCGTCCACTGTATTAATATTACCCGCCCATCCCATTTTGTTCTCTGGCAGGAAAAACATGTCTATCCTGGAGTGACTGTCATTCTGACATCGTGTAAAGCCCTCTACAGTAGGGTGTTTGTATGACCAGGTGTCTCTGAGATTGAGAGAAACAGTAAAATCTTCTAAAAAAGCTCTCAGCGGGGAATATATATATATATATATATATATATATATATATATATATATATATATATATATATATATATATATATATATATATATACAGTGGGGCAAAAAAGTATTTAGTCAGCCACCAATTGTGCAAGTTCTCCCACTTAAAAAGATGAGAGAGGCCTGTAATTTTCATCATAGGTACACTTCAACTATGAGAGACAGAATGAGAAAAGAAAATCCAGAAAGTCACATTGTCTGATTTTTAAAGAATTTATTTGCAAATTATGGTGGAAAATAAGTATTTGGTCACCTACAAAAAAGCAAGATTTCTGGCTCTCACAGACCTGTAACTTCTTCTTTAAGAGGCTCCTCTGTCCTCCACTCGTTACCTGTATTAATGGCATCTGTTTGAACTCGTTATCAGTATAAAAGACACCTGTCCACAACCTCAAACAGTCAGACTCCAAACTCCACTATGGCCAAGACCAAAGAGCTGTGAAAGGACACCAGAAACAAAATTGTAGACCTGCGCCAGGCTGGGAAGACTGAATCTGCAATAGGTAAGCAGCTTGGTGTGAAGAAATCAACTGTGGGAGCAATTATTAGAAAATGGAAGACATACAAGACCACTGATAATCTCCCTCCATCTGGGGCTCCATGCAAGATCTCACCCCGTGGGGTCAAAATGATCACAAGAACGGTGAGCAAAAATCCAAGAACCACACGGGGGAACCTAGTGAATGACCTGCAGAGAGCTGGGACCAAAGTAACAAAGGCTACCATCAGTGACACACTACGCCGCCAGGGACTCAAATCCTGCAGTGCCAGACGTGTCCCCCTGCTTAAGCCAGTACATGTCCTGGCCCGTCTGAAGTTTGCTAGAGAGCATTTCGATGATCCAGAAGAGGATTGGGAGAATGTCATATGGTCAGATGAAACCAAAATAGAACTTTTTGGTAAAAACTCAACTTGTCGTGTTTGGAGGAGAAAGAATGCTGAGTTGCATCCAAAGAACACCATACCTACTGTGAAGCATGGGGGTGGAAACATCATGCTTTGGGGCTGTTTTTCTGCAAAGGGACCAGGACGACTGATCCGTGTAAAGGAAAGAATGAATGGGGCCATGTATCGTGAGATTTTGAGTAAAAACCTCCTTCCATCAGCAAGGTCATTGAAGATGAAACATGGCTGGGTCTTTCAGCATGACAATGATCCCAAACACACCGCCCGGGCAACGAAGGAGTGGCTTTGTAAGAAGCATTTCAAGGTCCTGGAGTGGCCTAGCCAGTCTCCAGATCTCAACCCCATAGAAATCTTTGGAGGGAGTTGAAAATCCGTGTTGCCCAGCGACAGCCCCAAAACATCACTGCTCTAGAGGAGATCTGCATGGAGGAATGGGCCAAACTACCAGCAACAGTGTGTAAAAACCTTGCGGTGACTTACAGAAAACGTTTGACCTCTGTCATTGCCAACAAAGGGTATATAACAAAGTATTGAGATGAACTTTTGTTATTGACCAAATACTTATTTTCCACCATAACTTGCAAATAAATTCTTTAAAAATCAGACAATGTGATTTTCTGGATTTTTTTTTCTCATTCTGTCTCTCATAGTTGAAGTGTACCTATGATGAAAATTACAGGCCTCTCTCATCTTTTTAAGTGGGAGAACTTGCACAATTGGTGGCTGACTAAATACTTTTTTGCCCCACTGTACCTCCTCTTTGGCCTTCCTCTTTGCCTCCTGCCTGGCAGCTCCATGTCCAACATTCTCCTACCAATATACTCACTCTCCCTCCTCTGAAAATGTCCAAACCATCTTAATCTGGCCTCCCTAACTTTGTCCCCCAAACGTCCGACATGAGCTGTCCCTCTGATGTACTCGTTCCTAATCCTGTCCAATCTTGTCACTCCCAAAGAGAACCTCAACATCTTCAGCTCTCCTACCTCTAGCTCTGACTCCTGTCTCTTCCTCAGTGACACTGTCTCTAAACCATACAGAATGGCCGCTCTCACCACTATCCTGTACACCTTCCCCTCGATTCTCGCTAATATTTTCCTATCACACAGAACTCCTGACACCTTTCTCTACCCATTCCAACCTGCTTGCACTCACTTCTTCACCTCTTTCCCACACTCTCCATTACTCTGGACTGTTGACCCCAAGTACTTAAACTCTTGTACCTTCTTCACCTCTTCACCCTGTAACCTTACTGTTCCACTTCCCTCCCTTTCATTCACACACATGTACTCAGTCTTACTACAACTGACTTTCATTCCTCTTCTCTCCAGCACAAACCGTGTTCCTTTTTTATTCAGAATTTGTACAATGTCCCAACTTTTTTGGAATCGGGTTTGTATTCCTGTCTATTCTCTTCAGTCCTGTCCATGTCCCACTTCTTCTTGGCTAATCTCTTCCTCTGGATACTATCCTGAACTTCCTCATTCCACCACCAAGTCTCCTTATCTTCTTTCCTCCTTCCAGATGACACACCCAGCACCTTTCTCTCTGTCTCCCTGATTACTTCTGCTGTAGTTTCCCAGTCATCTGGCAGCACTACCTGACCACCCAGAGCCTGCCTCAACTTCTGTCCAAATTCCTCACAACATTCCTCCTTTTTCAGCTTCCACCACTTGGTTTTCTTCTCTATCTTTATCTTTCAATTCAATTCAATTCAATTTTATTTGTATAGTGCTTTTAACAAAGAGCATTGTCTCAAAGCAGCTTTACAGAACATAAGAAACAATAAACATACAAACAAACAGTCCTAGATGTTAGACAAAATTTTCCCTAGTGAGCGAGCCTGAGGTGACTCAGGCGACTTGACCTCTTCTTGACCTCTTCTTCTTACAGACCATCAAAGTCATCCTACACACCACCATCCTATGATGTCTGGCTACACTCTCTCTCACTACCACTTTACAGTCACTAATCTCTTTCAGATTGCCTCTTCTACATAGGATGTTGTCTACCTGTGTTCTCCTACCTCCACTCTTGTAAGTCACTCTATGCTCCTCCCTCTTCTGAAAATAAGTGTTAACCACAGCCATGTCCATCCTCTTAGCAAAGTCCACTACCATCTGTCCTTCTAGGTTCCTTTCCTTAACTCCAAACTTGCCCATCACCTCCTCATCACCTCTGTTCCCCTCACCAACATGTCCATTAAAATCTGCTCCTATCACCACTCTCTCACCCGTGAGAATACTCTCCATCTCCATGATTCATTGTCATTAAAAAAACAAATTTAAACCATAAAATATCAGCACAAATTTGAACATGTGCACTAATTAAAATGACATGATTTAAAACTAAAATCAGTATCTAAGAAATACTTGTGCATAACAAAAATACATATGAACATAGTCATACATTCACTTGAACTGTCCTTAATGTGTTGTTATGTGTTAGACATCTGCTTTTAGGTATACAATATCTTATAAAATAAACATAAAATTGTCTAAGAAATTTTGAAAATATGGTGTATAAAAACTTACATTGTGCACTCAGCTGGTTTCAGAAATGAAGTATGTCAGATAAAGAATTCAATTAGTCCCACAATTTACAGGAACTTGTAAACTTTACAGGGAAGAAACATGAAAACCTGTCACAAGTACTATAAATATCTGGTTTCCAAAGTTTATGGCAAAATGTGCTTATTATGGCATGAAACAGATCTTTGCTCCTACTTACAATGTAAGAGAAAGTAAAGTGAAAAACAGAAATCAGGTGGATTCATATTGGTGGATGTATATTTTTGTACAAACATTTGAATGAGCACATCTCTATTTCCATATCATTTAACCATCTTAAGACCTAAATCTTGCTCATATTCAGATAATTACTCCATAGTTAATAGGCAATTCCTAGTAACAATAGGACCTCCCCAGAGAAACAGTGCACAGTAGCATAGTGCATGACAACTCATATGTAAGCCAACCCTTCCTCCAGGTTCTTGCTGCTATTTTCCAACACAGTTTTTAGGCTAATGGTATCCTAAGTCTGTGACCTATTGAACCAGTGTTAATGTGTTTATTGATAGAGACTTCAAAGCACTTTTGTACATCGCTTTGGATAAGGGCATATGCCAAATGCCAGAAATGCAAATGTAAATTTAAGGGTTTTCAGACTGCTTTGTTGTACTTTCAGATCTATCTAATTCTGGGAATGTAAAAGCACATAACTGTTGTAACTATTTCATAAGTATCTGGTAAGTATCTGTACATAAGATAAATAAAGGTTGTGATTATTATACAAAGTTATGATTATTTAGTGCCTACTTAAATAATGTAAGAATAAAAAACAACTTGATGTCATTTTATCACTTTACCAGAAAGGAGTTTTTTAGTATGACTCAAACTACAACATTCTTCTATTTTAGTAAATAGAAAGGAGGTTATACAGATTCTCTTGTTGGGAACTTTCATTTTCATAATTACACCTACTTCCCTAAAAAGGGAACAGTATAGGACTTCAAATATTTAAAAAATCTATTACTGAACTTAGCAAAACCTAAAGAAATGATAGGAATTGATAGGAATCTAACACCAGTTTAAGAGGACAGACCCCCTTTAGCTCCGACTGTAGAAGCCAAAAAATAAATAACAAATCAGCAATTTAAATCAGCAATTTTAATTGAATGTCTAAGTAACTACAAAACACTAAAAATACAGCATTTTAACACAACTATTACAGTTTAATGTATGTTGTTTTACATATATATATATATATATATACATATATACACACTCAAAAAGGAAGAACAGTGGTGAATCAGCCACAGGGGCATGGGTGGCCAAGGCTCAGTGATGCACGTGGGGCGCATGGGCTGGCCCGTGTGGTACGATCCAACAGACAAGCTACTGTTGCTCAAATTGCTGAAGAAATTAATGCTGATTCCAATAGAAAGGTGTCAGAATACGCAATACATCACAGTTTGTTGTGTATGGGGCTGCATAGCTGCAGACCAGTCAGTGTGCCCATGCTGACCCCTGTGCACCACCAAAAGTGCCAACAATAGGCAATGAAGCACATTTTTTCTTTCATTTATTTTCTTTGTGTGCATCACTTATTTGGGGAACACATGGCACCAGGATGCACTATGGGAAGAAGGCAAGCCGGCAAAAGGGGGACCAACACAATATTAGGCAGGTGATCACAATGTTATGGCTGATCGGTATATATATATATATAGACTGTTGCTGATGACACACTGGTTTGATGAGCATGGAAGTGAAGTTGAACATGTCCCATGACATGCACAGTCACCAGATCTGATTATTATTGAGGCACTTTGTTTTGGAGGAGTGAGTCAGGAAATATTTTCATACACCAGTATCAATGACTTGGCCACTCTTCTGCCATTTTAATGGCTCGAAATCCATCTGATATCCATCTGATATCGAATTTATGTGTATTGGCCACAAAAGGAGGTCGTACACCATACTAATAAATTAATGTGGTCTAAATCCAGGTATTTCAGTTTCATTCTACATCTCCTAGTTGTATTGCAAAGAATTCTATGTCACTATTCTGCACACTCTAAAAGAGTTATCTATTGATACTCCTGTTTCTAGAGTTGAGAAGAAGTTGTATATTGTATAGTCCAAGCATAGGTGAATGACACCTTTCCTAATTGACCTATATATTTATAGGCAGACAACATAACAATAAATAATAATAGTATAAACACAGATGATTGCAACTAGTATAAATGTGTCAGGTAAATATTTACTAATGGGTTGCACATCACTGTACAACTATAGCAAGAGTTAGAAGAACTTGTAAGTAAGTAAGAACTTGCCAGTGATGAACAGGCACACGTTTATTATGACATGTTTATACAATTATTTTTATGCACAGGACATTGATCTGTATAGTCATTCATAGAGTAACAAAGAAATATCTAACAAATTCATATTACACACATTTTTTTTTAAGATTTGCTGTATGACCATAGATTAATTGGCTTTACTCCTATATGATGTTTAACATTATAAATACATTTTCTAAACCAATTGAAATATATTTCTTCTGCATATATACATTTAACAATAACCAAGATGATTTGTTTTGTTTTGAAGAAAAGCTTCTCTTTTATTTATCAGTAAAAATTTGCAGTCTTTTGAATGTATAAATAAAAATGGAAGGAATGAGAGGAATGAAAGCAACAGTTGTGGACAGTGCAGTAGTTGTGATAACATGTAGAAAGCTAATGAGGGAAACAGCTAGTTGAGTTCCATAGGAGTTTCATAGGAGCTAAAGAATAGAGATTATACAAATCACCAGTTTTAGGACATAGCATCCCTGTAGCTCCAGCTGTAGTCACAAAAAAACCAATCAGTCATTTTAATGGCATTTTAAGTGTCACGGAAAAGTAAAAATCTGTCTATGGTATTTGAAAGTGTTTATTTCATCAGGTAAAATGTGAATCTCAAACAGAAGAAAAAATTACAGTGGTCTAACAATTACTACTTTATCAAGATTTGTCTGAGATGCTTTGTCAAAATTTGGATAAATATCAAATCCTTTACATTACAGATGTTTATGTCTCCTGCCTCTTTTGTTCATTATCATTAAATTATATTCATTTTTTAAGATCTAAGAGTGTTGACAGTGGTGCTTTTTATAGTATTTTACATATGAATGCCATTCTAAGTCAGTCCAAGTCTTAATGACACTCAGTAGTTCTGCCCCACTAATCTTCCTTGACCTTCTGTCAGGAGTGTACACAAAAGGCTTAAACTTTAAGGCTCTAAGGCAACAACTGGAAGGTTTTTTTTAAGTTAATGATACTCACGTGCCTCTTTTTTCAGTTTTGCACTGAATTGTGAGTTCTAGTATAAGCGGATAATTATCAGAAATATCCTGTAATTCAGCTGTATTGTGCGCCTTGTATATATTACCCACCCGTCCTATTTTGCGCTCTGGCAGGAAAAACATGTCTATCCTGGAGTGACTGTCATTCTGATATTGTGAAAAGTCCTCATCAGTAGGGTGTTTGTATGACCAGGTGTCTTTGAGATTGAGAGAAACAGTAAAATCTTCTAAAAAAGCTCTCAGCGGGGAATGGCTTGCTTGAGACATTGAAGATCTCTGATCAAAGCTGGGATGTAAAACTGTATTGAAATCCCCTCCAACCACTAGCACACCCTCAGTTGTTCCCATCAAATACTCTTTCAATCTACCCAAGACATTTCTGTCTGCCTTATGATTGTACACATTAACCAGTGTGTATAGCTCACCATACAGTTTACAGAATAGCACAATATAACCTCCACTGTAATCCTCATCGTGGCATATGTACTCAAATGGTACACTGTCTCTTATAAGTATTGCGACTCCTTTGCTTTGAGAGCTGTACACAGTGAAGTAGGATCTCCAACCTTGAACATCTTCCAAGATTTGGTAACAATCTCTCCCAATATGTGTCTCTTGTATAAAGGCAACATCAGCATGAAGGTTACTAAGGTTACTCAGCAATTTTGAGAACTTCTGTGGTGACTTACGAGTATTTTTAATACCATTTGTGTTCCATGACACAAAACAGAGGCTTGATTTTGCTTGTGATGTCATTATTAATGGTTGAACTCCTGTAAATAAAAAACACAATTATTTTAAAAATGTAAATAAAATCTACACACAATTATTTAAAACATAATCTTTTTTTGTAATATTTCTGTTGTATTTCATGTGTTGTATGTTTATAACCAACAAACTGTCAATCCTAGACATAAATCCTAAAGTATTTGTTATATTTATTATATTTGTTATATTTATATTTTACTGCTTACTGCTTACAGTATACAGGTATTATTATTTATTGAAATTCTGTAAATAAAATACAAATTAACAATAACCTGCTGGTAATACAGGTGAAAGAAATGAAGAAATACATATTTAAGAAGATATGAAATAAGGCTTCAATAAAGTCTACAGGAATTATTGTACGTAGTTGAAATATTGTGGAGAAGTTAATCAGAACATAGGTAACACTTGTATTTATAACTATTTATAATTATTGTATTTTAGTTTTCATGGAATTAAATTCTACAAATTTCATTTTTGCTTATGTATCAGCTCTCAAAAAGACAGAGCAGACAAACACATTTGTGGACAACCTTGTATTAATGACTTTCATTTGAAAAAGGAGGAAAGAAAGACTAATACTGCTCATGATAATGAAGTTCAGGATAATTATTCAATAATAAAAATTATTATTATTATTATTATTAATAACAACAACAATAATAATAATAATAATTAATTAATAATTATTTATTATTTATTAAATAATAATAAAGTAATTACTTGTAAATATGCAGCTGAAAAATACCCAAAATGTATTGTTTTTACATTTACATTAGGTTAAATTTACTACTGTTTTGCAAGTGTTAACAAAACTATGGAAAAATAAAGAAGTAATGTTTACTTGAACCAACTGCGTACAAAATGTGGGGCTTGGCTCAATTTGCAAAATGTGCTCACACATTTGATTTAAACTGTTTTAATTTTAAGCATTATGGGTGGGCTGTTTTCTTCTTTTGTGTCAACATTTACGTTAAGGCTACTGTATTATAAAATGTTTTGAAAGATCAGGTTTCAGTAAACTTTTCTTTGTTCCTCTTCTGTGTATTTCTCAGTCAGTTGTATGGTGTACACAGGCACACAACTTAGTTCATGAATCTTCTTTTGCCAGTTTAGTCTTTATAAAGGCTGATGTGAACGCATTTATTTTTTGGTGTTTCTGTTTTTGATGATCGTTCATCGCGTGATCTCAGTTCTTTGTTCATACAACTGTTAAGTAAACATTTCCAGCGTAAGTGATTTTCTTTAACTATTATAATTTTCCCATGGTTTTATAAATTATGTAAAGCTAATGGCCCCACTGATCTTCTACATAAGGTCATTTAGGATAACTTAATCTACTGCAACAAACCAAAGCAAATGGTGTTATCTTTAAAAAAAAAAACACAAATTTGAACACAGTTGGTTTTCATTATTTAAAATGACATCGTTTAAAACTAAAACTATAGTTTTAACTATATTTAAAACTATATTTAAAACTAAAACTAATCAGTATTTGAGAAATACTTAGAAAACTTATACTTAAATCCTCTTCTTCTTCTTCTTATCCTAATCCTCTAGCTTCATATCCTTCCTCTTTGCCTCCTGCCTGGCAGCTCCATGTCCAACATTCTCCTACCAATATACTCACTTATCCCTCCTCTGAACATGTCCAAACCATCTTAATCTGACCTCCCTAGCTTTGTCCCCCACACGTCCAACATGAGCTGTCCCTCTGATGTACTTGTTCCTAATCCTGTCCAACCTTGTCACTTCCAAAGTGAACCTCAACATCTTCAGCTCTGCTACCTCTAGCTCTGACTCCTGTCTCTTCCTCAGTGATGTCTCTAAACTATACAGCATGGCTGGTCTCACCACTGTCCTGTACACCTTCCCCTTGATTCTCGCTGATATTTTTCACACAAAACTCCCGACACCTTTCTCCACCCATTCCAACCTGCCTGCTTCTTTACCTCTTTCCCACACTCTCCATTACTCTGGACTGTTGACCCCAAGTACTTAAACTCCTGTACCTTCATCAACTCTTCACCCTGTAAACAGGTTAATAAATCCTACCAAGTCAGTTAAGGGCTATTAGTACATTTTTAAGGCCAATTAAGTTTTGGGACATCAAAAACAGAAGTGTGTTTGTAGAAGCCTGATGTGTATAGGTGGGTAGGTGGACCCGGGAAACAGGTCACTCCTAACAAACTTTGTGCTTATTTTATTCTAATGATTTACTTTTTATTCTGTGAGCATTACTCTCAGACATATGCACAAATACTAAGTTCTGCTCCTCTCTCTTTCATTCTCTCTCTGGTGAATCCAACAATAGTTTAGTGTGCAATTAACATTGGCATAAAATGATCAATCTCACGTCAAATATACCAGCTCAGTCTCCTGAAACCATGGAGAAAGGCAGTTCCTGTTGATCTGGTTACGGTGGTTCCCGAGAGGGAGGTAAGTTTAAAAATTGAGGCTTGGTTCACCCCGAGACCCTGTAGAGATCACTTCATCATCCAAGACAGCACAGGTTGCCAGGGTAATAACAATATGCTGAGCTACAGGACAAAATTCAGCTGCCATACTGAGCAACAGTTGTGGACAGTGCAGAAGTTCTGATAACATGTAGAAAGCTAATGAGGGCATAGGATCCCAGTAGCTCCAGTTGTAGTCACAAAAAATCTATGTATCTATATATTTTAATGACATTTTAAGTGTCAAGAAAAGTTAAAAAACTGTCTATCGTATTAGAAAGTGTTTATTTTACCGAGTAAAATGTGAATCTCAGACAGAAGCAAAAGTTACAGTACTATAACAATTTTGATGGCATTCTTACTCCCTTCAACTTGAACTGTTTCAGACTCAATTACTCATCTCATGTGAACACACCCTTAAAAAACCAGGCAGACAACTTGAGAGCCAAATATGGATCAAAGAATGCAGCAACACCAGTGTTTGCTTTTGTAGCTGGTTCGCTGTAGATGTAGACTTGATCTTAATTCAGGTAGGGCCACTGTTAATAAATACTTTCATTGTAAGTAAGTTATTTTGCTTTGGGTATAGTCAAGAATGAACAGACCATGATTCATTAACATTAAAGTATAATTAAATATTTCAAACTAAAATAAATCAAGTAAGCATAAAACTGGGTGATAAATTGCTGATAATTGTTATACAAAGTTAATATGTATATTTATATTTATACTTATAATATTTATCAATATTATTAAAGCAATTATTTTGAGCCTACTTAAAATGTAAGAAAAAAGGAAAAGCAGCTTGTCGGTTTAGCACAAAGGAGTTTAGAACTGATATCAGTAGCAGCTTAAGAGAAAAACAGAATGTTAGAAATATTTACAAGTTAGTGAGTTAGTATTTGGTGTGTCCCCTTTTTTTGCTTTAATGACAGTATGCACTCTCCTACATTCTTCTATTTCAGCAAATAAAAAGGTTATCATATAGATTCTCTTTTCGGGAACTTGATCATTTTCACAATTAAACCTACATAAAATATAGGGAAAAAGAAGCAAGGGAGTTCAAATAGCTCCAAAAATCAATTAGACAAAACTTACCAAAATCTAAAGAAATGATTGGAGATAAAATGAAGATGAGAGGAATCTAACACCAGTTTATAAGGACAGGCTCCCTGTAGCTCCAACTGTATTAACAAAAAAAATTTATCAACAATTTTAATGGAATGTCTAGGTCATTACAATACACTGAAAAATACAGAATTTTAACACCATTGTAAAATGTTGCAGTGTAATTTACTGTGTAAAAATTGCAGACACACTGTTTTTATAATGTAAATATATGAAAACATCTTTGTTTTAAGGTGCAAAGTGACACTTTAGATGATCATAAAATGATAACTAATGCTTCAGAAATGGATGTTTTAATTGTTTAATTTATAATATGAACATTCTTCTGAATATAATTAATGTTATATAGATTTCCCTGTTATGAACTTACCTTGTAGACTCAGCTGACAGAAGAACAAAAACAAATGAGTCATACTATTTACAGGAAATAGAAAAGCATGTCACTGTTGTAACTATTGTATAACTGCCCGGTACATAAGTCACACCTACACAAAGGTTGTACCATTATTATACAAAGTCACAATTATTTAATGCCTACTTAAAAATGCAAGAAAAAAGAAACTGCAGCTGAACATTGTTACGGTGGGCAAGATCCCCCGTAGGACCACTAGGGGGCCTTCAGCAGGGGTTGTGTTTGTTATGTCATGTGTTAGTTTTAGCCACGCCTCTTCCTAATGTGTTCCTGCCTTCGTTCACCTGTTCCTAATGTGTCAATGATTATGTTCCTTATTTATAGTGGCTGTCTGTTTGTGTTCGGTGCTAGTCCCCGTCTGAGTGTAACGTCTGTGTGGATGTATGTTCTTCTTTTGAATAAACCCCTGTCTGTTGTCTATCGCCGCGTTGGGTCTGATGCATCTAAACCGGCACTACCGGCTACTGTGCCAGAAGGACTAGCCAAAACAGTACAGACCCCGTGGGATGATGTATGCGAGGATTTCTTCCTCTCCTGGGATGTTTCCTGTTTGATTTTCTTTTTTCTCCAGTACATCGCTCCGCGTCTGTTCACGTGGGGGACGCCGCTCCACTTCCGGGTTTCCGTGGAGGACGCCGCCCCATTCCTCGTCAGCGGGGGATGTTTTTAGCCTGATTTTTTTTTCCTTTTTTGCTGGTACTCACTCCGCTTCTGTTCCTGTGGGGGACGTCGCTCCACTTCCGTTTCTCCGTGGAGGACGCCATGCTCATCGCTCCCCCCACGTGCCTCGCCTTGCTCCTCGCTCCCTCCACTTACCTCGCCGTGTTCCTTGCTCCCCCCACTTGCCTCACCTTGCTCCTCGCTCCCCCCACTTGCCTCGCTGTGCTCCTCGCTCTCCCCCCACTTGACTCTCCGTGTTCCTTGCTCCTTTCCAGGTTTTCGCTGGACCAAGGACTCTTCCAGACTATGGGGAACGGTTGGCGCGTATGGAGCCGCGCTGTGTGTGTGGGGGGGTACTGTTACGGTGGGCAAGATCCCCTGTAGGACCACTAGGGGGCCTTCAGCAGGGGTTGTGTTTGTTATGTCATGTGTTAGTTTTAGCTACGCCTCTTCCTAATGTGTTCCCGCCTTCGTTCACCTGTTCCTAATGTGTCAATGATTATGTTCCTTATTTATAGTGGCTGTCTGTTTGTGTTCGGTGCTAGTCCCCGTCTGAGTGTATCGTCTGTGTGGATGTATGTTCTTCTTTTGAATAAACCCCTGTCTGCTGTCTATCTCCGCGTTGGGTCTGATGCATCTAAACCGGCACTACCGGCAACTGTGACAAACATAATGTTTAACACAAGGGATTTCATTATAACTTGAGAGAAAAGAAGGTTAGAATTATTCATATGAATTTCAGAGGTTCCTAGTATTTGGTATGTTCCTGTTTTTGCTATAATGACAATATGCAAACAAGATTCTTCTGTTTCAGTAAATAAAAAGGTTATTTTACAGATTACCTTGTTGGGAACTTGATCATTTTTTTTATAATTACACCTACATTCAAAATGTAAAAAGATTTGCCACAGTATATGTGTAACGTACCGGTGGTACCAGGCAAGACGGAGCAGACCCATACACGGGGATGTACATCCAACAGGGGTTTATTCAAAATAATAACACTCATACATAGGAACATGGAGGAAGAAAACCAAACACAGAACAAAACTCACATTAAAGATGACATTAACAACGAGGACTAGCAAAAATCACGAGCACAGAAACCACTATAAATAAGAGGCATAATCAGTAGAACATGAGGGACAGGTGAACAGAGGCGGGAACACATTAAGGATCAGGCGGGGCTAAAACAAACACATGGCACAAACAAACAAACAAAACCCCTGCTGAAAGCCCCCTAGTGGCCCAACCGTGACAATATGAGTTCAAATACAGTGGGGCAATTGTTAGTCAGCCATCGATTGTGCAAGTTCTCCCACTTAAAAAGATGAGAGAGGCCTGTAATTTTCATCATAGGTACACTTCAACTATGACAGACAGAATGAGAAAAAAAAATCCAGAAAATCACATTGTCTGATTTTTAAAGAATTTATTTGCAAATTATGGTGGAAAATAAGTATTTGGTCACCTACAAAAAAGCAAGATTTCTGGCTCTCACATACCTGTAACTTCTTTAATAGGCTCCTCTGTCCTCCACTCGTTACCTGTATTAATGGCACCTGTTTGAACTCGTTATCAGTATAAAAGACACCTGTCCACAACCTCAAACAGACAGACTCCAAACTCCACTATGGCCAAGACCAAAGAGCTGTCAAAGGACACCAGAAACAAAATTGTAGACCTGCACCAGGCTGGGAAGACTGAATCTGCAATAGGTAAGCAGCTTGTTGTGAAGAAATCAACTGTGGGAGCAATTATTAGAAAATGGAAGACATACAAGACCACTGATAATCTCCCTCGATCTGGGGCTCCATGCAAGATCTCACCCCGTGGGGTCAAAATGATCACAAGACCGGTGAGCAAAAATCCCAGAACCACACGGGGGGACCTAGTGAATGACCTGCAGAGAGCTGGGACCAAAGTAACAAAGGCTACCATCAGTGACGCACTATGCCGCCAGGGACTCAAATCCTGCAGTGCCAGACGTGTCCCCCTGCTTAACCCAGTACATATCCGGGCCCATCTGAAGTTTGCTAGAGAGCATTTGGATGATCCAGAAGAGGATTGGGAGAATGTCATATGGTCAGATAAAACCAAAATAGAACTTTTTGGTAAAAACTCAACTTGTCATGTTTGGAGGAGAAAGAATGCTGAGTTGCATCCAAAGAACACCATACCTACTGTGAAGCATGGGGGTGGAAACATCATGCTTTGGGGCTGTTTTTCTGCAAAGGGACCAGGACAACTGATCCGTGTAAAGGAAAGAATGAATGGGGCCATGTATCGTGAGATTTTGAGTAAAAACCTCCTTCCATCAGCAAGGGCATTGAAGATGAAACGTGGCTGGGTCTGTTAGCATGACAATGATCCCAAACACACCGCCCGGGCAATGAAGGAGTGGCTTCGTAAGAAGCATTTCAAGGTCCTGGAGTGGCCTAGCCAGTCTCCAGATCTCAACCCCATAGAAAATCTTTGGAGGGAGTTGAAAATCCATGTTGCCCAGCGACAGCCCCAAAACATCACTGCTCTAGAGGAGATCTGCAAGAATATTAATGGCACAAATTATTCATTGTCTACCACTTATCTGATCTATTCTCGGGTCACGGGGAGCCTGTGCCTATCTCAGGTGTCATCGGGCATCAAGGCAGGATACACCCCTGGACAGAGTGTCAACCCATCGCAGGGCATGCACACACAATTTTAGAGATGCCAATCAACCTAAAATGCATGTCTTTGGACCGGGAGAGGAAACCATAGCACCCAGAGGAAACCCCGAGGCATGGGGAGAACATGCAAACTCCACAAAACACACACACACACACACACACACACACACACACACACACACAAAAAGCAGAGGCGAGAATCAAACCCCCAAGGGGAGGTGTGAGGCAAACGTGCTAACCACCAAGCCACCGTGCCCCCCTTATTTCTGTACAAATTATTCTTAAAAACATCATGTATACAAACACATATTTACAACAATACATAAATATTTGCACTAATATGAGTAACCTACACATTTATACATAGAAATTTGATTAATATAAATTATGCTAATTCACATGCACGAAATACAAAACATATTACTGTAACAAGAATGGGCTCAAAATGTGGGTTCCCCAAAAAAAAAAAAGAAGAAGTGAGCTGTCAGGCTCGGCTCTTGGGTCTATCTCCAATTTTGGTGCCAAGACATGAATTGTAGGTTGATTGGCATCTCTAAATTGTCCGTAGTGTGTGATTGCGTGAGTGAATGAGAGTGTGTGTGTGTGTGTGTGCCCTGCGATGGGTTGGCACTCTGTCTAGGGTGTATCCTGCCTTGATGCCCGATGATAGACACAGGCTCCCCATGACCCGAGGATAGATCAGATAAGCCTATAGACAATGAATGAATGAATGAATGAATGAAAATAAGGGGGCACTCCAACCCCCTGGAGTTTATCTTTCTATGTTTTTGTTCCCTGTCAAGTTTCCCTTTATGTTTTTTCTCTTCTTTCTTTTTGTTTCACGGCTCCTCAGATCCCCGATCATCATCGGAGGGATGAAAATACAATAAAGATAAAATACAATAAAACCCAACCCCTAAACCGAGAAACAAAAACACTTAAATACACACACCTGAACGAGACACATGTGAAAGCAATACACTAATTGCACAGGCAGAGACGAGGCAAAGGAGCTCCACAAGGACCTCTAGCTGCCAAAACAAAACAGCCCAGATCCCGTTATTAATATGTCTTTATATGTCTTTAATATGTACTTTGCCTTTAAGATCTCAGTCCCTGAATGTCAATTATCTTGTCTGTATTTTTCAGGTAAGGAGTTTATACTTTAGGAGCAGGTATTTCTGCTCCACTAATCTTCCTTGCTGTCCTATCAGAAAATTATTCACATTTCTTTAACCTTGTGGCAACCTTTTTTAAACTGTAATCACTTTGAAATCACTTCCCTCTACTAGCACACCCTCAGCTGTTTTAATAAAATACTCTTTCAGTCTACCCAAGACATTTCTGTCTACCTCATTCATGATTGTACACATTACATCTAATCAGTGTACAGTTCCCCATATAGATGACCTAATAGTACAATATAACCTCCACTGCAGTCCTCATCATGGCACATGTACTCAAATGGTACTTTGTCTCTTATTAGTATGGCAACTCCTTTGCTGTGGGAGCTGTGCACAGTGAAGAAGATTTTCCAGTCTTTTCCTATTTCATCTTCCAATATTTTGTAACACTTTGGTTCAACATGTGTTTCTTGAATAAATGCAATGTCAGCCTTAAGGTTATTGAGGTTGCTCAACAAGTTTGAAAACTTTTTTGGTAAACCCCGGGTGCTTTTAACTCCATGAATGTTTAAGGTGATCAAACAAAGGGTTGTATATATTCGGGACAGCATTGTGGAACCTGTGCAATTATATAATCTGGATTATTTCATAGTATAATGAATGGATTAAATAGTTGAACAGATAAATCAAAGCATAACCAATAATGTTTGTATTTTCTATTTTTAAAATGGATATTTTGATATCACTGCATATGATTTACCAGTAAACTAATATTATATTGTCAGAATCAGAATCAGGTTTATTGGCCTGTATGTTTTTACACACACAAGCAATTTGGCACTGGCTGTTGGTGACCCTCAAAAGTATAGACATAAAATAATGGCATATACAATACAGACATTTGTCAAATACTTTTTGATTATTATGTAGAACATACCTTGTGCACTCAGCAAAGATAAGGAAGTGAATTAGATGAAGAATTAGATTAGTCATAGGATTTACAGGAACTTTCAAAAAAGCGGAAGCATTTTACTTCAGAAAAACACACCACAGGTGCTGTAATTATTGGGTACATTTCTGGTCCATAAGATTTACAGCAAAAGTGATTGTGCCATGTAATATAACTTAAAACTGTAAGGACCACCCACTGGCCCAACGACGGAATCCAGCGGCATGGGTGAAGGGATCTCGTGTTTTACCTGTCCTTTGCACTTCTAGAAGAATTTGCTTAATTTATTAGAATTTGGTTTCGGTCTTTAACCTCTGTGTATAATTATAATCTGACTCCAATTAATAATTAATATAAAACTGAAATGATTGAACATAACTCCATTTAAACTTAAACCTAGGTTTCTCCTTACAAGTTCAAGTTTCAATTTGTTCTAATTTAACTTTTTATAATTGAGGCATTCTCCATTCAAGTTTAAGTCGAGGCTACTCCATTACAACTTAAACCGTAGCATTCTCCATTCCAATTTAAGTTCACAACCAAAGATTAAAGAGGTTTGTAATAATGATTTTCCATAGGCTCAGAATAAGTCAAAATTAACAGTTTTATTTTGCTAGGGAGTTTACACTTAAATCAATCTATTCGATTAGAAAAATACAAAACACACTAACAATTAAAATGATCAGCATAGTATGAAAAACACAAGTTACAGATTCAAAGTCATACCTGGCAATAGAGACACACAATAATAGTGTTGGAAGTTCTGAATGCAGATGCTTCCCTGAGTCCTTTGCCAATGCACCCTATATACCCAAGAGAGACAAAGGGTCGTAAAATCTATGGGTCAACTAACGACCTGGTTTTGACCCAGTCGTAAAGACACATCTGGATCAGAGATTGATTGTGATCTGTGTTTTTAGTTTTGTGACCCAGAGGTAACACTAAGTAAGTGTTGTAAAAGACATAGCTCGAATTGTTATCTTGTGACCTGAGAGGGGGTTGAATAAGGTCATGAGAACATATCTCCAACAGGAGTACAGACTATGTGTAAACTTTAAGTACACTCTGATTTGGAAATTAGACCTTTTTCACCAATTGCACCATGACCATTAGAATGACATTAGACATCAATCACATCATATAGTAAGTATATCATCATATTTTTTCAATATTCTTGAGATTAGAACCTGAAGAGAATGGGGTAAGAGAATGTAAATTAGGGTAAAGCCTTCTTGATAAGATCCAGAAGATAGTTCCACCATTGTCTCCTTGAAGAGGGGAGGAACACACAGGAATGTGAATTGTTTTATGATACACTCTCCAGAACACCCCAAAGCCCTCAAAGTTTCTGGTTTTTGATTGAAGATATAACTTCATCACACTCAATATTAATACTTTTGCCAGCCACATTATAAAACACAAAGGAAAAGAGGAAGAGGAAAACAAAGAAGCAACCTGATACACAAACCTTTGTGCTCTATTTGCATGTGCACTTCTCTATGTCTGCAGTGTATTGTTTAACCCTTTAAGATCTAAACTTAAGCCTATTATGAAGTTCTTAACACAAAACAATATTGAAATTGTGTTCCCAAGGAGGATGAAGGTGTATTTATTTATTTATTTATTTATTTATTTATTTATTTGTTATTTATTTATTTATTTATTCTATCTATTTGCAAATCTAGCAAGAACATGCAAGATTCAACATGTTAAAAAAAGAAAGTAGAATAAATGCTACTAGAAATCTCATGTGTGCTATATGTACATATATGTACTTTTTTTATGAGCAATATGAGGAACAGCCTCAATATAGCCTCAAACAACCTTTCTTGCTCTCAACGAGAGACCATATTAATGGCTCCCTAACCACTTGCATAATCAGACCATCTTTCAACCCTGTGGGTGCCAGATTCTTTTTCGTTGCTGAAAAGAATCATGCCCTTGTATTGATTACTGGAACCTGAAAAACATCATGGTAAAAAAATAAGTAACCCCAGTCTCTCCACAGCTCTGCTTTTGAATTGGTTCACTGGGCCACCATTTTCTCAAGGTTAGACCTGTGAAATGCATATCATCTGATAGCCACTGGGAGGTGGAGAGGGAGACAAATGGAAAATGGTGTTTAACACCCCCTGAGCCACTTTGAGTACCTGGCCTTAATGATGGACTCTTCTCACCCTTAAGTCCTTCAGTGCCTGCTTGAAAATCACCTACATGTCAAAGCTGAAAAATATGAATTCCATGCCTCCTCAGTTACCTTTTAGGCTTTAGTCATAGAGCACAAGCAAGTAAGAGCCAATCCTGTGAAACTCTGAGCCTTCATTGAGTGCCCCAAGTCCAACTCCAGCAGATACTTTTACCTCTCATTTTTCATTTGAACCCTTGATCCAGACAGTACATTCAAAGCACTCAAGTAAATGTTGCATGTTCAGTCATGGTAAGTCTCACACCACCAACCTTCCAGTATGCATGTCTGCAGCCTCCCAATGTGTTATATGGCTTTGGATTTTGTCTCTAGCTTACCCTTTTACAAACTAGACAATAGACCATTTTAGACCAATAGACCAGCTGTACAACTTTGTGGCTCTCCCCAAACTTTCTACAGCCCATTAAACCACTGACATTGTATTAAACCATGTATTTTGCTATACTCTCACTGTTAACATCTCCTCAAGATTTAATCCCCAGACCAATGGGCAAGCAGAATGTGTGAATCAAGAGTTGGAAATGGAGCTGAACTGCTCTATCTGGAGCTGCCAGCTACCTTGCCTACAACTCCCAGGCCAGCACTGTCACCAGCTCTGTAACCAGACTGTTCCATCCGTATAGGTCCACTGTAATGGATACTGCAAAATATGAAACTTATATCAAAACATACACCAAAAAACATTCTCCCCACATTTTAGGCACATTTTCCATTTAAAGCATCAGCAAACCCTCCGCAGTCATACTCAAGCTCCTCAGGTTCATTGCACACCCACCCATCCTTCCACATCCCCAACTGAAGCCTGTTCTTTAACCCTCCTTCCAACCCCCACGCTGTTCATGGATGACCACCCAGCCTACACCGTCAGAAGGTTGTTGGATATGCTGCAGGGGTAGAGGCTTACAATTCCTGGTGGACTGGGAAGTATGCAGACCATAGGAGAGGACCTGGGTGCTCCAGTCTTTCATCCTGGACCACTCTCTCATTCACGATTTCAGTCTGGCTCATCCTGACAAGCCTGGCAGTTTCCAAGGTGGCTTCTATTGATAGAGGGAACTGTCATGGCCTGGGCTGAACTATTGTTTCCCTTTTCAGTCATGTTTTCCCTTTTTCCCTCCACTGTGTTCCTGTGTTCATTTCTGTTTGGTTTTGTGTGTATATATGTGTCCAAATCATAGCACTAAATGTTATTTTAATATTTCCCGTTATTATCAACAACAAAGTTGTTTACACTGGACATTGTGTTATGACAGTGCAGGGATTAGCTGACTATATGATCCCTTGCCTGTACTACATTGGCATGTTAAGACATCACAATAAATAATGTGTATAAGTTTTTATCAGTTACTGTGTGCATTTATTAGGCCCTGTGTAATTTGTTTTTAATGAAACAATCATTTGAATATTAATGCTGTTGGACAATAAATGGATGAATAGGTCAGGTAGACAGATAAATGGATGAATGGATGGATGGGTGGATAGATAGAAAGCTAGGTAAGCAGAGGGATATTGTGTAATGACACTGCAAATATAACAAAACAGATTTTTAAAACGTAATTAAAGGCATAGACACATACCCATTCACACTCAATGTTCAAACCAAAGCTACACCTATGCTAATTTTCAAACTTTGCCTGGGCAAAGCCTGCATTCATTTGCAACGATATGAATAGGAAATGACTTGAAATGACCCCTTTTTTGCCTAGTAAAAATTTAACCTAGGTGAAAGTCAAATTCTAAATTTTCTGTTCAAAAATAGGAAGAAAGGAAAGCATATTTCTTTTCTTGATAGAAATGAAAGATTTTCCTTGGTAATATTAATGCTAAGATTTTACACACATTTTTTTTTACATTTTATGAATTACAACCATAGATCTAAGCATCACTATTATATTTCCCCAGATAAAAAGAATAACTGAATTGATTTATAAATTGTGGCAGTAATTTATTTAAGCTTAAAGAGACAAGAAATGTGGGTCAGATAGGCTATGTTAACCTGGTCGCATAAAATTTGTTTAACTAAAATGTTTCTCAGAGCATGTTTGGTATCATTCTAATCTATATTTCATGGTGAACAGTGTGGTGGCATCATAAATATCATACAGATTTAGGAAACAACATTCACAGTATATAGCTTTAAATTCTACAGTGCTTACACTTTAACATACTGAGACTACCTGGTGTGTTTTGGTGTTTGTTCCAAACAACAACATATCAGAACATACACTGCATTAGGGTGATTTAGGGGGTGATTAGGGTGATTCAGTGTCATTTCCATTTGGTACTCTTGTCATAAGACTCAGGGGTAAAAAAAAGTTTGCATAATACAATACCACTGGAGGTTTATCATCACGCATCTCAAGGCACATACCATTTGGGACACTTTACATCAAGCATCTTGAAGCCTTTACCTTCTGCTCCTTTTAGATGCTTTTACCATTTATGCATAATATGCCTGTGACATTGTACTCAAAGGTTGTGTAAATTATCTTTACTTTTTATTCATTGTATATATTTAGTATGTGTATTTAGATTTATATTAAGTAAACCATTTGATTGACTGTAGTTCAGTGTTAATTTCATTAACAAAGACGATGACGAAAATTATTTGTTAACGACCATTTTTAATGTGACTAAGACAAGACGAGACTAAGACGAAACTAATATCTGATGATAAAAACTATGACAAAATTTAAGAGGTTTAAAATGCTAAAATGCATTAAAATGCTTTTTTTAGAGTATTGGACATTCGAAATAAATGATTTTTTGTATAGGATCTTTCAAAATGTGCATCCCTATCATTGGACTGGATAAGGGGCGTTTGCATCTCAGACAGTTAGCGGGTAGGATAAATAAACTCAAACTGGCCTGGCGAGCTGCAATGGCTTAAGCACCTGAAGCTTTAGGAAGAAAACAAAGAACTGATATACGGAAGCATTTCTGTTTTAATTCCTCTGAAAAGAAAACATTGTGCATTTCCACAGAAAACAAGGAGAAGCCCTGGGCCAAAAAAATAGGCGGAAAAAATACCACGAATCTAAAGAGGCATCTGAAGGCGCGTCACCCTGCTATTTATGCAGCTTCTGTCATGGAAAGTCAACTATTTAGTCTTATTTAAGTACTTTTTGTTAACATTAGGTCAGTGTTACTGGATGTGTCCACAGGGAAATTCGCTAGCAAGTTTTATGTTTTTACATTTTATCTTTCTGTTAACTAACGTCAGTTAGCTAGCCTTACTGCATAGTTCTGAGCTAGCCTTTCATAAATGTACAACTCTTAATTATATATTGTACAACAGTTCGTCTTTTCTGCAGCATTCAGTTCTGTTTCGAATGAAATCTGTATCACGTGCTGTAGCAAGATTATTTAGTTTATTATTTATTAACTTAATAGCATGCAGATAGCAAGCTATTTCTAAAAGGACAGATGGATTTGAAAGTTGCTTAAGTTATTGGCCATGTACGTATACTTAAGGCTGGAATACACTACATAATTTTTGCCCCGATTTTTTCTCTATGTACATAGGGAAAAACTTCATGGAGTTGACACTCCCATATCTGAGTTGACAGATTTGAAATGTACACCCTTAATGGTTATTATACAGTAAATACTGTTGGCAGACAGGTATGTTATATGTTCAGCTTCTTTTTGAACATCTGTCTGTTTATTGCACATTTATTTGAAGTTTCAGAAAATAAATGCTGTTTTTCCATAACAGCTAAAGAAAACATTTTTGGTTTTTACTTGATACTTGAACTATAGACCACTTTTACCTATCCTTAATGTATGATCCTATCTTATAAATTAGCAAGGGCAGCACAGCAGGCTGATATCCAATTAAGGAAAAGGGATATGTAGAGCTGCACAAGTGCTAAGAGTGCAGTGTCAATATAGCTTGTTATCTTGATTCAAATTTCTCATAAGCTTGATTGGTCTAAAGAGAGAATAATTATAATGACTATTTTTGTCTAAATGCTACATAGACAATTAACAAAATTAAAGCTGGTAACTGCAGTTTGACTAAAATTAATGACTAAAACTTGACAAAAATGCAATGACTGTCGACTAAAACTAGACTAAAACTGTGAAAGTTAAAAATGACTAAAATGTGACTAAGACTAATAACCATTTTTGTCTGAAGATAAAGACTAAGACTAAATCAAAAATGGTGCATAATCTTTCAGCTGCCTCTATTTTTGGTTGTAAATGAGCAGAAGAACTAAGTTAATATAGCCTTTTTTTATTACCTAAAATTACTTGGTGCCCGTACATCATGATTCTTTTTGTTTGTCCGTTTAGTTCTGTGTAGATTTTTATGGTCAGGCGTTTCTTACGTTAATAGACAGCAGAGATTTAGAAGAGCAAGTGTTTTCTTCAGCAAATAGATGTAGCTTAAACATTTCCTTTCAGAAAATCATCTTTCTCTTGTAGTGATGTAGTGACAGGGAGACAGGAAATATGGGTAATGTTAGTCAAGTGGTTATTTTTAGCACTATTCTGTACACTCTGGGCTTAGAGAGATACTATTTCCCTGAGTGGATCAATAAATTATTCTGATTCTGATTGTTATTTATTAGTACCCTTGTTTCAGGAGTGGATAAGTTGTGTATTGTATTCTCCTTAATTTACATCATGTCTCAGGTGAATGACATTATTCCTATGGGCAAATGGCAAATCAACAAAAAATAATAGTATGAATACATATAATTGCAACTAGTATAAATATGTAA
This sequence comes from Hemibagrus guttatus, assembly GCA_033459395.1. NCBI lineage: Eukaryota > Metazoa > Chordata > Actinopteri > Siluriformes > Bagridae > Hemibagrus > Hemibagrus guttatus. Next base: position 26,328,266 of record JAUCMX010000003.1, on the reverse strand, counting down.
GGTAAATGTTTAATAATAGATTACACATCATTAAACAACTGCAGGTTGACACACATACACTCTCTCTCTCTCTCTCTCTCTCTCTCTCTCTCTCTCTCTCTCTCTCTCTCTCTACACACACACACACACACACACACACACACACACACACACACACACACACGTGTATATATGCTGTATATTCTCTACACTCTAAATAGTCTCTCTCTATATAAATATTCTCTAATAGATTAAAACCTTTAGAAATATTAACTAACTATAAACTAAATATAAAGAGACTTCACTGTAATTTAAATCTATTATAAAGGTCCATCACTAAGTCATGTTACACACATTATTTTTTTTACAGATTTTAATGCCCTATGATTATAGATTAATTAGCTTTATCTTTAAGTATTAACATTACAAATCTTCTTCTTCTTTCGGCTTTTCCCTTCAGGGGTCGCCACAGCGAATCATCTCTCTCCACCTATCCCTATCTTCTGCATCCTCAACACTTGCACCCACTAGCTTCATATCCTCATTAATTCCATCCATATACCTCCTCTTTGGCCTTCCTCTTTGCCTCCTGCCTGGCAGCTCCATGTCCAACATTCTCCTACCAATATACTCACTCTCCCTCCTCTGAACATGTCCAAACCATCTTAATCTGGCCTCCCTAACTTTGTCCCCCAAACGTCCAACATGAGCTGTCCCTCTGATGTACTCATTCCTAATCCTGTCCAATCTTGTCACTCCCAAAGAGAACCTCAACATCTTCAGCTCTGCTACCTCTAGCTCTGACTCCTGTCTCTTCCTCAGTGACACTGTCTCTAAACCATACAGCATGGCCGGTCTCACCACTGTCCTGTACACCTTCCCCTTGATTCTCTCTGATATTTTCCTATCACACAGAACTCCCGACACCTTTCTCCACCCATTCCAACCTGCCTGCACTCGCTTCTTTACCTCTTTCCCACACTCTCCATTACTCTGGACTGTTGACCCCAAGTACTTAAACTCCTGTACCTTCTTCACCTCTTCACCCTGTAACCTTACTGTTCCACTTCCCTCCCTTTCATTCACACACATGTACTCAGTCTTACTACGACTGACTTTCATTCCTCTTCTCTCCAGCGCAAACCTCCACCTCTCCAGGTTTTCCTCCACCTGCTCCCTGCTCTCACTACAGATCACAATGTCATCTGCAAACATCATTGTCCAAGGAGACTCCTGTCTGACCTCCTCTGACAACTGGTCCATCACTATAGCAAACAGGAAGGGGCTCAGAGCCGATCCCTGATGCAGTCCCACCTCCACTTTGAACTCCTCTGTCTGACCTACAGCACACCTCACCACTGTCCTGCTCCTCTCATACATGTCCTGCACCACTCTGACATACTTCTCTGCTACTCCTGACTTCCTCATACAGTACCACAGCTCTTCTCTTGGCACCCTGTCATACGCTTTCTCCAAGTCTACAAACACAGTGCAACTCCCTCTGACCATCCCTATACTTCTCCATCAAAATTCTCAGAGCAAAAATTGCATCTGTTGTGCTCTTTCTGGGCATGAAGCCATACTGCTGCTCACAAATTTCCACTACCTTCCTTAACCTAGCTTCCACTACTCTTTCCCATACCTTCATTGTATGGCTCATCAACTTTATCCCCCTATAGTTACTGCAACTCTGCACGTCACCCTTATTCTTAAAGATCGGCACTAACACATTTCTTCTCCATTCCTCAGGCATCCTCTCACTCTCTAAAACCCTGTTGAACAAACTAGCTAAAAATTCCACTGCTGCCTCTCCCAGACACTTCCAGACCTCCACCGGGATGTCGTCAGGACCAACTGCCTTCCCACTTTTCATCCTCTTCAAAGCCTTCCTGACTTCATCCTTTCCAATCTTATCTACTTTCTGTTCCACAGAGTTCACCCCTTCTACTCTTTTTTCCCTCTCATTTTCCTCATTCATCAGCTCCTCAAAGTACTCCTTCCATCTCCTCTGTACACTCTCCTCACTTGTGAGCACCCTTCCATCTCTATCCTTAATAACTCTAACTTGCTGCACATCCTTCCCATTTCGATCCCTCTGCCTAGCTAACCTGTACAAGTCCTTCTCTCCTTCTCTAGTGTCTAACCTAGTATACAACTCGTCATATGCCTTCTGCTTGGCCTTAGACACCTCCCTCTTCACTCTGCGCTGTAACTCCTTGTATTCCTGTCTATTCTCTTCAGTCCTGTCCATGTCCCACTTCTTCTTGGCTAACCTCTTCCTCTGGATACTATCCTGAACTTCCTCATTCCACCACCAAGTCTCCTTATCTTCTTTCCTCCTTCCAGATGACACACCCAGCACCTTTCTCCCTGTCTCCCTGATCACTTCTGCTGTAGTTTCCCAGTCATCTGGCAGCAATACCTGACCACCCAGAGCCTGCCTCAACTTCTGTCTAAATTCCTCACAACATTCCTCCTTTTTCAGCTTCCACCACTTGGTTTTCTTCTCTATCTCTGACCTCTTCTTCTTACAGACCATCAGAGTCATCCTACACACCACCATCCTATGCTGTCTGGCTACACTCTCTCCCACTACCACTTTACAGTCACTAATCTCTTTCAGATTGCCTCTTCTACATAGGATGTAGTCTACCTGTGTGCTCCTACCTCCACTCTTGTAAGTCACTCTATGCTCCTCCCTCTTCTGAAAATAAGTGTTAACCACACCCATGTCCATCCTCTTAGCAAAGTCCACTACCATCTGCCCTTCAAGGTTCCTTTCCTTAACTCCAAACTCGCCCATCACCTCCTCATCACCTGTGTTCCCCTCACCAACATGTCCATTAAAATCCGCTCCTATCACCACTCTCTCACCCGTGGGAATACTCTCCATCACCTCATCTAATTCACTCCAGAATCTCTCTTTCTCCTCTAACTCACAACCTACCTGTGGGGCATAACCACTAACAACATTCAACATCACCCCTTCAATCTCTAACTTCAGACTCATCACCCTGTCTGACACTCTCTTCACCTCCAGAACATTCTTCACAAACTCCTCCTTCAGGACCACACCTACCCCATTTCTCTTACTATCCACACCATAATAAAACAGCTTGAATCCTGCTCCTATACTACAAGCCTTGCTACCCTTCCACCTGGTCTCCTGTACACACAGTATATCCACCTTCCTTCTCTCCATCATATCAGCCAGCTCTCTACCTTTCCCTGTCATAGTACCAACATTCAGAGTTCCTATTCTCAGTCCTACACTCTTACCTTTCCTCTTCTCTCTCTGTCTGCGCACTCTCCTCCCTCCTCTACTTCTTCGACCAACAGTAGCCCAATTTCCACCGACACCCTGTAGGTTACCGGCGCCGATGGCGGTCGTTGTTAACCCGGGCCTCGACCGATCCGGTATGAAATTCGTACTGACGATTCGCATGGTTAAATTTGGCAATGTTTTACGCCGGATGCCCTTCCTGACGCAACCCTCTCTATTTATCCGGGCTTGGGACCGGCACAGAAGTCACTGGACTGTGACCCCCATGGCTAGATTAAGTATTAACATTACAAATACATTATCTAAAACAATTTAAATATATTTTCTTTACATTAGACAATAACCAAGAGAAATATTTGATTTGAGGTAAAGACTTGACCTCTTTGACATCTTAGGAGACTTAATAGGGATTCTCACATGGTTCATTTAGTCATCAATTTAGGCATTTGTCAAGTTTCTCCTAAAATTCCTTAGGAGAAATAAATTGAGACAAAAAGGAGACAAAGTCTCTTTTGTGCATTAACGATTTAAAACAGAGGAAAACCTTTGACATCAGCAGGATTTGAACATCAACATCTTAAACACAACACAAACAGTGTACACTTTGTATACAGCATACAATCATTGCCTAAATGAGAGAAGAGACTTTGAGATTTGTAATGTGTATGAGTAAATATGTGATAAGTCAATGTTGGAGTCAATGTTACTTATTTTATATTACCATACTTATTGTAAGTCCTGAAATTTCCTTAAAAAAGTTCACGAAAACATCCACAAAATCTGACTGAGTTTGTATGTATGCGCAGAACCTGTCTGTGATGGCAAACAGTGACCTTACAGAAGTTAATCAAAACTAAGGCTTCTAGCTCATTCAGAGTCATACTGAATATAAATTTGGTGAGTGGACACCCAGGCTTCAACAGTCTAAGTTCAGAAGAGTCTTCTTCTTTAGGGAGCAGGTAATCTAGAATGCTGAACTCTGGTGTGAGGGCAGAAGAGATCTGTTTTGTCTTCTTCACCCCAGTTTGTAGCATCTTAAGTTTTCTCTCAAGGAAAAACCACTTGATTTTCTGTGGGCCTGTCTTAAATGTCACAGTGTAAAATGTATCAAAATTTGTCTCAATCTTCCCTTGAAAGAAGGGGAAATGGACTCACTGAGACGGAGATATTATCTGTGATAATATCAAATACTTAACATCAAAGGTGCAGATGTCTGCTACATCTTTGTTCTTTATCATTGAATTGTATTCAGTCTTTAAGGTCTCAGACAGTTGACAGCGATGCTTTTTATAGAATATTTCTGCCCCACTAATCTTCCCTGTTCTTCTGTCAAGTGTGTATGTAAAAGACTTAGACAACTTTGAGGCAAACATTGGGATGCTTGTTTCAGCTCTGCAAGGAACTGTGAGTTCTAGTACAAGAGGATAATGATCAGAAACACCCTGTAGTTCAGATGTATTGTGCGCTACATAAATATTACCCACCCGTCCCATTTTGTGCTCTGGCAGGAAAAACATGTCTATCCTGGAGTGACTGTCATTCTGACGTCGTGTAAAGCCCCCATCAGTAGGGTGTTTGTATGACCAGGTGTCTCTGAGATTGAGAGAAATAGTAAAATCTTCTAAAAAGCTCTCAGTGGTGAATGCCATGCTTGAGGTTTTGAAGGTCTTCGATCAAAGCTGGGATGTAAAACTGTGTTGAAATCTCCTCCAACCACTAGCACACCCTCAGCTGTTTTCATCAAATACTCTTTCAGTCTACCAAAGACAGTTCTATCTGCCTTATGATTGTACACATTGACAAGTGTGTAGCGTTCACCGTACAGATGACAGAACAGCACAATGTAACCTCCACTACAATCCTCATCATGGCATATGTAATTAAAAGGTAAATCATTGTTTATCAGTATTGTGACTCCTTTGCTGGAGGAGCTGTGTACGGTGAAATAGATTTTCCAATCTTTAACATCTGTCAAGATTTGGTAATGTTTTGGTCCAAGATGTGTCTCTTGTATAAAGACAATATCAGCCTGAAGTTCACAGAGACAACTCAACACATTTGAAAACTTTGGAGTGAGCTTCTTATACCCTAAGTGTTTCAGGTGACAATTCAGAGACTTGTTTTTCCTTGTGACGTCATGATTAATGATAATGATTATGAACTTCTGTAAAATAAATACAAGATTAAAATGACATTAATTTTGTAATATTATTCTATATAGTGTATTTTTGTTTATATTAAGGATCAAACAGCACCTATTTTAATTATTTAACACCAGGTCATAAATTTATGAATGAGTTTTGAGAATGTCATTTTATGATCTTAGTTCCCTATTCATTATGCTCTCAATACAGTTTTCCACAAATATTCACTAAACATTTAGTGTAAACGTATAGGTAAGTAACTATATAAGCGAAGTATATATTAGTAAAGATATAAGTAAACCTGACTAAAAGATGTGTGGTTTAATAAATATCAATTCCAAGTGAAATACTACACTACACTATACAATATTATACTATATTATTCTAAAGAAATAGGGGCATTGGTGGCTCAGTGGTAGGTTTCTCGCCTATCATGCGGAAGGCCCAAGTTCAATCCCTAGCCACTGGATACAGTGCCAGTCCCAAGCCTGGAAAAATGGGAGGGTTGCGTCAGGAAGGGTATCCAGCGTAAAACATTAGCCAAGTTGTTGTGCGGACCAGTTGGTCCGCTGTGGCGACCCCGAACAGGGAGCAGCCGAAAGCAACACACACACAATTATACTAAAGAAATAAATATGTAAGAAGTGAAGATACTTTACACAAGTTAATCACATCTGTGTTGGATGACAGCTGGGTAAATGTTCTCTCATTGAAAACTGTATGAAATTCATTAAGAGTAAAAATTATTAACAGTTGATTTCATTGTTTTCACTGTATATAATTCCATAAAGGAAAACAAGATTGCTTTATTGCATATGCACTAATATAGAAAACTTACATTTGTCGACAATTTGCATATATTTATGGCTTTCCATTTTGTAAAGAAAGATAGGACAACTTCCTAATAATTTTATCAAATCAGTGTGCAGTACAATGTGTAATGTCGTGGCAATCTTACCTTAAAGACCAGTAAAGCAGCTTGAGAGGCCACAATGAATAAAAGAGGGAGACATGGAACATGGGGGACATGCGGTATGTACAAAGAAGCTGTAGGCGGTAAGACACTGGGTTGACTTGGTGGACTATTTCAAAGGGGCCAATGAACTTTTGGCTTAACTTATGGCATGGTAACCGGAGTCTTAAGTTGCGGGTGGAAAGCCAAACCCGTTGCCCCACCCTGTAGGCTGTGTGGGGGCGACGACGCCAATCCGCCTGAATTCATTGCCTCCTGACAGCTCTCTGTGACCATAATTAGACTCTGCACTGGTGAGTTTTCTGGAGAAGTATGCGCAGGGGTGCATTTTACCCGAGTCTCGCTGGCATCGGGACAGGCCTGCCCCTATCCCACAGCTGGAGGCATCCACCTCGACAACAAACGGAACTTCAGGTTCAGGGTGACCTAGAATCGGGGCCGCAGTAAAACTGCTCTTCAGCATGATGAATGCCTCTTGGGCTAAGTCTGACCAGTTCAGTCTCTTGGGTTTTCCCTTTAAAAGAGAGGTGAGGGGGCCGGTGGTTGCGCTGTAGTTCAGAATGAAGTAACAGTAAAAGTTCGCAAATCCTGGAAAATGCTGTAATTCCTTTATTGAGGTTGGAACTGGCCAGTTGGTGACAGCCTGAACCTCGGACTGATCCATCCCCACCCCTACAGGTGAGAGAACATATCCCAAAAATGTCAGGGTCGTACGGTGAAACTTGCACTTTTCAAGCTTCACATAGAGCTGGTTTTGCAGCAAACGGGTGAGAACCGTATGGTCCTCCAGCATGGCAGAGTAGATAAGAATATCATCAATGTAGGCTAGAACAAACTGATTTAGCAAATCTCTGAATATCTCATTGACCAGGGACTGGAACACAGCTGGGGCATTGGTGAGCTCATAGGGCATGACGAGGTACTCATAGTGTCCTCGAGTGGTGTGAAATGCAGTCTTCCACTCGTCCCCCTCCCGAATCCTGACCAGATTATAGGCACTTCTTAAGTCTAGTTTAGTGAAGATTTGTGCTCCCCGTAGTTGTTCCAACGCGGGCACCAGGGGCAGAGGGTAAGGGTAACGCACGGTGAGGACGTTAAGGCCTCTGTAGTCTATACACAGATGAAGACCCCCATCCTTCTTCTCCATGAAGAAAAAGCCTATAAATCAGAAGGATAAGGCCTCCTTAATGTATTCGTCCAAAAAAAGAGGATATACCCGATTCTTGGGTGGTATGGCGTTAGGAAGCAACTCAATAGCACAGTCCCAAGGGCGATGAGATGGGAGATGAGTGGCCTTTTCCTTGCTCTACACCTTCCCCAAATCCTTATACTCCTCGGGCAGCGTGGCAGAAAAGTTGGGTTTGGCCTTTCCTACTGTCATGGTGAGGCAGGGATGTGGCTTGGCATGCATGAAACAGGAGTACAGACAGTGATGTGACCAGCGAACCAGTTCTCCTTCTCTCCGGGAAATAAGGGTGTTGTGTAGCCAGAGCCAGGGTAGGCCCAGAACAATGAGATTGGCTGGGTAGGCGATGACGTAAAAAGTCATTTTTTCCTGGTGAAATAGGCCGATCTGAAGGTCCAGCGGTCACGTGTGGTGATAAAGGAATCCCTCCCCAATGGGTTGATTGGTGATGGCCATCACTCGTAGAGGGGGTACGCAGGGAATAGTAGGGAGGTGTAACTTTTCTACGAGTCCGCTGCCAATTATGTTGAAGGCCGCCCCGGAGTCAATCAACGCTGAAACAGGAAAGGATTGGTGAGTGTGGTGCAAGAGCGGGTAACAAAACCTTGGATGACAGCTTATCACCACCCACCTGAGACGAGGATGGCTTCTCAGGATAGCAGTACACTTAGTGGCCAGATTGGCGGCAGTAAAAGCACAATCTCAGATTCCTCCGGCGTTGGCGATCTTGCTCTCTCTCTGCAATGCGGGCTCGTCCGAGTTGCAAAGGCTCAGGGTGGTCCTCTCTGGGAGCATGGAACTCCATGTAGCGACAAGGCTGGGGCCGAGGGTGTTTTGACGCATGGTGCTGGCATCTCAAGTTATCCAGGCGAATGGCCATCCCGATGTAGAGTGACAACGTGGTATCAGAATCACGACAGGCCATCTCTGCCTGTAGTGCTAGATTGAGGCCTTCTCTGAACACTGCCAGCAAGGCTGCATCGTTCCATCCAGACTGAGCCGACAGCGTACAAAATTGAACAGCATAATCAGCCGCACTGTTAGAGCCCTGGCACAACTCCAGGAGCTGAACAGATATGTCCTTACCCACCGCAGGATACTCAAACACATCATGGATTTGCCCTGCAAAGTAATCAGCCGAAGTTCTAATCCAGGGGTCTGAGTCCCACACCACCGAGGCCCAGTCAAGTGCTCTCCCAGTTAGGAGGGACAGCATAAATGCAAATTTGGTAGTATCCTCACGGTACTGCACCAGATCTGGCCCAAGGTAGAGACCAGATTTCTCTCGCTTTTTACACTCCAGAGCACATGATCGGGAAGCAGGTTTCCTGCTGAGGCAGGGGCTGAGGCCCAGAGAATGGCATTTCCACCCATAGGTGGTGGAATGCCTATACAATTTTTGGCTGGGCAGAAGTGGCTATGTTCACCTCTGAGGAGTTGACCCACTGTGCCCTGTGCCACTGTGCCCTGTTCTTTTTTTTCTTCCTGATGGTGCTCCTTGGGAGATACCCCTTCAGGAGGAGCATCCTCTCTCAGGTGCATGGGCAATTCTCCACCCCTGACCTGATATTTAGAACCTCTGGTCTGGCCCCTGAGGGGGACCAACTCCTAGACTCAACCGAGGTTGTGGATACTTTTTTGAACTAGTTCCCATAGCGACAGCCATGATAGAGCATCTAGTTCCCTTCTCAGGGAACCAGGTTACATACGTTGTAAAACTAACCAAACATGTAGGATTGATTCATGTTCATGAGCATGACTTTTTCAATCTGTTGCGGACTTGATGGGTGTCAAAACATTACTTTTTCAAATATGAGTCTTTCAGGCATCATGTCAAAAAAAGTATTGTGTACAATACTTATATACTGTAATTTTTTGTGAAAATGTATTTTGTGAAATGTTTTGCAACAAATGAAGGAATGCTTTTAAAGATGTTATGTTTTGTTAAAATATTTTGAAATCTTTATTGTAAATTGAAAATATGAGTTTACACAAAAGGAAACATTTTTACTGTAAACTGGGAGAAATTGTTTAAACACATGTATTTGATAATTAGAGTTAATTGTAGACTGATATTAAATTGATGCCTTTTGGGTTCAGTTGTTGAATGTGCTTGTTGTTCAATAGGAAAAAGAACTTTAATAGTAGTTCAATTGTACTATTTCCATTTTTTCTTTCAAACTTTCCACTTTACATACGCATACCATAGCAAGTACAGATTTGTACATATAACACATGTAGTAACATTTATTAATGAAAGTTGTGGTTTTACAGAGGCTCTCCTCTGACAGAGGCTAAAGGGAGGCTAGGTAAAGGAATACAATACAGGGACTTTTGATCTGATTTACATTTCTGGCATTCGGCAGACGCTCTTATCCAGAGCAACATACAAAATTGCTTTAATTCTCAGTCAATGAATACATTAACACTGGTTCAATAGGACACAAACTTGGAATACCATTAGCCTGAGTTGGGGATTCTTTTTTTTTTAATTAAGATACAACATGATACATAAACAGGAAAAAATAAGAGCTAGTTTAAGTGCTTCAGCAAGAGGTAGGTCTTCAGTTGCCGGTCAGTGACTCAACTGTATGGACATCTAGGGGAAGTTCGTTCCACCACCTCGGTGCCAGAACAGAGAAGAGTCTAGATGTATACCTACCTCTTGCCCTGAGAGATGGTAGGACCAGTTGAGCAGTGCTAGTGGATCTGAGGGAGTGAGGTGCAGTGCTAGGAGTAACGAGAGCTTTGAGGTAAGATGGTGCTGGTCCATTCTTGGCTTTGTAGGCAAGCATTAGTGTTTTGAATCTGATGTGTGCAGCTACTGGAAGCCAGAGGGAATGCAGCAGTGAGGTGGTGTGGGAAAACTTAGGCAGGTTGAAAACAAGTCGTGCAGCTGCATTTTGCAGTGGGTGAATTGCATTCAGAGGTAGACCTGCCAGAAGAGAGTTGCAGTAGTACAATCTTGAAATGACCAGAGACTGAACAAGCACCTGAGTAGCCTGTGTGGATAGAAATGGCAGAATCCTTCTGATGTTGAACAGAAGAATCCAACATGAGCGTGACACATTAGCGACATGGGAGGAAAAGGACAGTTGATTGTCCATGGTTACCCCAAGGTTGCGAGCAGTGGCTGAAGGGGAAATCATAGAGTTGTTCAAAGATAACGCAAGGTCCTGGACAGGGGATGGATCACCTGGGATGCCCAGCAGCTCAGTTTTGCTGGGATTGAGTTTCAGCTGATGAGCCGTCATCCAAGATGAAATGTCCACTAGACACGCTGAGATCCGAGCAGAAGCCGTGGTATCTGAGGGAGGGAAGGAGAACATAAGTTGGGTATCATCTGCTTAGCAAGTACTGAGCCTTGTGGGACACCAGTAGAGAGTCTGCATGGAGCAGATGTCAATCCCTTCCATGTTACTTGATATGAGTGACCATCCAGGTAGGAAGCAAACCATTCCCATTCTGTTCCACAAATTCCAAGACTCCTGAGGGTGGACAAGAGAGTCTTGTGGTTTACTGTGTCAAATGCTGCAGACAGGTCAAGGAGGATGAGGACCGATGACAGTTTGGCTGATCTAGTAGCATGTAGTTGCTCAGTGACTGCCAAAAGGGCAGTCTCTGTGGAATGTGCTTTGAAGTCAGACTGGTTGGGATCATGGAGGATATTCTGCAGGAGAGTCAGACAGCTGATTATAAACAATGTGTTCGAGAATTTTTGAAAGAAATGAGAGAAGTGATACCAGTCTGTAGTTGCTACCAGCAACTACCAGTCTGTAGTTGCTGATGTCCTAAGGATCCAGAGCAGGTTTCTTCAGGATGGGGATGACCCTGGCTTTCTTAAAGGCAGTTGGTACATGACCAGATGTTAAGGATCCATTGATGACTGTGGTGATGAAGGGCAGGAGGTCAGGGGAGATGGTTTGGAGCATAGTTGAAGGAATTGGATCCATTGGGCAGGTGGTAGGATTGCAGGACCGGATCATTTGCAAAACTTGCTGCTACGGTTGAGAGATGCTTCAACGAAGTAGTAATGGAGTGCTGACTGTGTGATGTAGATGAAGTTGGGGCAGAAGTGAAGGTCTGGCGGATCTTCTCAATCTTCTCTGTGTAAAAAGTGGCGAAATCTTCGGCAGTCAGGGAAGATGGAGCAGGTGGAGCTGGGGGGTTGAGTAGTGACGAGAAGATGTTGTGGAGCTTTCGGAGATCTTGTGCGGAAGTTTCAAGCTTTTCCTTGTAGAAGGAGGTCTTGGCAGAAGTCACGTCCAAAGAGAATTTGGACAAGAGCGTACGATAAGAGATGAGATCTGTGTCAAGTTGAGATTTCTTCCACTTCCTCTCTGCTGATCGTAGTTCTCTCCAATTGTTGCGAAGTACATCTGACAGCCAAGGAGCAGAAGAAGTCTTCCTGCGTTTAGTGGGCAAAGGGCAGAGAAGGTCCATGGTTGAGGAAAGAGAGGAGAGAAAAGTGTCTGTAGCTGAGTCCAGGGGAAGGGAGGAAAAGGAGTCATGGTCAGGAAGAGATGAAAGAGTGCAGGAAGCTACAGAGGAAGGGGAGATAGAGTGGAGGTTACGGCGGGTGAGAGAGAGATGCTGGGAGTTACGTTTAGGCAGGACAAGGAGAGTGATAGTGAAGGATACATAGTAGTCATGTCTGTAGCTGGGGAAGGATGAGTGAAGACTAGATCTAGGGTGTTTCCTCCCTTGTGTGTGGGAGGGCAGCTGTTGAAGTTTGTCAGATGGGAGGCTGAAATCTCCAAGAACCGTCAGAGGGGTGGTGTCAGAAGGGAAGACACTGAGGAGTGTGTCCATTTCTTCCATGAAGTCTCCTAGGGGACCAGGAGGACGGTAGATGGCAATAATGAAGAGGTTGATTGGAGACATAACTGAAACTGCATGGAATTCAAAAGAAGAGATGGTTAGATGAGATAAGAGGAGAGGTGAGGAACACCATCTCCGTGACAACAGCAGACCTGTACCACCACCCCTGCCTGATTCTTGTGGTGAGTGAGAGAAAGCGTAGGCAGAGGATAGAGCAGGTCTCGGTTAGTGCCAGAAAATCAAAGGAATAGTGGGAGGTTAAAGCTGAGATGAAATCAGCCTTTCTTACAGCAGACTGGCAGTTCCAGAGCCCACCTACCACCACTGTTTGAGACTGAGACAACAGCGGAGGGTAGATGAGATTGCTGGAAACATGACCTCTGCTTTGTGGATGAGAGTGCCTGTGTCTGTAAGAGGTAACAACAGAGATAGGTTTGAGGCACATGTCTGCGGTCTTGTCAAAGTGAGATTAAGTATGGATTAAGGATGTAAGAGAACAAGAGAAAGATGTGATAATACACTTACTATTTAAGTAATTAACAGGTCTTGACAAAGCTATTTGCAAACAAATATGTTTCTGGGAAACAAATAGGTTCTGAATCTGGGAACAGATTCAATGAAGAGCTAAAGCACACTGAAGATTGAGCTGGTTACACCTTTAATATAAGTTAGTAAGCCCTGCCCACAATTCAATCAACACTATTGGATCAACAATATACAATATAACAGTTCAAATAACAACTCTAGAACCAACCGAGTTAAACAAATAGTACACAAAGTCAGAATCCTACCTTACCAGATGGGAACAGGTTCAAATGAAGAGCTAAAGCAGACACTTGATTGATTAATTGTGTAATGTAAAAAAAAAACTGTGTATGGTATTTGAAAGTCTTTATTTCATCAAGAAAAACGTGAAACTCAAACACAAGAAGAATTTACAGTGGTATAACAAATTTAACAGATTCAAGTTTATTTCGTAAACTTTAAGTAACTCTCAAAACAAAAACAAATCATGAACTTTACAAATAATTAAAAAAAATAAAAAAAAAGAAACTGGCATCAGTGCTTATTATTCTGCAAACCTGCTTGCACAAATGTGACATTTGGAATTGAATATTCAGTCCACAGATTAAAAGTAATCCTTTAATATGGAAACAAATCTGGGATTATAGGCCCTTCCCTGAGCCGACCATAAACAGGTTCTAGATGTGGACTCAATTATTCATCTCATGTGAACACACCCTTAGTGTACAGTAGGATGTGTAATCCTTAAAAAATTGAAAAAGCAGAACTGATTTTAGAACTGATATCAACAACAACTTGAGAGAAAAGGAGAATGTTAGAAATATTTATTGAGTTAGTGATTTAGTATTTGGAATGTCCCTTTTTTGCTATAATTACAGGTTTTCACTTGGACTGACTAAAACTCCTACATTCTTCTATTTCAGCAAATAGAAAGGTTAGTATATAGATTCCCTTTTTGGGAACTTGATCATTTTCATAATTACACCTTCTCTGTGTCACACTGAGAAAGATATCAAGATCTATCTATTAGGAGAAGGGATGAAAAACATGCTCAGGCACTTGGCCAAAATGTGAAATAATATCAAATGTCTCCTGGCAGATAAAAATATTGAAAATTTTACTTATTCATTAAAATGCAGTTACAGATTGTTTTTAAGGTCTTGTCAATAGACAGTAATTTTATAGTACTCCACAATCTTCATATCAAGTCTTTGTTCTTCTGAGTGTGTCAAATACTTAATGGCACTCACTAAATATTTCGTCCCCAGCAATCCCCCAGTAAAATCCCTGATTTCATTCAGTTTGCTGCAGAACGCTTAGATATAGGAGAAGGTAAGAAGGTTAGGGTCAGAAATTTTAAGAGGATAAGTCCACCCTGAAGTGACTCTAATTTTAACATTGTGTCAAGCCCTCATCAGTAAAGTGAAGGTATTAAAGTGACTTATTAAATGATATATTTATACATTTAGAATTTATATGTTTCTGTAAACCTATTTTGGGATAATGTCTATTGCTAATTGAATTGAACTGAGAGATGATGCAGTAAAATCTTTCAAAAATGCCTGTGAAGGGATTTTCGGGTGAAAGTCGGGTGAATGCAGGTGAAAGTCTCTGATTAAAGCTTGGATAAAAGTAAAACATTAAGACACAACAGAGCCAACATGCACATGTGTGTGTTTATTCTGTTAGCCACACACTCTCAAGAAACAAATATTAAGAATTTTTTAAAAATACAATATTCTCATAAACACAGTGAACATAAATACATTTGATTTTAGGACAAAGGTTAAAAACTACTGTTAGTGCATATATAAGGATTGCACAAAGCATTACATTGTTTAAGTAATTAACAAAATAATAATTTACAAAACTGGACAAAAAAATGTGAAATTCAAAACATCTTGTTAAAATTGTAAACATTTTTTTAAAACTTGCATTTCATGCGTACACATACATCTATGCATCTTGTAAATTAATCCAATATTCTCAACTACTGAAGCAAGCCTAAATAAATTCAAAAGCAAATTCTGACTCCATTGTACTTCTAATGGGACATTTTATATGGTCATTCCTGAAACCTTGCATGAGTGAATGAGAGTGTGTGTGTGCTCTTCAATGGATTGGCACTCCGTCTAGGGTGTATCCTGCCTTGATGCCCCATGACCCAATATATAGATTGGATAAGCAGTACAGACAATGAAATGAAATGAAAAATTCCTGAAACCCTTGTTTTTTCCATAATTTTTAAAATAACATTATAGCCAGGAGAATACATTCCCAAAACCATTTCAATCATTTCAATAAGGTTTCTCAAATAAATTTACTAACATCACAAAAAAATATGTTATTATAACGTTTCCACCACCGTGATTGGTCACTCTCATCCAATCCCCTTTATTTCAGAAAGAGACCTTTCAATGTAAAATATCTTACTTTAAATATCTAAATTGTTCCATGTCATTTAAAAGCTAATCTACTATATTAATAATATGTTTTGTTACTGCTATCATCTTGAAACAACATCTTTTATCTAATAGTTTTAAATGGTTTGTTTTCAACATGTTTTAAGTCTTATCGCAGAGGTACACAGGAAAATATAACACTATTTCAAATCGGACCTCAAAAAAAAAAAAAAACCTTAAGCATGTAAGAAAAATAAATGCAAAATTAAAAGTAAAGATGGACAATCAACAAAATCATAATAGCAAATCATAAAGAAATACATAAGAAATAAAAGAAAGCAAAATAATAATTTTTTAGTCTGGACAGAAAATAGAAATGTACCTCTGAGATTTTTAGAGGTTGTAGCGCAATTCACCATGCCAGTGCTGTAAAAAAAAAAATAAGGCTTCTCAAATTGTCCAATGCATTATATTCTATTGTCGTTATAAAGGAAGGAAATTTCCTTAAATATTTAGGATCAGTGTGGACTTATTTTTTGCATATACAAGTATTTTGAAATCACCATATTTAAATTTAATGTAAAATGAAGAAGTTTATCATACTACTATCTGAAACTCAGTCTAAATCCTAACTCACCCTGTTGTACTACTATTTGTACGTCAGTCTAACTCCTGAGTCTTCCTGGAATTTTTCTACTAGTCTAACAACTTGCTCTTGTTTGTTCTGCTGTGCATGTATGATCAGAGTCTGTTTGTAATAACAAACTGTGGTTTTCTCAGCCTCACTACTGACAATCTGATTCAGAATGTCCAGAGCCAGATTAAGGACAGTATTGGTTAGTGGACAGTCAGGCTGCAAATCTCTAAGATCGCCAGAAGTGCTTTTGGTTTTAGGAAGAAGGAGATCCAGAATGCTGAATTCTGGTGGTGGAACAAATGGGGTCTGTTTCAGGTTCTCTAATTTTGCCTTCAGGAAAGACCACTTGATTGTCTGTTCGCTGCTCTCAAAGATCACAATGACACAGAAAGTGAATTTTGTTTCAAATGAAATGAATGCACTGAGGCGTTTGGCCAAAACCTCTGAAAATATACAATATTCCCTTGTGAAGTTCTGCCCCTCTTCTGAATATATAAAATTTTCAGGTACCTGTTGACTCTTTAATATACTGTTGTAATTTGCCTTTAAGGTCTCAGTCTCTGAATGCCAATTTTCTGGTCTATTTTGGGCAGGTAACGACTTTATAGCACTCAGTATTTCTGCTCCACTAATCTTCCCTGCTCTCCTGTCAGAATTGTATTCACATTTCTTTAACTTTGTGGTAACATTTTTGAATTCCTGTTCAGTTTGCATCTGAACTCCGAGTTCTAGGACAAGAGGATAATGATCAGAAATGCTTTCTATTTTCTTTACTTCAATTTTTGTCATCCTTTTTATTGTGTCCTCCTGCAGGAAAAACATGTCTATTCTGGAAGCGCTGTCACCCTGTTTCCGTGTAAATCTGTTCTCAGTTTCATTATCCTTATGTTTGTATGACCAGGTGTCAATAAGTAATTCAATAAAGTCTTTAAATGGTTTTTTTAACGGTGACTCTGTTAAAGACGCTTTCCGATCTCTGCTGGGATTTAAAACTGTGTTGAAATCACCTCCCACCACTAGCACACCTTCAGCTGTTTCTTTCAAATATTCTTTCAGTCTAGGCAAGATCTCTCTGTCTTCTTTATGATTGTACACATTAACAAGAGTGTAGTGTTCACCGTATATACGACAGAAGAGCACAATGTAACCCCCACTACAATCTTCATCACAGCATATGTACTCAAAGTTTTCATCGTCTTTGTATCAGTATTGCGACTCCTTTGCTTCGAGGGCTATATACAGTGGAGTAAACTTTCCATCTTTTTACTCTCATGCACTATGGTTTCCCCTTCATTAAAAAATATGTTTTTCACTATTTCATTCTGGTCATCATCTTTGGGCCAATATGTGTCTCTTGTAAAAAGACAATGTCAGACCCAAGTTCTTGGAGGTTGTTAAATATATTTGAACACTTTTGGGTGGGTTTTTTAAATTTCCCTTAATGTTCCAGGTCACAAAACGGAGACTTTTTGTTTTTTGTGACATCGTTATTTCCAGTTGAACTTCTGCAAATAAAATATGCCATTTAAAATCACACATACACAACTTACAAATATTGTACAATATTTCTGTCTCTTGTATGTTATCTACAGTATGTTTATTAGCAAGGATTAAATAGCACTTTTTTAATATGTTCATATATGCCCATACATTTATGAATACATTATAAGATTATCATTATATGAGCACTATTCTCTATTCATTTATGTGTTATTGGTTTTCAGCACATTCTCACTTTTCTATTTACAGTATATAAGTGGAGAATTATGTAATCATGATTGAAAGATATTTTGTCCAATAAATATGAATCTACATTGAATACAGTGTTATACAGATTCACTTGTTGGAAACTTACCTTATGCTCAACTGGTGATACAAATAAAAGAAATACAGAAAAGAAAGAAGAAAAAAAAGAAATTTCTTTTAATACTGTTTCCTTTCGAGAGAACTCGACGCTGCGTCAGTATTGATGTTATGGGAGCATTCCCAGAGCATCAAGCTATGTGACGCAGCGTCAAGTCCCTTGTAAATTAATTTTTATTTATTCTTTCTTTTCTTTTGTGATAGGAAAATATCAGCGAGAATCAAGGGGAAGGTGTACAGGACAGTGGTGAGACCGGCCATGCTGTATGGTTTAGAGACAGTGTCACTGAGGAAGAGACAGGAGTCAGAGCTAGAGGTAGCAGAGCTGAAGATGTTGAGGTTCTCTTTGGGAGTGACAAGATTGGACAGGATTAGGAACGAGTACATCAGAGGGACAACTCATGTTGGACATTTGGGGGACAAAGTTAGGGAGGCCAGATTAAGATGGTTTGGACATGTTCAGAGGAGGGAAAGTGAGTATATTGGTAGGAGAAAGTTGGACATGGAGCTGCCAGGCAGGAGGCAAAGAGGAAGGCCAAAGAGGAGGTACAGTGGGGCAAAAAAGTATTTAGTCAGCCACCAATTGTGCAAGTTCTCCCACTTAAAAAGATGAGAGAGGCCTGTAATTTTCATCATAGGTGCACTTCAACTATGAGAGACCGAATGAGAAAAAAAAATCCAGAAAATCACATTGTCTGATTTTTAAAGAATTTATTTGCAAATTATGGTGGAAAATAAGTATTTGGTCACCTACAAAAAAGCAAGATTTCTGGCTCTCACAGACCTGTAACTTCTTCTTTAAGAGGCTCCTCTGTCCTCCACTCATTACCTGTATTAATGGCACCTGTTTGAACTCGTTATCACTATAAAAGACACCTGTCCACAACCTCAAACAGTCAGATTCCAAACTCCACTATGGCCAAGACCAAAGAGCTGTCAAAGGACACCAGAAACAAAATTGTAGACCTGCACCAGGCTGGGAAGACTGAATCTGCAATAGGTAAGCAGCTTGGTGTGAAGAAATCAACTGTGGGAGCAATTATTAGAAAATGGAAGACATACAAGACCACTGATAATCTCCCTCCATCTGGGGCTCCTACACAAGATCTCACCCCGTGGGGTCAAAATGATCACAAGAACGGTGAGCAAAAATCCCAGAACCACACGGGGGGACCTAGTGAATGACCTGCAGAGAGCTGGGACCAAAGTAACAAAGGCTACCATCAGTAACACACTACGCCGCCAGGGACTCAAATCCTGCAGTGCCAGACGTGTCCCCCTGCTTAAGCCAGTACATGTCCGGGCCCGTCTGAAGTTTGCTAGAGAGCATTTGGATGATCCAGAAGAGGATTGGGAGAATGTCATATGGTCAGATGAAACCAAAATAGAACTTTTTGGTAAAAACTCAACTTGTTTTTGGAGGAGAAAGAATGCTGAGTTGCATCCAAAGAACACCATACCTACTGTGAAGCATGGGGGTGGAAACATCATGTTTGGGGCTGTTTTTCTGCAAAGGGACCAGGACGACTGATCCGTGTAAAGGAAAGAATGAATGGGGCCATGTATCGTGAGATTTTGAGTAAAAACCTCCTTCCATCAGCAAGGGCATTGAAGATGAAACGTGGCTGGGTCTTTCAGCATGACAATGATCCCAAACATACCGCCCGGGCAACGAAGGAGTGGCTTCGTAAGAAGCATTTCAAGGTCCTGGAGTGGCCTAGCCAGTCTCCAGATCTCAACCCCATAGAAAATCTTTGGAGGGAGTTGAAAATCCGTGTTGCCCAGCGACAGCCCCAAAACATCACTGCTCTAGAGGAGATCTGCATGGAGGAATGGGCCAAACTACCAGCAACAGTGTGTAAAAACCTTGTGGCAACTTACAGAAAACGTTTGACCTCTGTCATTGCCAACAAAGGGTATATAACAAAGTATTGAGATGAACTTTTGTTATTGACCAAATACTTTTTTTTCCACCATAACTTTTCAAATAAATTCTTTAAAAATCAGACAATGTGATTTTCTGGATTTTTTTTTCTCATTCTGTCTCTCATAGTTGAAGTGTATCTATGATGAAAACTTTCAGGCCTCTCTCATCTTTTTAAGTGGGAGAACTTGCACAATTGGTGGCTGACTAAATACTTTTTTGCCCCACTGTATGTGGATGGAATTAATGAGGATATGAAGCTAGTGGGTGTAAGTGTTGAGGATGCAGAAGATAGGGATAGGTGGAGAGAGATGATTCGCTGTGGCGACTCCTGAAGGGAAAAGCCGAAAGAAGAAGAAGATTCTTTCTTTTCTTTATTTCTTTTTCACTGCATATAATTCTATAAAGGATTAAAGAGATTGCAACTCTTTTTCTGCTTTGTTTCTTATTTTCAGCTTAAAAGGTTTATGATTTTCCATTTAAAAAGGAAGAAAGGAGAACTTCATAATCTGTTCATCACATAACAGTACAGTACAATGTGTAATCTCATATCAATCTTACCTAACAGACCAGACAGGCAGCTTGAGAAGCCACACTGGATAAAAGAATTCAGACAGACACCAGTGTTTACTTTTGTTGCTCCATAGCCATTTAATCTCAGGTCAGACAACTGTAAAATAAAAGTTTCCACTGGGGTTATTTTGTTTACCAACTGAATTTTTCTTCTCCTCCTAACCACTATAGTCCAGTTCACATACAATTTGCTTAAAATATTGTCCTCTACACATTGTGTTATTATATGTTAGGAAAAACATTATTTTTATGAATGAGTGATAATATGTGCTAGCTTTGTGTTTTCCATTCCCCAGCATGCACTTCGGCCTACAGACATGGCCACACCAGACTCAAACACCCAGAACACTCATGCACTTCTACGCTCAATCATCTTCATACCTATCATGCCCACCTATTTCCAGTCACCTGCATGCACAGAATGACTCATCAAAAAATACTGTATATGGTTCGTTCAGCCATTGTTCTCGAAGTTACCAAGCCTGCTATTGTGCTATTGTGTATGTTTATCTGTTTTTTTATCTTTGCAAATGTTTTATATGTAATATATGTTTTGTATATTTTGTATATTTATATATAACAAAATACTATTACTGTGTTGCACTAAGGCAAGCCTAATGTGTTGTTTTGTTCATAACATAATCCACTATAAATTAATATGTAAAAATGTTTTACATTATAAGATATTAATAGCAAGAAAGCATACACAAAGTGGAAATTCTAAATGTGTGTTAATATTTGATCCATCATTATTTTGTTGTTTTAGTATGTGTCTGTTTTAGACTACTGTCATTGTGTTTTTGTGATGTGTATGTACACATTTTGTATGGTTGTTTTATTTTCACCATGACACTTAGAAGTCAACACACAAGCAGCTTCAACTCAAATGCTCTAATCATTTGACAAGCATCAAGCTAAAGTAAAAATATTTCTGTAAGCAGTGTTTGACAATATGTCATACAATGATGAAACAGGATACTCCAAACAGATCAAAGAATATTTATGTGAAAGCAAATATGTATTTGAGTCTTAATGTATGGTCACATTTGTAATTTCAGGCTATTCCTGTCTCTGTTTAATATACATAAAAAGAGTTTTAAGAGCCAAATGTGGATTTAACAAAATCCTTTTTCTTTTGTTGATCTTGTTTCACTTCAGACAACTGTTATCTAAAATGTTCATTGTAAGGAAGTGATTTTGCTCATTACCAAATGAATGATACTCCAAGGATACCCACTAAATAACAAAAAGCAAATGCTGATATCTCGGTAGTAATATTTAATAATGTAAGTAAAAGTTAATAATGACAAAGTTAATAATGTAAGTAAAAGTTAATAATGACAAAGTTAATAATGTAAGTAAAAGTTAATAATGACAAAGTTAATAATGTAAGTAAAAGTTAATAATGACAAAGAATGTCTACTTTGTTAGACTACTAATCATTGATTTAAGTAACTTGAAATAATATTAAACCAATAATTGTGCCATACTTATAAACCTAAAATACACATGAGCATCCAGTTTGTAATATAATTACACATTTTTGTTAAATTGATTATTGTGTGCTAGGAACTAACATTTTTTACTTGCCATTCCTATGATCTATGTGCTACTGCTTTTAGAAAAACAGTAACTATATTAAGGACAAGGATGCAATATTATTCAGGAGCTGTCATATAGTATGTATTTAATCTTGTAATTAACATATGTTGTATTTAATTAAGAATTTTTTAAGCTATTATATAGATTCCCCTTTAAGGGGAACTTACCTTGCACATTCAGCCAGGTTCAGAACAATCAGAGATGCCTCATGCAGAGGAGCTATAAATACATGAGTACGTCACAACTTTAAACAAATTCATAAAGAACAATGGGATTGTGAAGGCATTTAACTACAGCAAATGAGTAGTCAGAGCTGAACATGATTTGTTTACATGGGTGGAAATGTAAAGCAGATTCAAGGAGTAAAAAGTAGGTCAAGTATGTCACCTGGCTAACCAGTAGAGCTTGATTCATCTTGAATATTGTATTTTTAAATATTTTTATTATTCTTGGACTTGGCATTGATAACATGTCATCTGTTTTGTATTATTGTTTGCCTGCCTGCTCAGTCTGTGAGTTCTTTGTCTGCCATTGCTGTGCTTATCTGTTAAATTTGCACATTGTTTGAAATTTCTGTCTCCTTGTATGCCTGCCATTGCTGTGCCATCAGTCTATCTACACATTGTTTGAACACTCAGACCCAGATCTCTGCCACCCATGATCATTACCAGCAGGATTTATCAGACGCCATTCAAGACCCTGCTCATTGGCTTAGCCAGCTCTCTCTCCCCTGCTCCTACTACCCTGTTTTGCCTCTAGCATGGAAATCTGCTTCACCCAGAGAAAGAGAAGCAGGAAGCTCCAGGGAAACAGGACTCTATCGAGCCTTTCTGATGCAGTGCGCATGGTGTTTGAGTTGCAACCATCGTTTTTCCCCTCTGAGCGCTCCAAGGTGACCTACATCATCTCTCTCTTGTCAGGCAAATCTCAGATGTGGGCCACTGTGGAGTAAAATGCCAGTCTGCCATCTGTGCATCTTACAAAGCCTTTTTGAGCAAGCTTATACAAGATATACAACACCACCGTGCCCCAGCCAGACACCGTTCGAACCTTGTTTGAAATGTCCCAGAGTAGTTGTCCTGTTGCACCTGCACATGGTAGAGTTTTGCACAGCAGCCACAGACTGGCTTCTACTAGTACTTAGTTGTTCCCTTTGGCTTGACCAATGCTCCCGTTGTCTTCCAGGCACTGATAAACGATATCCTCCGAGACATGCTCAACCAGTACTTCTTCATTTACCTTGGTGACATCTTCATCTTCTCCCGCTCCTTGGAGGAACACACTCGCCACTTCCGCTCTGTGCTCCAGTGCCTGCTCCTGAACCGTCTGTACGTCTGTGGGAGTCTGTGGGATGTCTGTGGGAGTTCCACTTCCACTGTACCACCTTTCTGGGATTCATACTCTTGGACAGGAGCATACAGATTGACCCCGAGGCCGTGAGGACCTGGATGCATTTCCTTGGATTTGCTCATTTCAACAGGAAGTTTATTCAAGGCTATAGCACAGTTGCAGCTTGCTTCCATCAACTCACTTCCTCACTGCAGACTTTTTCTTGGAATTTTAGAAAACATTGCTGTTGAATTTGGAAAATACTGAAGATTTCCTAAATCCTATTATTGTTACTCACACTGATATCTTAATATGTATTAAATTTTTAATTGGTCTAATGTGCTCAGACAGCATTAGAATATGTTGATATTTTTTAATTCACCCTGTGTTAATGTTTTTTTTGTGATGTTCTGTGATGTGAATTAAAATATATATTTTTGAAAGCATTCAAACTTTACAGCATTTCTTCACACCTGCAAAAACCTTTGCACACTGTGTGTGTCTACAGTACTGTGCAAAAGTTTATGCAGCAAAGTAAGAATACTTTAAAATATATATTTTTAATGGTTTATCAATTTACAAAATGCAACATTTGCAAACAAAAAAAAACAGTATCAGTTGTTACACTTGCACAGTTTGTAGACTTGCACAAAGTCTGGGATTTTGTAGGATCAGAGTCAGGTTAAACCAGTTAAACCAAGCAGGTGCTAATGATCATCCATTTCATATGAAGGTTGAAACACAGTCATTAAATGAAACAGAAACAGCTCTGCTACTAAGGTGAGGTTGTGGAGGACAGTTTCATGTAACAGGTCATGCCATGGCAAGATTGAGCACAGCAACAAGAACACAAGATAGTTATATTGCATCAGCAAGGTCTCTCCCAGGCAAAGATTCCAAAGCAGACTGGGGTTTCAAGATGTGCTGTTCAAGCTATTTTGAAGAAGTACAAAGATGCAGGCAATGTTGTGGATCGTAGATGCAGTGGTAGGCCAAGGGAACGGAATGCAGCAGATGAAATATTGTATGCAGACATAAAGAACACAACAGAAACAAATAAATAGATACAAATATTTTTTTTATTTCTGTCCACATTAATAATAAAACAATAGAAATTAGATGTTGTGCAAGTATGTGTGCACATGTGTGTGTGTATCGTGTACTGTTCTCCCTTACATTTTGGGAATGAATGTTGGTTTTATCACGACACTGCTGTCTTTTATTAATGGG
This sequence comes from Hemibagrus guttatus, assembly GCA_033459395.1. Taxonomy (NCBI): domain Eukaryota; kingdom Metazoa; phylum Chordata; class Actinopteri; order Siluriformes; family Bagridae; genus Hemibagrus; species Hemibagrus guttatus. The sequence continues at coordinate 26,303,795 of JAUCMX010000003.1, read as the reverse complement.
ACAATTGTCAGGATTTGTCCTTGTTTTATTTGTCATTGGCCACTAGATGTCCTCATTGTGTATTCTGTTCTTCTTGTTCTTCTGATGTGTTTACCTGTTGCCCATTTAGTTGGTCTATTCAAGTTGCCCTGTTTTCTCTGTTCTTGGCTTGGTTCCCGAGCTTCACTTTGGATAGCTTACTTGTTCACTGTTTTTGGATTTTCTATTGGACTTTGGATTTTAGTAGGTTCCTTGGATTTTTGGTCATCTTTTTGGTTTAATAAACTTTTTACTTTTTATTGCTTTGAGGGGGCATTGGTGGCTCAGTGGTAGGTTTCTCGCCTATCATGCGGAAGGCCCGGGTTTGATTCCCAGCCAGTGCCTCAACCCCAGCCACTGGATGCAGTGCCAGTCCCAAACTCGGAAAAATGGGAGGGTTGCGTCAGGAAGGGCATCCGGCGTAAAACATTTGCCAAGTTGTTGTGCGGACCAGTTGGTCCGCTGTGGCGACCCCGAACAGGGAGCAGCCGAAAGCAACTACTACTTTTTATTGATTTGAGACTTTGTTGGGTCATCTTACCTTGGAGTCCAAACACCCTTTGGCACATGGGTAATAAGTTAGTCTCTCAACCCAGACACCAGTGTGAGACCCGCCTCTGACAACAGTAAGGACTGTCTGTGTCTGCCCATCTCAATGTCAGTTTGTTTCTCAATGTGCATTTTGCACTGATCAGCCATTACATTATGACCACTGACAAGTGAAGTGAAAATCACTGATTATCTCCATGGCACCTGTTAGTGGGTGGGATGTATTAGGCAGCAAGTGAACATTTTGTCCTCAAAGTTGATGTGTTAGAAGCAGGAAAAATGGGCAAGCGTAAGGATTTGAGCGAGTTCAACATGGACCAAATCGTGATGGCTAGACGACTGATACGATCAGAGCATCTCCAAAACTGCAGCTCTTGTGGGGTGTTCCCTGTCTGCAGTGGTCATTATCTATCAAAAGCAGCACCAAGATGCACTATGGGAAGAGAGCAAATCGGCGGAGGCAGTGTCATGCTTTGGCAATGTTCTGCTGGGAAACCTTGGGTCCTACCATCCATGTAGATGTTACTTTGGCACATACCTCCTACCTAAGCATTGTTGCAGACCATGTACACCCTTTCATAGAAACAGTATTCCCTGATGGCTGTGGCCTCTTTCAGCAGGATAATGCGCCGTGCCACAAAGCGGGTTTAGGAACGGTTTGATGAGCACAACAAGAAGTTTGAGGTGTTGACTTGGCCTCCAAATTCCCCAGATCTCAATCCAATCGAGCATCTGTGGGATGTGCTAAACAAATAAGTCCGATTCATGGAGGCCCCATCTCACAACTTACAGGACTTAAAGGATCTGCTGCTAACATGGGGCCAGATACCACAGCCCACCTTCAAAGATCTAGTGGAGCCCATGCCTCGACGGGTCAGGGCTGTTTTGGCAGCAAAAGGGGGACCAACACAATATTAGGCAGGTGGTCATAATGTTATGCCTGATCGGGGTATATTGTAATTTATTAGCCATATAGTTTTCTTTTGTAAGGCCTCCTGGTGGTCCAGCGGCAGGATCCTGTGCTCTCATTGCTCTCGCGGCCCGGGTTCATCCGGCATAAAACCTGTGCCAAATCATGTGGATCAAATGATCCGCTAAAAACAGCAGACCCTGCCATTGTGTGGGACAAATGCTAGGATAAAAAAATAGTTTTCTTTTGTAATTTGGTGGATTCTAAGGGGATTTCATCTAGTTCTGAATCTTTGTAGTGTACTATAACTTTGGCTAAAAAATTATATGTAACAAATGTGTCATGCACTTTTAATGTACCCTACTTTCATGCAGAAGAACTACTGAGTATTTAGAGATAATCATTGGTTTATTTAACAAAACACAAATGTAAGATTTACAAAGAAGTATCTAAAAGTAAAGAATATAAAAGTTAAGAGAACTTAAAACAGTTGAAGTCATGGATGTAGCATGCTAAATTCACACTGTATTATACAATGCACACGTTTTTATACCCCTGAGCTTCTGTGATGTGTATCATGACCAGAGTACCAAATGGAACAGAACTTGCATAACGATTGGATGAATGCCCAGGCGGGAAGCTCATCCTTGTGTACTATATGTTAATTTGGTTCCTGAGTTGAGTTGGTAAGTCCAAAAGATCAAATGGTCTCTCATACAGACCAGGTAGTCTCAGTAGGTTAATTTGTAGGAAGCATTAGCTATAACTGTATACTGTAAATATTGTGTCCTAAACTTGTTTGTCACCACATTGTTCCCCATAAAATATGGATTAGAATGATACCAAATATGCCCTGAGGAATATTTGAGTTAATCATACAAACCCGATTCCAAAAAAGTTGGGACACTGTACAAATTCTGAATAAAAAAGGAATGCAATAATTTACAAATCTCATAAACTTATATTAAATTCACAATAGAATATAGATAACATATCAAATGTTGAAAGTGAGACATTTTGAAATGTCATGCCAAATATTGGCTCATTTTGGATTTCATGAGAGCTACACATTCCAAAAAAGTTGGGACAGGTAGCAATAAGAGGCTGGAAAAGTTAAATGTACATATAAGGAACAGCTGGAGGAACAATTTGCAACTTATTAGGTCAATTGGCAACATGATTGGGTATAAAAAGAGCCTCTCAGAGTGGCAGTGTCTCTCAGAAGTCAAGATGGGCAGAGGATCACCAATTCCCCCAATGCTGCGGCGAAAAATAGTGGAGCAATATCAGAAAGGAGTTTCTCAGAGAGGCTCATTTAAAATGGACTGTGGCAAATTGGAAAACTGTTCTGTGGTCAGACGAATCAAAAATTGAAGTTCTTTTTGGAAAACTGGGACACCATGTCATCCGGACTAAAGAGGACAAGGACAACCCACGTTGTTATCAGCGCTCAGTTCAGAAGCCTGCATCTCTGATGGTATGGGGTTGCATGACTGCGTGTGGCATGACGTTTGCAGACTGTTATAAAAAGAAGAGGGGATGCCACACAGTGGTAAACATGGCCCTGTCCCAACTTTTTTGAGATGTGTTGATGCCATGAAATTTAAAATCAACTTATTTTTCCCTTAAAATGATCCATTTTCTCAGTTTAAACATTTGATATGTCATCTATGTTGTATTCTGAATAAAATATTGAAATTTGAAACTTGCACATCATTCTGTTTTTATTCACAATTTGTACAGTGTCCCAACTTTGTTGGAATCGGGTTTGTATTTAGGTAACCAAGCAGTCTCTACAATTCACATTCATGATCACGTTAACCTTAAATAAATTATTTTTATTTGTGTGTGTCCTGAGTCCTCCCCACAGGCCATGTCTCTCCTTCCAGCAGAAAGATACATCAGTGTCCAGTGGTACTCCTGTTTAAGATGCATGAATGTCCCATTTTGAAGTTATTCCTTACTTCCTTTGCAGTATGCATGAGACCCCCATAGTTCAAAGAGGACCTCAGTCTGCCAGATACTTTCCTGTGTTATTTGGATGAACACATGGATACTCTTGTATATTTCCATTAGACACATTGCAACTTCAAATTCAGACTGACAATATACACATGATATAGTTTCATATTTCATGGGAAAACAATGTGTGGTGAACATTTCTTTTCCTTTCCATGAACCATTTGGTCCTTGATCCTTGATCCTTGTCTGTAACTGTTATTGAATCTAGAAAAGGATGCTCAGGGTGGAGAAGAGGGTGTGCCTTAATGGTAATAAGAAATGTACAATATAAACTTACATTTCTCATAAAAAATCACAGAATTTTAATCTTAGAGAGTTTATGCATGTGGTTCAGCACTTAAATGATTTAATATCATTGCATTATGTATGGCTCAAAATAAAATCTCACAAATGTGAAAATTAAAAGGATGTGATAGTAGATCACAAATATCACAAAAAGCAGTAATCGTAGATATCTGAACCTATGACACTTAAACAAATAAAAAATAATAATGTACAATTTGTGAACTGCATCAGACATAAGATTACTGGCTATGGTTAACATTTACAGCTTTGGTAGGCCTAAATCAAAGATTTCATAAAGCAGCTGGTTACAACAGATTCTTATTTTGACATCTCATAAGTGATTCAAATCAGAATGTGATTACCAAGCCAATATTAAAAACAAAGTTTTACTAGTTAAGGTGACCACTAACACTTTTGTTACAAACCCAAAAACTTACATACAGCTCTGAGCTCACACAGTGTTTCTATTATAGGTACACCTGTCTGCTCTACACTTATCTTATCTACAAGAATATAACTTACATCAACATATTAATTATACAACATATTTATATGTCTTAAAAGTGCATATAAACTGGTTATAGCCCCTTGGTTTTATTATTATCATTAGTAGTAGTAGTAGTACATCCATTTTTCAAAAATAAAAAACAACAATCAGATAAAATCTGAATTACAATAAAAATTGTTGCTTCACTATTTGTTATATACCCCACACAATGCCCCTATAGCACATAATAGTCTCCTGATGTATGAATATGCATCTAATAAGCCATGTGTGGGATCCTGTAAATTTATACACACAGTGGAGATTTAGATGTGGTTGTGATTTTTTGTTTGTTTTTTAGCTAGTGTTTTTAGATTTTCTGTGAGGATGTTCACTGTGTTGAGCATCCAAAAAAGCATGTACAAAAAGCATGTATGAAAAAAAACTTTTTTTTCTAAAAATTTGTACAGTGTAGTGTTTCAGTAAAATATCCACAAGCTACAGCAGATAGTAAACAAAAAATTCCAACATATATAGCAAGTAATAAATGCAAATAACAGAACAGGTATAAAGATGAAAAGATTAAACTGTAAAGATTATAAAGTTCTGCACAAAAAATGGTGTGTGAATGTGATGTAGTTTTGTGTTTGCATATAAAAGATGAATAATGATTGTATATGTTTTAATATTGGTCTTATACTCTATTCTAAACAGTCGTCTGTATTGGAATTGTTCTGCTCAAAATGTTTTGTTCATATGAAATTTAATTCCTGATAAAATTCCTGAAATTTAATACCTACTTGATCTTTGAAATTATTCACTTTCGTTTTCACTTCATGCTTATTTAACTTTGTATGTATGAGCAGAACTTGTCTTTGATAGCAAACACTGGCCATAGACATGATCTCCTTACACTTGCGCTTACGGTTCTCATCACTTCAGTGTCCAACCTCCTCACACTTGTATCTAAAATCAAAAACCCTATCTGCTAGGTGCTTCAGAGCCAGATTGAGGATAGTGTTGGTGAGGGGACAGCCAGGTTGCAAACGCCTGAGTTCACCAGAGCTTTGGACTTTAGGTAGAATGCAGTCCAGAATGCTGAAGTCTGGTGGGGGGGTAGAGGATGTCTGTTTTAGATTCTTAAGGGCTTCTTTCAGGAAAGACCAGCTAATTTGTTGTTCACCTGAATCAAAGGTCAAGCCAAACACGGTATGAAGATTTCTGCCAGTCATCCCCTTGAAAGAAGGGGTAATGAATGCACTGAGACGCTTGGCCAAAATTTGGGTGAATATCAAATAGTCCACATTGAAGATGTGTTTGTCTCCTGAAAGATAAGACTCATTGAAATTCGTAAATAAATATTTGTTCTTTAACATGTTGTTGAAGTGTATCTTTAAGATTTCTGTCAATGAAAAAGGAAGGAATTTATATTTATATATTTGCAATTCATCAGGTCTGTCTTCTTCTGAGACATTCAAAGACTTGATCGCACTCAATATTTCTGCTCCACTAATCTTCCCTGCTCTCCTGTCAGAATTGTATTTATGTTCCTGCAATGATGTGGCAACATTTGGGATTTTTTTTTCAGTTTGCACATGAACTGTGAGTATCAAGACAAGAGGATAATGATCGGAAATGCTTTGTTGTTTAAGAGGGTTAATGCTACACACTCTGTTCATTTTGTCCTCCGGCATGAAAAACATGTCTAATCTGGAGTAACTCTCGTTCTGGCATCTTGTAAAGCCCTCCCTAGTAGGATGTAAATATGACCAAGTATCTTTGAGATTCAGAGACACAATGAAATCTTCTAAAATATGTCTAAATGGTGAATGCCTTGAAGTTGCCGGTTTTCGATCCAACATAGGATATAAAACTGTGTTGAAATCACCTCCAACCAGTAGCACACCCTCAGCTGTTTCAATCAAATACTCTTGCAGTCTTCTTAAGACAATCTTGTCGTGTTTATGATTGTACACATTTACAAGAGTGAATAGTTCACCATAAAGATAACAGAAGAGCACAATGTAACCTCCACTACAATCATCATCATGGCATATGTATTCAAATTGTACGTCTTTTTTTATCAGTATTGCGACTCCTTTACTGGAAGAGCTGTGTACAGTAAAGAATACATTCCAGTTTTTCTGTTCACATTTTTCAAAGATTTTGTAACACTCTGGTCCAACATGTGTCTCTTGTATGAAGGCAATATCAGCCTCAAGGGTACTAAGGCTGTCCATCACTTCTGGAAGCTTTATTTTCATACCATTTGTGTTCCAGGTGACAAAAGTGAGGCATTTAGTTGCATATTGTTGTGCCATTATTAATGATGGACTTCTGAAATATATATATATATTATTTCTGTATTTGGTTGTGTTGTATTTTTAAAACCTCAATCTCAAATGTCAATCCAAAAATCACTACTTATCTGTCTGGAAATGTATTTTGCTCAGCAGTCACCTAGTGGTACAAACAAAAGAAATGGGAAAAAAAATACATATAAGAAACTATGAAAAAATTTATTGTACAATAATTATTATACATAGTGAAAATATGCACAAGTTAATCACATGTTCATAAAGCACTAAAAACACAAGAAAATCTCATCAAGCAATCCATAAAACACTAACACAAAGGTGCTCATTATTTCATATTACAAAACAATTATAAAACAAACCCATATTTGGGGATAAAAACTAAAAACTATGTAAATGTAATGTAACATAAGAATGCTGGAACAGTCTTGTAAATTAAAACACATGGAAATTGTAATTAGTAATTAGTGAAATTGTACTGTGTTCTTCAGTGATTAATGATAATTACACATGGCAAATCATTACTGATTACTGATAATCAATACATTAATGTAGAATATTTGTTACTCATTGCTACAATACAGCTTTATGCTTTTGAAGGCTTTTGTTGTCTGTTTCTAGATAAGACCTATATTGGCTAAATAAAACAAACTTCAATCCTGTGGATTGTATCCTAAGGAGACCTATTAATACTTATACAAATGTTTAATTTTAGACACTGAGCTTAGCAGTTATTTGTTGTAACTATAGTTACAGATCTAATTGTGGTTCTGTGTACACCAGAAAATAGAGCTAGAAATAATACAGTGAAACCACCAGTAGGTGAAGCCAGACTGAGCTGTTCACGGTAAGTCATGTTAGCTAAGGTGTACAACAAATAGTTTAGGCATGTTGCAAGCACAGATTCTAAACACCTCAATTACACTGTGGCACACTGAAATTCCCTGAGGCCAGTGTGGATCAAAACAGTGCGTCATAAGTTTCTGGTTTGACAAAAAATATGACAAAAAAGTTTATAAATAAATAATTAAAAACACACAGCAGAGATGACAACAAATTACCTGAGAATATACAAATTCAACTCCATTCTGCTGTTAATGTTCTAGGATAGCTTTAAGCAGCCTAGCAGAATAAACTCACAGGCCAACTAATATTTGGATGCTGGGGATGTGAAAACTAAATTATCACCAGTCTCCAGATGTAGCTAAGAAAACTTTGCTTCAACTTCTGTCTTTTGTCAATAATCAACCTTCAAGCACCAACTCACCAGGCTAATAACAACATGTTTAGCTGCAGGGCCTCTATTCAAGGCTTTCTAATTCATCTGTAGATCAGCCAAACTGTCATCGGTCCTCATCCTCCTCGATCTGTCTGCAGCATTTGACACAGTAAACCACAAGACTATCAGGTATCATATCAGCTAACATGGAAGGGATTGACATCTGCTCCACGCAGATTCTCTACTGGTGTCCCACAAGGCTCAGTACTTGGTCCTCTCCTTTTTTCCCTCTATATTCACTCTCTTGGCAAAGTTATATCCTCACATGAATTTTCATACCACTGCTATGCCGATGACACCCAACTTATCTTCTCCTTCCCTCCCTCAGATACCACGGCTTCTGCTCGGATCTCAGCGTGTCTCGTGGACATTTCATCTTGGATGACTGCTCATCAGCTGAAACTCAATCCCAGCAAAACTGAGCTGCTGGTCATCCCAGGTGATCCCCAGCCCAAGACCTTGCAATATCTCTGAACAACTCCATGATTTCCCCTTCAGCCACTGCTCGCAACCTTGGGGTAACCATGGACAATCAACTATCCTTTTCCTCCCATGTCACTAATGTGACACACTCATGTCGGTTTCTTCTGTACAACATCAGAGGGATTTGGCCATTTCTTTCCACACAGGCTACTCAGGTGCTTGTTCAGTCTCTGGTCATTTCGAGATTGGACTACTGCAACTCTCTTCTGGCAGGTCTACCTCTGAACGCAATTCTCCCACTGCAAATGATCCAAAATGCAGCTGCACAACTTGTTTTCAACCTGCCTAAGTTCTCCCACACCACCCCATTGCTGCGTTCCCTCCACTGGCTTCCGGTAGCTGCACTCATCAGATTCAAAACACTAATGCTTGCCTACAAAGCCAAGAATGGACCAGCGCCATCTTACCTCAAAGCTCTCGTCACTCCTCGCACTGCACCGCGCTCCCTCAGATCCGCTAGCACTGCTCGACTGGTCCCACCATCTCTCAGGCAAAAAGGTAGGTATACATCTAGACTTTTCTCTGTTCTGGCACCGAGGTGGTACGAATTTTCCCTAGGTGTCCGTACAGCCGAGTCTCTGACCGTCTTCAAACCGCAACTGAAGACTTTCCTCTTCCTGAAGTACTTAAACTAGCTCTTATTTTTCCCTGTTTACGTATTATGTTGCAAAGTTTAAAAAAATAAAAATAAAAATCCAATTCAGTTTTTGGACTAATGGTATCCCAAGTTTGTGTCCTATTGAACCAGTGTTAATGCATTCATTGACTGAGAACTAAAGCACTTTTGTACGTCGCTCTGGATAAGAGCGTCTGCCAAATGCTAGAAATGTAAATGTAAATGTAAATCTGTATTGCCAGGGGAGTGCCCGCTGAAACAGATACACAGACATAGACAGAAACCTGAGCCTGTATATTTGTTCAGTCTGGCTAATTTTGCAAACTTGGTGGTGTATAGAGCAGAGTATGGTAAGGGAAACCAGATGACCACTCTAGGGCATTACCCACTCTGCAATAGACTGAGAGTTTAGAGCCATACTGAGCAACAGGACAGTGGTGGACAGTGCAGGGGCTGTACAGAAAGCTAATAAGGAAACACAGCTAGTTGGGTTCCATAGGAACTAATGAAATAATAGGAGATGAGAAGATTATAAAGATCCATCACTAGGTTTTGAGCACAGGATCTCTGTAGCTCCAACTGTAGTCACAAAAAAGCCATTCAAGTTCTTTTAATGACATTTTAAGTACAAACTGTCACAAAAGTGACATGTATAACTGGGTAAATGAACCATCGTTTGGAAGTAATCCTTCAATACTGAAACAAAACAGGGATTATGAGCCCCTCCCTAAACTGACCCAGAACTGGACCTAGGTGCAAACTCAGACTCATGCTCCTACTGTACAGCAGAATGTGTTTCCTATGAGTATTACCGTTAAAAAAAAACAGATAGACAAACTGAAAGCTGAAACCTGTGTTTGATTTTGTTGCAGGTTGATTTAGAACTAGATCTTAGTTCAGCTTGGGCAATTGTTAAATTAAATTTACATTTTATAAATTAATTTTGCTTACCAATCAGAAATTTCCCCTGACTACCCAAGATTAATGACCCCACTTATATTTTATATGAAGTACATTAAAATACTAGATCTACAAGAAACCAAAGCAAATAATGTTATCTTGATTGTAAGTTAAGAATGAACAGACTATGAGTAATTGTGGGGAAAAAAACAATATTTGAACACATAATTAAACTTAAAATTACATTTTCAAACTAAAACATCCATTTCATAAACAATTTACATTCAGGGTTAAAACACACAGTTAGTTATTGCTAGTTATTAACACATCATTGACTTTCCACTGATTGTGATTTAAACATTATTCTAAATATGATGAATGTTATATAGATTCCCTCAGTAGGAGCTGATAGTAACAGAAGAAAGAGGAATCAGAGTGATACTATTTATAGGAGATGTAAAAGCATGTGACTGTTATAACTATTGCGTAAACATCAGGTACATTAGTCACATCTAAATAAAGGTGAAAATAGTTATATAGTATATTATACAAACTATGAAGTTTTTTTAAATTCTTAAATAGCAAAAAATTGAATAGCATATATCAAGTAATTCAAATCTTTTATGTTCCTTATTCATTACTTTCATAGATAAAATTATTCAGTTTTATATAAAGAGGTTGACATGGGCTTACAGTCAACGTAAGACTCATTGGAACACTAGTATTCACATGATCACAAGCATACTTAATATCTTTCTCTCTCTCTATCTCTCTGTCTGTCTTTCTCTGTCGAGCTATACGTCCCATTCCCAAGCTCTCAGTGCTCAGAGTTTCCAGTGTGACCACTCGCTTTATTCCTGGTCAGAGTCTCGTCGTTTGGTGGTGCTCACTGATGCTGTGGATGGATCTGTGTGGAATGCCTGTGACCAGGAGACAGCCTTGGACAGAGCCACTTGGGGACTATAACACCGTCACCGATCTGCTGTTATATCTGTCAGCTTTGACAGCAAGGAATTAGTGTCTATAATGAACGCAGAAACTACACTCACCTAATAGTTCCTCATGGGCCTTTGGTTGCTGTTGTAAAAAGTACACTATTTACATTTACATTATTTACTCTCTAGTGTCACCCAAATGAGGATGGGCTCCCTTCTGAGTCTCGTTCCTCTCAAGGTTTCTTCCTCATATCATCACAGGGAGTTTTTCCTTGCCACCATTGCCGCAGGCTTGCTCATCAGGGATAAATAGGGATAAATAGTTTAATAATTTAATTATTCTTTTTTTTCCCTCTACTTTCGGTTCCTCTATTTTTGTGAAGCTGCTTTGAGACAATGTCCATTGTAAAAGGCGCTATACAAAAAATTTAATTTAATAGTTTTCACTAGAGAAGTTCAAAATTATCTTATAGAGCCAGATATTTAATTACAAACACGTACAGCCCTTCAGCTGCCTCTATTTCTGTTTTATGTTGTAGATAAGCAGAAGAACTAAGTTAATATAGCCTATTTTATTACCTAAAATTACATGGTGCTCATACATCATGAATTCTTATTGTATGTCCGTTTAGTGATCTTTAGATTTTTATGGTCATAATAGACAGCAGAGATTTAGAAGAGGACGTGTTATCTGAAGCTCATTTTTAATTTAATAGACAATGATAAATCTCTCTCTTGCAGTGATGTAGTAACATTGTAAAATGGTAGGTGTTAGTCAGCACTCTAGGCTTAAAGAGATACAGGACTTAAGCATATAGCTGTAGACGGCTGTATATATATATATATATATATATATATATATATATATATATATATATATATATATATATATATACAGAACAAGTGAACATTTTGTCCTCATAGTTGATGTGTTAGAAGCAGGAAAATTGGGCAAGCATAAGAATTTGAGTGAGCATGACAAGGGCCCAATTGTGATGACTAGACGACTGGATCAGAGCATCTCCAAAACTGCAGCTCTTGTGGGGTGTTTCCAGTCTGCAATGGTCAGTATCAATTAAAAGTGGTCCAAGGAGGGAACAGTGGTGAGCCAGGGACAGGGGCATGGGTGGCCAAGGTTCACTGATGCACGTAGGGAGCGAATGCTGGCCCGTGTGGTCCGATCCAACAGACGAGCTACTGTTGCTCAAATTGCTGAAGAAGTTAATGCTGGTTCTGATAGAAAGGTGTCAGAATATACAGTGCATAATGGGTCAGGGCTGTTTTGGAAGCAAAAGGAGGACCAGCACAATATTAGGCAGGTGGTCATAATGTTTTATATACTGATTTTGTGGATGTTTCCCTGATTTTGTGGATCCACAAAATCAGGTATGACTGATTTTGTATATATGCACAGAACCTGACTATGATAGCAAACAGTGGCCTTACAGAGGTTAATTAAAATTAAGGCTTATAGCTTCTTCAGAGCCAGACTGAAGATAAATTTGGTGAGTGGACACCCAGGTTCCAACAGTTGAAGCTTGTTGCAAGCTATCCCTTAAAAAAAGGGAAAATGGACAAACTGAGACGCTTTGCTAAACTCTGGTAGAATATCAAATACTTCACATTAATGTTGTGGCTGTGTCCTACTTCTTTGTTCTTTAACACTGAATTGTATTCAGTTTTTAAGGCCTCAGACAGTTGGCAAAGCTGTTCTTTATAGTATTTCACCTCTTTCATATCAAGTGAGTGCTCTTCTAAATCGGCCTTAATGACACTTATTTCTGCCCCACTAATCTTCCCTGGTCTTCTTTGTCAGGTGTGTGCATAAAAGGCTTAAGCAACTCCCAGGCAACATTTGGGAGGTTTATTTCAGTTCTGCACTGAACTGTGAGGTCTAGTAAAATAGGTTTAGTAAAATCAGACACATGCTCTAGTTCCTGTCTATTGTGCGCTTTATCAATATTACATACCCGCCCTATTTTCATGTATATCCTAGAGTGACTATTATTCTGACATCATGTATTGTCCTCATAATTTGGGCATGAGCATGACCAGGTTTCTGAGAGAAACTAAAATGTTCTAAAAAATCTCTCAATGGTAAATGGCTTGCTGAAGAACTTTTTCATTGTCTACCGCTTATCCAATCTATTCTTGGGTCACAGGGAGCCTGTGCCTATCTCAGGCATCATTGGGCATCAAGGCAGGATACACTCTGGACAGAGTGCCAACCCATCGCAGGGCACACACACAAACAGTCTCATTCACTCACACACTACAGACAATTTAGATTTGAATTTAGCCAATCAACCTACCACACATGTCTTTAGACTGGGGGAGGAAACCAGAGTACCCACAGGAAACCCCCCAGGCACAGGGAGAACTCCACACACAGTGTGAGGCAAACGTGCTAACCACTAAGCCACCGTCCCCCCCTGCTGAATAACTTGAAAATATCAAATCAAAGTAGGCATGTAAAACTGTGTTGAAATCACCTCCAACAACACACACCCTCAGTTGTTTCCATCAAGTCTTTCAGTCTGCCCAAGACAGTTCTCTTTTTCTTATGAAAAAAGAGTGTACAATTTCCAGTACAGATAACAGAACATCACAATGTAACCTCCACTATAATCCTCATCATAGCATATGTACTCAAATGGTATGTCTCTTATCAGTATTGTGACTCATTTGTTTTGAGAGCTGAACACAGTGAAATAGATTTTCCAGCCTGGAGTATCTTCCAAGATTTGGTAACAGTCTCTCCCAATATGTGTTTCTTTTATAACGGCAACATCAACAACAATTTTACTAAGTCTGTTCAACAATATTGATGTAGTGGCTTAGTGGTTAGCATGTTTGCCTCACACCCTCAGGGTTGGGGGTTCGATTTCCACCTCCGCCGTGTGTGTGTGTGTGGAGTTTGCATGTTCTCCCCGTGCCTCTGGGGTTTCCTCCCCCGGTCCAAAGACATGCGTGGTAGGTTGATTGGCATCTCTAAATTGTCTGTAGTGTGTGATTGCGTGAGTGACCGAGAGTGTGTGTGTGTGTGTGTGCCCTGTGATGGGTTGGCACTCCGTCCAGGGTGTATCCTGCCTTGATTCCCAATGACGCCTGAGATAGGCACAGGCTCCCCGTGACCCGAGTATAGTTCGGATAAGCGGTAGACAATGAATGAATGAAATAAAGCTACAGGAATTATTGTCTATAGTGGAAACATTATGCAAAAAGTTAATCATAACATGTGTTTTGTAACAGTTTGGTAAATTATCTCAGAGTATTTAACAGTTTTTATGACAGAAAAGTCTACAGGAAAAAAAATTGCAACTGCTTTTGTTATTTTTATTTATATTTTGCTAATATCACTTTTAAAGCTAAAGTCAGTTTTAAGAAAGCAGACAAACTCATTTGGGTTTGACCCATTAGCTTAAATGCCTTTGTGCAGAACCAATAAGGCCCATCCCAATTATTTCAAATCAGACCTCGATCAGTGGTAATCGTGCTTTTGGAGTGGGGGATTCACCAGCTGACATTACCTAAATGCAGCAAACCACCTGCAAACATCACCACAAATTCCTGGCCAATAGAAATGGTCCATAAGATGGTTCAGTGTTTTGTCCTGTCCCTAAGTGCCCAGCCATCCGATTGTGATGAGCTGCTTGGAACAATAATTCGACTAACAACTGGGTCTTAGCAACTAGCAGCAAAATACGGCACAGAGAGAATTGCCCACCCCCCTCTTAGTGTCTTCCAGACACAGAGCTGACATCAGTGTCCCTGGCAACGCCTCCCTAGCCAACAACACGCACATCCCACAATATGCAATTTTATTGCAGGACATGCCCCCACCTCCATCCTGCGACACTGGCCCTTGAAGTGACTAACCCTGGCCTCACTCCTGTGCCTGTGATTCCAGGGACACCCACCTGTGAAAACAGATGCAAAGGTGAAGGATGGGTAACACAGGTTTGGGAAACCAGTCTCTGGGATTGGCCCCTGTTTCTGGGCAGCAGGAATATGTGGAGGGTGGGGAGAGGGTGGGGAGAGGGTGGGGAGAGGGTGGGAAGAGGGTGGGGAGAGGCAGGGAAAGGAGAAGGTCAAAAGTGAGAGAGGGAAATGTTCACTCCAGCAGTCAAGGGATGAACTGCTCCAGCAACACCAGATTTATGACATTGTCAGCACCATGCACCACTGCTAGCAGCCACCTTGGGCAGGTCATCTCTAAGCTGTTTGGCTAATGCAAATGGAAGTGCGGCATCACAGAATGTCAGCAGGTGGAAGTTGTCTGAGCTGTTCTGGGATAACCTACTGCAAGATCATCCGCTTCAGGTCCAGGTACACCAGCATGCTTTGGACAGGAAGCTGTGGAGCCATGAGCTGGGCTTCCCTGGATATCAGCGGCAACAGGCATACTGCCTGCTCTGACTCTGCCAACCCCACTCTTTAGCAGCCCACTCAAAGAGCTCCATGAAGGCTTTGAGTGGGCTGCTAAAGAGTGGGGCTGGCAGAGTAAGAGCAGGCAGTACCTACTGGTCAAACCAGGCTCCTAACCCTAACCATAGAACAGTTGAGTCTGGTGTTGGGTTTGGTCTTAACAATTTCACCTCTATCCTGGGTTTGGAACCAATGTAGTGTGAAACTGAAGGCAGGCTTTGATATACCTTGACATACTTTTATTTTGTATCTGTTAATTTTTCAGTGCACACACTTTACATGAACACACATGCACACCAACACACAACATTCTTTGTTTCTCTCTCTATCTATTGGCTTCCATCTCTTGCTCTTGCCACAGCTCAGTGCAACAGAGAATAGTTATTAATACTATTCGACACAGGTGTGTGGTCCTTATTATTCACTTCCCTCAGCTCCACCCTCCAGTCACAAACCAGCACTTGACCCTGATTTCACATACACATGTATAACTCTGTAGTAACTCAATAAGCATTCTTTACAAACACACTGAACAGAAAAGCATCTCAGAATGTAGAAAAATTAGCTTCTGCTTCTGTTGGCCAAGAACAAGAAATGTGTACATGTGCACAGACTCACCAGAACTGGAAGTTAAAGACTTGAAAAACATCAGATCTTTTCTTATCGTCAATTATCAGGTTTTTAGTTTTGTGTCAGTCAGCAAACTCATTGTTGCTCAATGTTACTGCTCCAGCAATTGAGAGGTTAGTTTCCACACTTGTAGACCGCTTACAAAATTACATAGGTATTCATGGACAGGCATTAAAATGGTTTAGATCCTACCTGTCTGATCGATACCATTTTGTAGATTTAAATGGAGAAATGTCCAGTGTAATGGCAGTGGAATATGGGGTCCCACAAGGTTCAGTTTTAGGACCTCTGCTTTTCTCAATATACATGCTTCCCTTAGGTAACATCATTAGAAGGCATGGGATTAGTTTCCATTTTTACGCTGACGATACACAGTTATATATCTCATCAAAACCAGATGAAATATCTAAACTGTCTAGATTAACAGAGTGCGTTAAAGATATTAAAGACTGGATGACTGATAATTTTCTATTACTAAATCCTGATAAGACGGAGATATTACTGATTGGTCCAAAAACCAGTACACAGAAGCTCTCAAAATTCAACCTGTACTTAGAAGGATGTTCTATTACTACCAGCTCTACAGTGAAAGACCTGGGCATAATATTAGACAGCAGTTTGTCCTTTGAAAAACATATTTCCGACATTACAAAAATAGCCTTCTTCCACCTCAGAAATATCGCCAAGCTTAGGAACATTTTATCTGTATCTGATGCAGAAAAGCTAGTTCACGCATTCATGACCTCCAGACTGGACTATTGTAATGTGTTATTTGGTGGTTGTTCTGCATCTTCAATAAACAAGCTACAGTTAGTCCAGAATGCAGCTGCTAGGGTCCTTACCAGGTCAAGAAAGTATGACCATATAACCCCAATATTATCATCCCTGCACTGGCTACCTGTTAAGTTTAGAATTGATTATAAACTAGCACTACTTACATACAAGACTCTGAATGGTTCAGCTCCCACGTATCTAGCCAGTCTTCTAACACATTACAATCCATCACGCTCCTTAAGATCTCGAAACTCCGGACTTCTGGTAGTTCCC
This sequence comes from Hemibagrus guttatus, assembly GCA_033459395.1. Lineage (NCBI taxonomy): Eukaryota > Metazoa > Chordata > Actinopteri > Siluriformes > Bagridae > Hemibagrus > Hemibagrus guttatus. Next base: position 26,286,894 of record JAUCMX010000003.1, on the reverse strand, counting down.
AGAATATCAAAGTCTACAAAAGGGGGTAGAGCTTTTTCGTATTTAGCTCCTAAACTTTGGAACAGTCTTCCTGACAGTGTTCGGGGCTCAGACACAGTCTCCCAGTTCAAACGTAGACTAAAGACATATCTCTTTAGCCAGGCATACACCTAATAAATCCCATAACCTTGTACTCCAATACATCCGATTAAATGCACATCATCATCTAGTGCCTCCTAATATTATAAATAGCAGCTACGCTAATCCCTTTCCATTTGTTTCCCTTTTTCTACCCATCCCCGAGTCACACAGAGATTGTGCCAGCTCCGGTGGCATCCAGAGATGGACCAGCTCCAGCCGGGTTCTGCTTTCTGAGGACTGGAGTAATCAAAGCAGCACTGCCAACCCTATGTGGACATTTTACACATAACACATGCTGTATCTGCATCACACAACTAATGCAGAAAGGACATTGTTCATATCACACTCTCCGTGTGTCGCCCAGATGAGGATGGGTTCCCTTTTGAGTCTGGTTCCTCTCAAGGTTTCTTCCTAGTACCATCTAAGGGAGTTTTTCCTTGCCACAGTCGCCTGAGTCACCTCAGGCTCGCTCACTAGGGAAAATTTTGTCTAACTTCTAGGACTGTTTGTTTGTATGTTTATTGTTTCCTATGTTCTGTAAAGCTGCTTTGAGACAATGCTCTTTGTTAAAAGCGCTATACAAATAAAACTGAATTGAATTGAATTGAACTTGTTTGTTCCTCCTAAACCACTAGTCCAGTGCAGGTGAATCTGCGGTGTTAGCATGCCAGGGAGAATAGATCAGAATGTCACCAATGTAGGCATTGATGAACATCTCTGAACATCTCTCAAAACACATCATTAATAAGACACTTGAACACAGAATTAGGCACAAGAGAGCTCATATTTCATCACACAGTACTTGTAGTGACTGCAGGTGGTGGTGAAGGCTATTTTCCATTCATCACCTTTTCTGATGGCACACCACGTTATTGGCAATGCACAGGTAATAAGTATCCAAATATGATAGATAAGTATTAAGCTAATTCATATAAACTAATTCATATATTTCAGGATATTTTTAACATTTTCACGTAAGCAAGAGAGAAAAGGAAGATGAGTTTATTCAATGAAGCACTGCTTTATTAAAGTAAACACAAGACTTGGGGTAGATTAACCTAAAGACGAAGACATGATGCTACACGAAACTGAAACAAAAACGCTAACAGAAACTTAAACCTAAAGCATGGTATAACATGAACAGAAACCTGATCTACGGACAACAAACATGGAACAGAGAACATAGAACAATGATACAAGGAACAACATTAGGACTAATGGGGAACAGGTGACACAGCAGTTATGAGAATAGGCGTAGCACAAAATACACACGATAAAGCAGGCTTCACAGAATCAATTAAATTCAATTCAATTCAATTTATTTGTATAGCGCCTTTTACAATGGACGTTGTCTCAAAGCAGCTTTACAAAAAAAAGAGAAACAGAAAGGAGTGGGAAAAAAAGAATCATTAAATTATTAAACTATTTTATCCCTATTTAACCCTATTAATCCCTATTCACCTGCCAGCACCCCCTCTGGGCCTGGCAGGGAACTGTCCAGCTGTTCCTGACAATATTTTAAACCCTCTCATGTCTTTGTTTGTTGCAAAGTATATGCTCTGTCTGTTTTTACCAGGCATTACCATGGCTTTGTATTTTGTGATTGTCTCCTGGTTTTGATCCTGTTTTTCTCGTTTGCCCTTGTTCTCATGGTATGCTGATTGCCTGACCTGTGCCTGTTTATTGATTATTTGAATTTGGATTTGTTTTTATTAAAACTCCTAAAACTCCTAACTCCCCGCCTTAGAGGGTGGGTTAAGGAATAATAAGAAAAAAGGACTAAATAAAGGTATGGAATAATTCTTGCATCAAGCAAAAAAGTTACTAGATGTTGGTATAAACCTAACCCTCAACAAATAGAGGACCTGACTGAAGTTGTAAAAAGTATCTATGGAGAAAATTACTTTTTCTGTGAACTTTCAAAAGGACATATTTGTTGATTAACCCTAACCCAAATGGATTGAATATATATCCCCAATTGAATGAATGCTGTGTGTCTCTTTTTTTTTTGCAACAACCACACCCCTCTTTGTAAGTAGTTTTTTATGTGTTTATGTGCAGAAACTAAGGATGTCATAGAGATACACTGGATTTAAATTTTCTTCAGTTTATCTGCTGTTTTGTTTTGTTTTTCATTTTTCTTGTGAAAAACTTGCTAACTGAGAAACATAATACATCTAATTAGTGAATACTTTAATGTTTAATGAAGCTGATACAGTAAAATTGTCAAATGACAAAAACAGATGTTGTCGATTGTATAATATTGCAAAACAAAAGAAACAAGTGGTAATGTAAGCACTTTGGCATTTCGGCCAAAATTAAAGAGAATATTAAATAATCTACCTGTTGTCTGTCACCTGAAAGATGATATTCTTTAAAAGTTTCCGGTACATGTTTGTTTTGTTTTTTTGTTCTTTATCATTGTCATTGGATATTGAAATCTTTTGTAGTAGTCTACTTCCAACTCATTTTGACTAGCGTTTTTTTTTTTCTTAGTCAGTCAAAGCCTTGATGGCACTAAGTATTTCTGCCCCATTAATCCTTCCTGGTCTCCTGTCAGTATCACATTTCAGTTACACTCATTCTGACATTGCGTAAACCCCTTATCAATAGAGTGTAAGAAAATTTCTACATAAATATAAAATGTATTTATAATTGTAAAATACATAGCTGTTGAAATTGTTTTTCACTGAAGTGTTTGAGCTGGTGTGAAGCAAGGAGGGGGCTTAAATGCAGCTTTTAAAGTTTTATGGTCTAGATATTTAATTGGACAAAAATGTTCAGAAAGAACAAAGATTGTGAAGGAACTTTATTAAAGCTAATCAGTAACAGCCAAACATGCTTTGGATACATGGAAATGGAGAGCAGGTTCATGGAGTAAAAGTCATTCCAGTGTTGTTGTACTTCACCTGATTAAACACTGGAGCTTCAATCTAGACTAAACTTCATTAATGTACATTTTTTAATGATTGAAATTTTAGACTGTTGTCATGTAACACATTAACAATACACACTTGTTAATATAAAAACACTCACAATCATCCAAGCCTCCATTTTACTGCCTAATATATTGATATAGTGACAGAAGAGATTAAATACATTTGTTATTTCTGCCAAAAAAGGAAAAAGCATGATTTGGAGTATGCAGACCATACATTATACAAAGATGCAGCCAAAGATAAATGTACTCAATTCTGTTCAATTAAATTGCATTAAAATGCACAGGATATTGAGATGCATTTACAGATTACAAATCTTTATCAAGAAAAACATAGTCAGCTTTTATTTTAGATACTGCAAATAGTTATAGAAACTTTGAATTCATGTTACACATATATTGACAGGCTTTAGCACCACACATACTACATATAAGTATAGATTAGAGATATAATGATCTAACTTATAATGTTACAAATATCTCAAAGTAAATATATAGGTATTTATCCAAAATTAGAGCAGAGGTAAGTCAAAAATGATGAAAAGAACTGACCACAAGTTCATTAGACCTGACCCTGCATTACTAGCTGTATCCCTAAGATATAAGATATCAGAAAAAAAATTCTGCTAAGGCAAACAGAATTTGTCAAAAAAGAAAAAAAATTGAAATAAGAATTTGTCTTTCTGCGTGGCTAATGCTTAGATCTTTTGGAGTGACTGCTAAGGCACAATAGCAATGAAAAAATAGCTAGCTAATCTAATAAGGTAATTTAAAAATCTTAGCAAACTAGCTAAACTGACAAACTAATTTCTAAAACCTTTCTTGCCAGCTAATTTAAATAGCCAAATTAAAAACATATCAAGCTAATTTAACAAATTTAATGTCGCTTAAACTTAAGATTGCTCAGATGGAGAAATTTAAAGGTTAACATTTGCAAATGCAGAGATCTCAGCCAGATCTCATACTACATAAAGGTTAAAAAGAAGATCTACCGTTACCTTCAAATATACATGTTGCTGTTCATGAATACAACTATAATGTCCTTATAGTTTACAGTGATTATACAGAGCAACTTATATTTTTCTGATACAACTGAGCAATTGAAGGTTAAGGGCCTTGCTCAGGGGCGTAACAGAGGCAGCTTTGTGCGAGAGCTGTGTACAGTGAAGTAGACGTTCCAGTTTTCAACTTTCTCCAAGATTTGGTATTAATGCAATATCAGTCTGTATGGAAATAAGGGTGTTCAACAGCTCTGAAAACTTTTGGGGTGGGTTTTTTATGCCACGAGTGTTCCACCAACGTTCTTACCATAAAGACCAGATATGCAGCTTGAGAGCCTACACTGAGAGAATGCGGAGAGATACCTCAGTGTTTGTATTTGAAGTTCATTAATAATGTGATCTTTAGCCTCAGTTCAGATAACTGTTAATAAATGGTTAGAAAGAGATTCCATTGTGAGTAATAGATTTTGATCACTACTTAACTCTTAACATTTCTCTATGTTAAGGAACTGGCCCTACCAATCTTTTATATTTAATTGTAGATGTACTGCAACAAACCCAAGCAAGGGAGTTATCAAACTTGTAGTTGCAAATTCCTGCATCCATCCATTCTTTTAGCCGTTTTTCTTACACATTGTACTAGGGGTGAACATGCAAACACTCAAAAAGAGTTGGGAATTGAACCATCATCCCTGGAAGTGAGAGGCAAACATGCTAACCACTAAGCCACTTGTAGTGTAGTGTGTGTAGTTACAAAATAAGATGCATTGATGTACAAAACAGTAATCATTGTTTAAAATTATATCATTTGAACTGAAACAAATTAATATGTGAGAAACTGAAATACATAAGAATGTCCAGTAAACAAACATATGCTTAACAAGTGTTTTCAGTGTATTACACTTCTGGCTTTATTTAGCAGCATATGTAAAAGTGTGATATATTTTGAATATATGTTGGCACGCTCATTGGTGACCTTGTGATGTCTTTTGATTATGACCTCATCTTTGACCTCATTTATGACTGTGATATCATTCTTTTGACCTAGATATTCTTTTTGTTCTGTTCTGATAAATATGTGCTAAATACAGACACTCCGTGACAGTTAACAGTTTCTTCTTTTGTAATTTAGTTAACTCTTTTTCATAAAACACTTGTCAACCCACCAGTAAACATGTAAACCACCACATTTTCTGATGATGCTTTTATTGCTTATAGATAACGCTGAATACTACTCCTGTGTTTTGTATTAATGCTCCCTGTTTTTCTCAGTAAAATTTGAAGAGCTTTGTTATTCGATCATGATCTCTGCATGGTTCTTTTGGCACTCTCTTCCCTGAATTCAGCTAAGAGGTGGCAGCAGCAGCATGACTCAGAGCTCTTCTTCGCATCCAAATTAACCAAAATTCTATTAAATTGGCTTTAGACAGGATAACATCAGAGCAGGGAATTAAACTATGTCTTCAAACTCATTTAGAGCCCGATTAAAGATAGTGTTGGTGAGTGGACACACAGGCTCCAAAAGTCTTCAGTAGTTCAGATTTGAGATTTCGGACCTATTAAGGCAATTCAGAATGCTAAACTATAGTGGGGTGAGAATCTATTTGGGTTGTAGCATCTTAAGCCTTTAGAAATATTTAATACCATTTTAAATTTTTTTACTTGATTTTCTGCGAGCCTGTCTCAAATGTCACTGTGAAAAATGTATCAAGAGTCACGGCCCTTGAAAGGGGAAGGGAAACATACTGACACACTTTACCAACTGAATGAATTTGGAAAAACATCAAATAATTCACAATAAAGATATATGTAAAAGGTTGGGAAAAACTCTAAGGCTACATTTGGGAGATTTATTTCAGTTAATGATGCTTTGCTTTCTGACCTCCAGTGAAAGAGAATAATTATCAGAAACATCCTGTAGTTCAGCTCTTTTGCACTCTATAGCAATATTGCCCAATCATCCCTTTTTGTGCTCCAGTAAGAAAATCATATTCATCCTAGAGTAAGTGTTTACATTCTGATGTTAAATAAAGCTTTCATTTATAGGGTGTAAGTATGACCAGGTGTATCTGAGGTTCTAGGGTATTCTTTTATGGCCAGTACTAACACAAATCCTCTCAGTGTGTGGATTATCAAAATGAATACTGATGTGTCTTGGATGTCTTTTTAGAATCTCCAGTAATGTCTTGAATGTCTTTTTAAAAATTTCAAAGTTCATATGATTGAGTTGATATTGAGATTTCTCTGTAAAGTGTATCTTCACAAATAATTGTGATGCCACCTCTTCTGACAATTAGATGCAGGCACTACTTTCACTGCAATCATCTGCAAAGATATGAATAATAAATGACTCTTTTTGCATAGGAAAATCTACATGAAAGACAAATTCTAGAGTCACTGTTCAGAAGTACGGTACAAAAAGAAATATATAATAAATGATGTTTAATAGGAACAGTAATGGTGAGATTTTTCACACATTGTTTCACAATTTCACATATAATGTAGTGTATGGAAATGACCTGTAATGCAAAAATCATAAATGAGCACATGTTTATGCAATTGGTTTTGTGCAAAGCAAATTGATATTCACATATTCACTAATGAAAACTTTCAAAAATATTAAATAAATATGAAGCTCTTAACTAAATACATTAACTAATACACACACACACACACACACACACACACACACACACACACACACAGTACTGTGCAAAAGAGATGCTGTTAAATAAGAATGATTTGAAATATATATATACTAATTGTTTATTTTTTATCAGTTTAAAAAAAAATCAATATTTGGTGTGACTAGCATTTGGCTTCAAACCAGCATCTTGCACACTTTGCACATTTTCACAAAGGGACTTTGTAAGATCAGAGTCATGTGTATGAAAAACTAATTATACCAAGTAGGTGCTAATGATCATAAATTTCATTTTCATATGTAGGTTGAAACAGTCATTAATTGAACCAGAAACAGCTGTGTAGGAGGCTTAAAACTGGGTGAGGAATAGCCAGACTCTGCTACTTATGAGATGATATGGAAGACAGTTTCATGTCACAGTTTCATGTCACCAAGGCAAGACTATGCTCAGCAACAAGACACAAGGTAGTTATACTGCATCAGCAAGGTCTCTTCCAGGCAAACATTTCAAAGCAGAGTGGGGTTTCAAGATGTGCTTTTCAAGCTGTTTTAAAGAAGCACAAGTAAACAGGCAATGTTGCAGAAATGCAGCCCAAAACTTGCACGGAACCACCACCATGCTTTTCCTGCAGATACTGTTTGTACTGTTGTCCAGCCCTTTGGTGAACAAACTCCTACTACAGTCTCCTACTACAGCCAATAATTTAAAATTTTGCCATTTTTTGCACCCCAGCTGTGTGAGAAATCAAATCAATCTATTGGCCAAGGAGGTCATGTGACAAAGCGGACTGGTGTCCAGGTCCATTTTATAGAACCTCATAGGGGTGTGTAGAGAGGACCAACCCGCCACAGCACAAATATCTTTGAGAGGAACTCTAATGCTGTACTAGCAGGGCAGTGAACTGGATCCTGACAACACTGATTGCAATAACTTCAGGGCATACAGTCTCTTTATGGAACAACCTCAGTTGGGAGACCGGAGTCTAGAATCTGGTCCCCCTCAGAGGTTTCAAATCTCGGGGTGGGGGTGGAGAATCACCCCCTGCACCTGAGAGAGAAGGGTTTCTCCTGACAGGAATCTCCCAAGGATAACCATCTAAAAGGAAAATTAGATCCAAAATTAGATAGAAAATTAGATCAGAGGAGGGCCAACGAGAAGCCGCCAGTAATAGGCCATGGCTTGGACCCCCATGAGCAGAGCTATCAGAGAAAACATAAAGATAGAGCCTTAGCTATGTCTGCACTATGACAAAAAAAGAAAGCCACAGGACTCCTCTGATGTGAACAGAGCCTCTTCCATCCAGCCAGAAATTGCTATATCCATTCTACCACCTGCAGGTGGAGATGCCATTCCCCAGGCTTCAGCCCCTGCCTTTACAGGAAGCCTGCTTCCCGGTTATGTGCCCTGGAGGGTAAATTGCTCTCAGTGAGAGAAATCTGGTCTCTGCCTAGGGCAAGATCTGGTGTGTTAACCTGAACAGAGGGTGCGAATTCATAAGACCCTAATGATTGATGTAGGGAACCACGAAAGGTAGCACCCAATCTTTGGGAGGAAGTGTTTCAGCACTAGAAACACAGCCCCATCTTCAGGCAATTTGTGTGCCATGAGAGACAAGAGCCCTCCCATATGCTATAGGCGAGGCGGTAGGGGGAGGCATCTGTTGAAAGAGTCTTGTGACTCAAGGTGAGAAACCGGGGTCTGTCTATAAAAGAAGAGTATGAAGTTTGTGATGCATAACTCTTGTGACCCTGAAAAAGGTGTCTGTGGGGGTGAGCAAGAGTTGAAACAGTCTCCTGTGTATCAGAACCAAAGGAATAGCTTCAGCTGCTAGCTCCATGAGCCAAGCACTCTCTATGCCTGGGTGGCAGAGAGGCATTGGCATAGCAAGATGTCCATTACAACAGAAAGAATGAAATCCCACTGAGTGGAACACAGACATGCCCCACTAAAATTGGCATCTGGAGAGTCCCCTGTGCTCTGGCAAGATGCCTATCTGAAGAAAGGCATCTTTCAGTATTATCATCACAAACCAGTCCTTGGATGTGTTCTGCGACACAATGACCTTGAGCGTTAAAATCTTGAACTTGTACGTTTCAACGTACAACTCAGCTCACACAAATCCAAAATTGGGCATAGCCCCTGTCCTTGGGAACCAAGAAAAACTGGATGTAAAACTGGAGGCTTGATCTGGGAGGGGAATATGCTCTGTGGCCTCTTTCTCAGATGAAGTGTCTCCTGGAGAAATGAGGTTTGGTCTAGACAACAGTGGAGAAGGCCCCAAAGAGCCCTTGGTCAATTCCTTCTGGCCACATGATGCAGGTGCTTGGAATGCAGCCAAGTTTGAGCATAGCTTTTGAAGAGGAATCTCTCACAATGCATGTGATCAGCTCCCTTGAGAGCCAACTGCTTTTATCTCATCATGATAAAAAACAAAAGACCCTAGTCTTTATAGTGTACATGTTTTTTGCCCTAGTCTCCAACATACACAGAATGCATATATACACCCTGAAGACAAAGAAGCTGTAGTAAAGTGACATAGATGCCCTAAGGTCTTGCTGGCATGCTTCACTTATCACATGAACTCCATAGCCAATAGTTTGGCAAATTTTGCACAGAGCTTCAGACACTGCTTCTGCAAGGAGCCTTCCCATAGCATCAGCCATGACACAGTGTCAAGTTTTCTTGAAAGAGAACTAAGAACAATACATGGATAGAGTTTTCTTTAACAGACTTGTTCTGCTATTACACACACATAAGAAGTGTTTTTTATGTTGGCTGCTTGCAAAATGATGTCCACCTAAAAAAAAAAAAAGATACATCTAGTCTTGTCTACAATTACAATCTAAACTAAAATACTTTTATTTTGTAACTTATTTTTACAGTGAATGAAAATGTGTCTTTTTCATAGGTTAGAATTGACTAAGCAAAGTGAACTGAAGTCATTCATTATTTATATGTTTATAAATGTATGTAGGTCTAGCTAAGGGGAGCTGGAAGCAGGGACTAAAGATGATAAGGAAACTGAATATATAGAGTTACATCTGTCAGTCTATGGTTCACTATCATGTTTTTACTTCAATAGAGTGTAAACATGATCAAACAAACTTATATATAATTTTTTCTTCCAAAGTTGCACAAACTGTACAGATAGCACAGAGATATGGAGATAACCACTCCCAATCACCAAACTTCTGAGTGTTCATACCTCTTCCAGATCTCTTTCTCTTTCTCTCTCTCTCTCTCTTGCATGCATGCACACACGCACACACACACACACACACACACACACACACACACACACACACACACACACACACACACACACACACACACACAATCTGGTTGTGCAGTATAAATGCTGTTTCAAAGTTGGCCCTGTACATCTGATTTAAATAGGCAAAAAGGAAGTTATTTCTCATTTCTTTGCAAATGAACAAAGTTTGAATACTTATCTGCATGGTAGATGAAAGCATCGACTAAAACGAAAATGAAAGGGGATTTGAGTAGGTGCTGTGCAGTAGCATTAGTCTATGTCTATTCAGTCTTTGTCTAGATCTTTGTCTATCTTGAAAGGCACTACAGGTTTCTGACTAGGTCCATGTTGTTAATGTGTTTGTCCTTGATAAGTGGCAGTTGCTTTAAAGTCAATATTGAGAACTTAATTCTTGCCAGTTAAACCAATTTCTCTTCCAAATGTAATTTTCTATTCCATACAGACTTTAAGAGAAAGAGACTTTAAAAGACACATGGAATTTCTATTAGCATTATATTATTATATTAAGAGTTTTTATGTTATGTTTATTGCTCTACTCTAATTTAATGTTATATTCTTTGTTTTAGTATACTGTACTGATTAGGTTTGTAAATGTCAAACAATACTTTACTTTTTCTTGGACACAATCTCTATATTGCTCTGGTTATAGAGGACTCAGTTCTATAACACATAATATGATCTAGGCACTTAGAGGCATCAGCAGGTGTAGTTAGCTGTATACTGGGCACCAGGACACTAGACATATCAGGTCAAATTAGTGTCTTGGGCAAGTACATTTTTAGTTATCCTTAATGAAACATGCCTTACCCTTGCAGAGCAAAAGCAAATCTATGCTCTGTCCCCAGCCCAGTATGGTATGGCAATTTATATTACAGCATGTTGTATTAGCCAAACCTCCAGATATCCAAGTGGTGCTCTGATTTATGTTTTACAAACAACTGCAAATCCTTGGTCTTTTCTGGTGGTACACTCACCATCCCAATCAAGAAGATGCTGCTCTCACTCATTAAAGCGTAAGTCAAAGCCCAGGCCAGGCAGCAGACTAAGTGAAACCATCTGCTATCTGCTTTGTCACACAAGTTCTGTAATCTTGTGACAGTGTCTGATACCCAAGCTAAACATAAAGTGTACAAACTATTGGAAAGTTTGATCTAGTAAGATACCCCTACACACACACAGAGAGAGATACAGTGATATACTGTAGTTTTATTAATGAAATTATATGTTTATATATTTTTGCTAACAACATTCTGAATTTTTCACTTGATCACTGAAACAATTAACTTTCTTTTTCACTTCTTCATAGTCTTTTAACTGTGAATGTATGACCAGAGCTCATCTTATAAAATGGCATATATGTTTCATCACATTTAAATTCTCAGTATTAAACTCAAAGCAGCTGCTGCTCAAAACAAGCGATCCATAGCCACAATTGGATTGAATTTCCAAAACCATTCATTGAAAGAATAACTCCAGCTTATATACAAACCCTATTCCAAAAAAGTTGGGACACTGTGCAAATTGTGAATAAAAACAGAATGCAATGATGTGGAAGTTTCAAATTTCAATATTTTATTCAGAATACAACATAGATGACATATCAAATGTTTAAACTGAGAAAATGGATCATTTTAAGGGAAAAATAAGTTGATTTTAAATTTCATGGCATCAACACATCTCAAAAAAGTTGGGACAAGGCCATGTTTACCACTGTGTGGCATCCCCTCTTCTTTTTATAACAGTCTGCAAACGTCTGGGGACTGAGGAGACAAGTTGCTCAAGTTTAGGAATAGGAATGTTGTCCCATTCTTGTCTAATACAGGCTTCTAGTTGCTCAACTGTCTTAGGCCTTCTTTGTTGCATCTTCCTCTTTATGATGCGCCAAATGTTTTCTATGGGTGAAAGATCTGGACTGCAGGCTGGCCATTTCAGTACCCGGATCCTTCTTCTGCGCAGCCATGATGTTGTAATTGATGCAGTATGTGGTCTGGCATTGTCATGTTGGAAAATGCAAGGTCTTCCCTGAAAGAGGCGACGTCTGGATGGGAGCATATGTTGTTCTAGAACTTGGATATACCTTTCAGCATTGATGGTGCCTTTCCAGATGTGTAAGCGGCCCATGCCACACGTACTCATGCAACCCCATACCATCAGAGATGCAGGCTTCTGAACTGAGCACTGATAACAACTTGGGCTGTCCTTGTCCTCTTTAGTCTGGATGACATGGCGTCCCAGTTTTCCAAAAAGAACTTCAAATTTTGATTCGTCTGACCACAGAACAGTTTTCCACTTTGCCACAGTCATTTTTTAATGAGCCTTGGCCCAGAGAAAACGCCTGCGCTTCTGGATCATGTTTAGATATGGCTTCTTTTTTGACCTATAGAGTTTTAGCCGACAACGGCGAATGGCACGGTGGATTGTGTTCACCGACAATGTTTTCTGTAAGTATTCCTGAGCCCATGTTGTGATTTCCATTACAGTAGCATTCCTGTATGTGATGCGGCGCCGTCTAAGGGCCTGAAGATCACAGGCATCCAGTATGGTTTTCCGGCCTTGACCCTAACGCACAGAGATTGTTCCATTCATTCATTCATTCATTGTCTACCGCTTATCCGATCTACACTCGGGTCACGGGGAGCCGTCAGGCGTCATTGGGCATCAAGGCAGGATACACCCTGGACGGAGTGCCAACCCATCGCAGGGCACACACACACACTCTCATTCACTCACGCAATCACACACTACGGACAATTTAGAGATGCCAATCAACCTACAATGCATGTCTTTGGACTTTGGAGTACCCGTAGGAAACCCCCGAGGCACGGGGAGAACATGCAAACTCCACACACACGGCGGAGGTGGGAATCGAACCCCCAACCCTGGAGGTGTGAGGCAAACGTGCCAACCACTAAGCCACCTAGGATTAAACATATCTAGAAATATGATTTTGTCAGAATTATGGTCATACATTATGCAAATGATAAATATATTTTTAAGTCAATAATGTGTTAACATGGACAAGAAATTTAAATACATTTACTGATAACAGTACAAATATTTAGAAGGATTAGCTTACATGTGAGTGTATGTACTGCAAAAAGCCCTGTTAACTTCTGATTTCATGCCTTACACATTTATTACCAAGATACCTAGCTCCATACTTATAAGCATAGATTACAGATTTTTAAATGTTTACTGGTATTTATAACCTAACCAATACATCCTCAAAATATTAAAAAATCATATATGCATATTAGATAAAATAAAGTCATTATTAAAAATTGATATCTTACTGATTCAATTTAACTCAAATCCTTAACATATGCTAACATCTAAAGCACAGAGGGATATATGTACACTTTAATAATGAGTATACACATTATCAACAATGTAATATGTCATTTATGATTTGTCAATTGTCAAACTGAAATGATTAATAACGAAAAGTATTATAGTGTCAACAAATATTGTTTTTATATGTACCTTTAATGAACAGTAGCATAACATTTATTCTTTACAGATTTGAGAGTAGCTCAATCTCAATACTTAGAGAATAAGTACAGGTAATATTCTGCACTCCAAGCCAAAGACGGTCACAAAGGAATATATAAAGTCAACATACAAAGACATCAGCCTATTCAATCATTTCTGATACTGTACATTTCTTTCCCAATTGCCTTGACTAGTAGAGTATTCTGATTACAGGATTGGACATGAGTAACTTTGATGAGTAAGGGCATTGTGTTCAGTTTGTCCCATCAATGTCATGTTTTAATATAATTCTAAACCCTAGACTGTACAGTGCTTTATGAGGAGCACCTCTGGAGCCTTCAGAATATTGCCCTCCCACATTAGGACAGCATTGCAATACATTTACAGCATTCAGCAGACACCCTTATCCAGAGTGACGTATTTATTTTATTTATACAACTAAGTAGTTGAGGGCCTTGCTCAAGAACCTAGCAGTGGCAGTTTGGTGGGATTTAAAGTTAACCTGAGCTACCATTTCCCAATCTGTTAAAGTATATTAAAGGTTTCAAAAAGGCTATATAAAATACCACTAACTACCTAGCTATCTGGACCCAAAATATAGCCAAACCCACTTGCCTCTCCACCCACATGGCTTTGGTCAGAAGCCCATGCCAGGCTCACGAGTTTGTGATATACAATATACAGTATATTCTTCTTCTTCTTTCGGCTTTTCCCTTCAGGGGTTGCCACAGCGAATCATCTCTCTCCACCTATCCCTATCTTCTGCATCCTCAACACTTGCATCCACTAGTGTTACGGGACAGAAGGCACGGAGACAGAGATTAACAGTTCGGATGTTTATTGGACCAAGCAGCAGAGTGTAACTGTCAGATGCGAATGGAGTGAATGGAGAGAGAGAGAGATACTGCCCTGGGAGGAATGCTGTGGATGATCCGGGAGAGATGACGGGAGCGGATCTGGAGCAGGGAGACGAGTGCGTGCGCACACACACACAGGGAAACACGGGAAGCGGAGAAACACTGAAGACAGGTGAGCATTAGATAGCTTAGCTTTACGAATGAGTCCTTCAGTCTGAAACGAGATCGGACGATGAGTGGTGTGTGTGTGAGTCTTTTATGTCTGAGGTGATTGGGAAGGAGATAGCATGCAGGTGTGTGTGATTAGAACTCGGGAGAGTGAGTGCGCTGTGATTGATTCTCGTTGGAGCCTGGCGTGTCTGTGACAGTACCCTCCTCCTCACGGCCCGCTCCTGAGGGCCCTGCGGGCCCCGACGTTGTGGCGGTCTACCCCTCCCACGCGGAGCAGGTCTGTGGGGGTGCGTCGCGTGGAAGGTTGGGGTTGAGGACGTCGTCGCGGGGAATCCACTAGCGTTCCTCCGGGCCATAGCCCTCCCAGTCCACCAGGTACTCGAGTCGACCGCCACGGCGCGGGGAGTCCAGGATCTTCTTCACCCCATAGGCGGTCCCGTCGTCCAGTAGGAGTGGGAGGGGGGGTTCGGCTGCCTCCTCACCAGGCTCTGTGGAGGGAAGAACAGAGGGGTGGTGAGGCTTGAGGAGGGAAACATGAAATGTGTGGTGAATGCGGTACCCTTGTGGTAGCTGGAGCTTATATGTGACCGGGTTGACCTGCTTCAGGATGGTGAATGGCCCAATGAACCTGGGGCTCAGCTTGCAGCTGGGGAGATGTAGCCGGATGTCCTTGGTTGACAGCCAGACCTTCTGCCCTGGTCAATAGGCAGAGGCGTCAGATCGGCGACGGTCGGCTGTCAGTCTACGCCGACGCAGGGCTCGCTGTAGTTGATGGTGAGCCGAGTCCCAGACTCTCTCGCTCTCGCGGAACCAATGGTCGACCGCCGGTACGTCCGATGGCTCCCCTGACCAGGGGAAGAGTGGTGGCTGGTAGCCGAGCACACACTGGAAGGGAGTCAGAATTTTGTGCGTACTCGGCCCAGCCCAGGTACTGGCTCCACGAGTCCTGGTGGCCGTGACAGAAGGTACGGAGGTAGCGGCTGACCTCCTGGACCTTCCTTTTCGTCTGCCCGTTAGTTTGAGGGTGTTACCCCAATGACAGGTTGACGGCCACACCCAGGCGCGTGAAGAACGCCCTCCAAACTCTGGACACGAATTGGGGACCCCGGTCAGAGACGATGTCCTCCGGGATGCCGAAGTAATGGAAGACCTGGTTGAATAGTAGTTCTGCCACTTCCATGGCCGTGGGTGGCCCCTTCAGCGGCAGTAGGCGGCATGCCTTGGAGAATCGGTCGACTATTACAAATATGCAGGTGTGGGTACGGGAGTTCGGAAGGTCGGAGATGAAGTCGACTCCTAGGTGTGACCAGGGGCGCACTCTTCACACCCCTGCACATACCTTCTGACACCTGCTGCCATGCTGGGCCACCAGAAGCGATCTTTCAGCAGCGAGAGAGTTTCATTGATCCCTGGGTGACCAGTGCCAAGAGAGGTGTGGGCGGTGTGGATGAGGGAAGTGCGTCGTGCTCGAGGTGATGTACTGGGATCCTGGTGAGCAGCCCGGCGGAGTGTTGGTGGAGGCAGTGGCTGGCGGAAGGGATTCCTGGGACCAGGTTATGGGGCTGACGATCAGGTTTTCTGGGAGGATGGGCTCGGGCGTTTCTGGGCTCTCTTCAGGGGGCTCTGGAGCTGGTTCTGGAGGGCTGACAGGTTCTGGTCGGTCGCGCCTGGTGTAGGGGGGTGACTGGTCCTGGGATCTGTGGACACATGACTGCATGCGAGTAGCGACACGGATGGAGAGTTGGATCAACCTCTCCAGCCCGATTGCGTCCTCGTGGGCAGCGAGATGCAACCTCACCTGTGGGCTCAGTCCCTGACGGTAGGCGGCAAGAAGAGCTTTTTCATTCCAGCCACTCTTGGCAGCCAGCGTCCTGAACTGGAGGGCATACTCGGTGACCGTCAGTTTACCTTGTTGGAGCTTACAGAGCTCCTCTCCGACCGACGAGTCCCAGGAGGGCTTTCTAAACACCTCCTTGAAATGTTCTACAAACACGGCGTAAGACTGCGTCACGGGGGAGTCCTGGGACCACAGGGACTTGGCCCAGAGAAGAGCCTGGCCACGTAGCTGAGTGATGACAAACGCCACCTTGGACCGCTCGGTAGGATACAGGTGTGGTTGCATCTCCAGGACCAGGGAGCATTGCAGTAGGAACCCGTTGCAATCCTCCGCCGAGCCAGAGTAGGGCGCTGGTTGGGCCTTGGGACTGGAACACAGTGGTGCCAAAGAAGCAGTGACGGTGTCAGCGGAAGTGGTAGTGGGAGGTGTGGGAGCAGGAGTCAACAGAGCGGCGAGCACCTGCCGCAAGGCCGCGACCAGGTCTTGGAGTGGATCTGGTGGGTTGCTGCTTGGATCCATGCTTCTGTGGTCCGATCTTCTGTTACGGGACAGAAGGCACGGAGACAGAGATTAACAGTTTGGATGGTTTTTTGGACCAAGCAGCAGAGTGTAACTGTCAGATGCGAATGGAGTGAATGGAGAGAGAGAGAGAGATACTTCCCTGGGAGGAATGCTGTGGATGATCCGAGAGAGATGACGGGAACGGGAGCGGATCTGGAGCAGGGAGACGAGTGCGTGCGCACACACACACAGGGAAAAACGGGGAGCGGAGAAACACTGAAGACAGGTGAGCATTAGATGGCTTAGCTTTATGAATGAGTCCTTCAGTCTGAAACGAGTGTGTGTGAGTCTTTTATGTCTGAGGTGATTGGGAAGGAGATAGCATGCAGGTGTGTGTGATTAGAACTCGGGAGAATGAGTGCGCTGTGATTGATTCTCGTTGGAACCTGGCGTGTTTGTGACAACTAGCTTCATATCCTCATTTATTCCATCCATATACCTCCTCTTTGGCCTTCCTCTTTGCCTCCTGCCTGGCAGCTCCGTGTCCAACATTCTCCTACCAATATACTCACTCTCCCTCCTCTGAACATGTCCAAACCATCTTAATCTGGCCTCCCTAACTTTGTCCCCCAAACGTCCAACATGAGCTGTCCCTCTGATGTACTCGTTCCTAATCCTGGACTGTTGACCCCAAGTACTTAAACTCCTGTACCTTCTTCACCTCTTCACCCTGTAACCTTACTGTTCCACTTCCCTCCCTTTCATTCACACACATGTACTCAGTCTTACTATGACTGACTTTCATTCCTCTTCTCTCCAGCGCAAACCTCCACCTCTCCAGGTTTTCCTCCACCTGCTCCCTGCACTACAGATCACAATGTCATCTGCAAACATCATTGTCCAAGGAGACTCCTGTCTGACCTCCTCTGACAACTGGTCCATCACCATAGCAAACAGGAAGGGGCTCAGAGCCGATCCCTGATGCAGTCCCACCTCCACTTTGAACTCCTCTGTCTGACCTACAGCACACCTCACCACTGTCCTGCTCCTCTCATACATGTCCTGCACCACTCGTTTTATTTCTTTTTGGGTTCTGTAGAGATGGAGATGCTTTCTGCACTGTGGTGTAATGTCCTGATTATTCCTCTTTTGTGTTGCAGTGGGTGGTGGGAATCACACTCTGTGTGTGGATTTCCTGTATACTTCTACTCCTAGTTTCCCATCAGTCCCTATAAGAATTCCACAGTCAAGGACCACCAACCTATTGACCTTGGTGGCCTCTCTGGTGAATTTAATAGCGTTGATCTTGATCTTTACCCAGGTGTCGTCTACATATCTGAACCAACGGGTTGATGCTATGACAATAATTTATATACATCTCAGTATATGAGATGTATATTATATAAATATTTAGACATATGAATGATATTGTGAATAAAGTGAAAGGAATCCAAAATCACTTCACTTACCTGTTCTTCATACTACATTATATATTAGGATAGATGTAAATCCAGGTTATCCTTATTATCTGATTGATAATAAACAGGAAGTGTGCCAGCACTTTAAGCGCTAACCTTTGCATTTCAGGGATGTTAATATAAAGGGAGCCATCCATCTGATATAAGCATAGTGATAATCATTAATATATTAAGACTCTTAATTAATACAATACAAGTTCTACCCTTTCCACGCATGCACATCTAATTTCTTCTTGCGGTTGAAATTTATTTGCACATGTGAACATCAATAACATGCTCTGATTTTTTACATGGATTTGATGCCATATTAATGAACATATCTGGCTCACAAGCACTCTGATCTTGGAAGCCCATGCAATTGAAAACATAGGTGTGATGGTCTGATCCAGAAACAGAAGGCAGGGACCAAAACATTTGGTTGGGATCTCTGATGGCAGATGCTGATGAAAATACCAGCAAGCAGAGCCACAGCACATACATTAATTTGAATTAAACTTTTTCAGTTTATCATGAGGATTCAAACTACAGTTATAACCACTTGATTACCCTGTGTGGCCTAAAAGCTAAAGCTAATGAACCTCATTCAATCAACCCCAGAGATTATTTGTTGGTAATTTCACTTACCAGCAACACTGCCATCTAAATCCTCTCATTAAGCAGCTGATCACCCCCTTACTAAGCCCACTGTCTGTGTTACAATCATTCTTGTTCAGACTTGTAATCAATCAAACTAATACCATGCCTTCTAATGATGTTAACCCAGGAAAGCATGTATATTTATAAAAGCAGAGGTCCTAAAACTGATCCATGTGGGACCCCATGTTTCACTTGCATTACACTGGATAGTTCTCTTTTTAAATCTACAAAATGGTGTCGATCTAGCAGGTAGGATCTAAACCATTTTAATGCTTGTCCTTGTATACCTTTGTAATTTTGTAAGTGATATAGGGGAATGTCATGATCTAGTGTTGAATTCAGTACTAAGATCAAGTAAAACTAATACTGAGATGCAGCCTTGGTCCGAAGCTAAAAACAAGTCATTTGTGATTTTAACTAGCACAGATTCTGTGCTATACTTGGGCCTGAAACCTGACTGAAATTCTTCAAGGATATTGTTTTCCTGTAAGAAGGAGCGTAATTGAGCAGACACAACAGATTTTTCCAATATTTTAGACATAAATGAAAGGTTTGAAATTGGTGTGTAATTTGATCATTTGTTAGGATCTAGTTTAGGTTTCTTAATTAGAGTCTTAATAACTGCCAACTTGAGAGGTTTAGGGACATGACCTAAATATAATTAGGAATTAATCATATCAGGAAAAGGCTCTCTAGATGTGAATAACACTTCTTTCAGTAATTTAGCTGGAATTGGATCTACAAACCCGATTCCAAAAACGTTGGGACACTGTACAAATTGTGAATAAAAAAGGAATGCAATAATTTACAAATCTCATAAACTTATATTTTATTCACAATAGAGTATAGATAACATATCAAATGTTGAAAGTGAGACATTTTGAAATGGCATGCCAAATATTGGTTCATTTTGGATTTCTTGAGAGCTACACATTCCAAAAAAGTTGGGACAGGTAGCAATAAGAGGCCGGAAAAGTTAAATTGTACATTTGTATAAGGAAAAAGCTGGAGGACCAATTTGCAACTTATTAGGTCAATTGGCAACATGATTGGGTATAAAAAAGAGCCTCTCAGAGTGGCAGTGTCTCTCAGAAGTTCAATTCAATTCAATTCAGTTTTATTTGTATAGCGCTTTTAACAAAGAGCATTGTCTCAAAGCAGCTTTACAGAACATAAGAAACAATAAACATACAAACAAACAGTCCTAGATGTTAGACAAAATTTTCCCTAGTGAGCGAGCCTGAGGTGACTCAGGTGACTGTGGCAAGGAAAAACTCCCTCAGAAGTCAAGATGGGCAGAGGATCACCAATTCCCCCAATTCTGCAGGGGAAAAATAGTGGAGCAATATCAGAACGAGTTTCTCAGAGAAAAATTGCAAAGAGTTTGAAGTTATCATCATCTACAGATTCAGATTCATCCAAAGATTCAGAGAATCTGGAACAATCTCTGTGCGTAAGGGTCAAGGCCGGAAAACCATACTGGATGCCCGTGATCTTCGGTCCCTTAGACGGCACTGCATCACATACAGGAATGCTATTGTAATGGAAATCACAACATGGGCTCAGGAATACTTCCAGAAAACATTGTCGGTGAAGACAATCCACCGTGCCATTCGCCGTTGCCGGCTAAAACTCTATAGGTCAAAAATTAAGCCATATCTAAACATGATCCAGAAGCGCAGGCGTTTTCTCTGGGCCACGGCTCTTTTAAAAGGGACTGTGGCAAAGTGGAAAACTGTTCTGTGGTCAGACGAATCAAAATTTGAAGTTGTATTTGGAAAACTGGGACGCCATGTCATCCGGACTAAAGAGGACAAGGACAACCCAAGTTGTTATCAGCGCTCAGTTCAGAAGTCTGCATCTCTGATGGTATGGGGTTGCATGAGTGCGTGTGGCATGGGCAGCTTACACATCTGGAAAGGCACCATCAATGCTGAAAGGTATATCCAAGTTCTAGAACAACATATGCTCCCATCCAGACGTCGTCTCTTTCAGGGAAGACCTTGCATTTTCCAACATGACAATGCCAGACCACATACTGCATCAATTACAACATCATGGCTGCGTAGAAGAAGGATCCGGGTACTGAAATGGCCAGCCTGCAGTCCAGATCTTTCACCCATAGAAAACATTTGGCGCATCATAAAGAGGAAGATGCGACAAAGAAGACCTAAGACAGTTGAGCAACTAGAAGCCTGTATTAGACAAGAATGGGACAACATTCCTATTCCTAAACTTGAGCAACTTGTCTCCTCAGTCCCCAGACGTTTGCAGACTGTTATAAAAAGAAGAGGGGATGCCACACAGTGGTAAACATGGCCTTGTCCCAACTTTTTTGAGATGTGTTGATGCCATGAAATTTAAAATCAACTTATTTTTCCCTTAAAATGATCCATTTTCTCAGTTTAAACATTTGATATGTCATCTATGTTATATTCTGAATAAAATATTGAAATTTGAAACTTCCACATCATTGCATTCTGTTTTTATTCACAATTTGTACAGTGTCCCAACTTTTTTGGAATAGGGTTTGTAATAAATATGTTTTTGATTTAGCCATGGTGATAAGTTTATATAGCTCTTCCTGTTCTATAATTGTAAACCATGTATGTGTATGTGCAGGTACTGGATGCTTTGGTGCAGAATTTGATGGCAGATGGATTTGATGCTGCCTACAGTAGCAAATACAGATGGCCCAGCCACCCAACCATTGACAAAGCACTTAATCAAGCACTAATTATAGAGAAGATATTTGACAAAGAGTTCAATTCAATTCAATTTTATTTGTATAGCGCTTTTAACAAAGAGCATTGTCTCAAAGCAGCTTTACAGAACATAAGAAACAATCAACATACAAACAAACAAAATTTTCCCTAGTGAGCAAGCCTGAGGTGACTCAGGCGACTGTGGCAAGGAAAAACTCCCTTAGATTGTATTAGGAAGAAACCTTGAGAGGAACCAGACTCAAAAGGGAACCCATCCTCATCTGGGTGACACTGTGTGTGATATGAACAATGTCCTTTCTGCATTAGTTGTGTGATGCAGATACAGCATGTGTAGAATGTTATGTGTAAATTAATTAGAAGGTTGTTGTCGTCCACATAGGGTTGGCAGTGCTGCTTTGAATACTCCAGTCCTCAGAAAGCAGAACCCGGCTGGAGCTGGTCCATCTCTGGATGCCACTGGAGCTGGCATGATCTCTGTATGTCTCGGGGATGGGTAGAAGAAAGAATTAGTGTAGCTGCTGTTCATAATATTAGCGGGCACTAGATGATGATGTGCATTTAATCAGATGTATTGTATTGGAGTATGTAAGGTTATCGGATGTATTAAATGTATGCCTGTCTAAAGAGATATGTCTTTAGTCTACGTTTGAACTGGGAGACTGTGTCTGAGCCCCAAACACTGTCAGGAAGACTATTCCAAAGTTTAGGAGCTAAATACGAAAAAGCTCGACCCCCTTTTGTAGACTTTGATATTCTGGGAACTACCAGAAGTCCAGAGTTTTGAGAGCTTAATGAGCGTGATGGATTGTAACGTGTTAGAAGACTGGCTAGATATGTGGGAGCTAAACCATCCAGAGTCTTGTATGTAAGTAGTGCTAGTTTATAATCAATTCTAAACTTAACAAGTAGCCAGTGCAGGGATGATAATATTGGGGTTATATGATCATACTTTCTTGACCTGGTAAGGACTCTGGCGGCTGCATTCTGGACTAACTGTAGCTTGTTTATTGAAGATGCAGGACAACCACCTAGTAATGCATTACAATAGTCCAGTCTGGAGGTCATGAATGCATGAACTAGCTTTTCTGCATCAGATACAGATAAAATGTTCCTAAGCTTGGCAATATTTCTGAGGTGGAAGAAGGCTATTTTTGTAATATCAGAAATATGTTTTTCAAAGGACAAGTTGCTGTCTAATATTACGCCCAGGTCTTTCACTGTAGAGCTAGTAGTAATAGAACATCCTTCTAAATGCAAGTTGAATTGTGAAAGCTTTTGTGTACTGGTTTTTGGACCAATCAGTAATATCTCCGTCTTATCAGGTATCTGATATGATATGTTCAGATATTCACCCCTCAACCTCTGCTGTCTCTGGCTGTGTTTTTCACACTCAAGGTCTGAAGGGACCAACCTCAATGCAAACAACACAGACCATCTGGGAGAAATGTAGCCAGGACTTTGAAGAACTGAAGGACTTTACTGGATTCCATCATGTTGCATTTGCCACCTCATCCAGTGGTGTTGGCCAAGCACAGTTGGTGTAGCACTGCTTAAATACTGTAAATTCACCACAGGAACAGGACTTTGACGGTTCAGAACCATGCCATTCAGCCTATGCACTGCTCCAGCAACCTCTTTATGGGTGACATAGTGGGTGCTTCAGGGCGTCCCCTGAGTATTATACCTGGTTTACTTAGATTTCATAGAGGTTGCCATGGACTACTTTACAAAATGGACAGTGGCAGATGTCCTGTTGGAGGCCATGTTTGCTTGATTTTTGGGTCTCTGCAAAAGTGCATATTGATCAAAGATGGAAGTTTAGATACACCTGTTTACTGATTTTTGCTGGCAGTTGGGTATTCAGCAGACTTGAACAACCCCCCTGCATCTCAGAATGTAGGGCTAGTCAAATGATAAAATCAAACACTTTCCACCCAACTAGCCCTTGTGTGAGCCAGGATCAAAAATAATGGGACCATCAGTTGCCACTAGTTCTTCTTGTCCATTGGAATGCAGTACAGGAGACCATTGGGTGTATGCCAGCAGTCCTCATGCTGGGCAGGGAGATGTGCACACCATCTTTCCTGCAAATAGGCCAACTGCCAGAATCCTAGTGACCTGTGAAGAGGGTAACCACCTCACCCTAGATTTTTGGGGGGCTCTGGATACTCCTTAAGGAGGTAGGTTTGGGGGCTTTCTGGTTCAGCCTGGGCTGGAGGCACTTGAAGATTTAACATTTGGAAGATTTAACAAGATTTAGGCCAATATTGCCACTTGGTGAGAAAGAGACATGGCCAGAAAAATGGCTATGCCATTTCAATTGCAATAGGGATTGTGCTGCCCACACTTCTCAGAAGCCCCAAAGAAAGGAAACTGGAATACAGTTTAGGCCCTGGGAAGTGCTCCATTCTTCAACCTTTCCCCGAGGATGAGGAAAAGTGGGGCAGAGTAGTATCAATGTTAGTCATTCCCCACTATAATATTTGTGTATGTCTGCATGGATGTCAGCTTATACTGACACACAGGGTGAAGTACATTTGTAAATAACATAAGCAAATAATACTCCTCTAGGAGGTGATGTCACACAAACCGAAGCAAAATTTACTAAATTACAGCAGAGAGAGGCTATAACAGTGCTAGTTCTCTGTTTCACTGTAAAAATAATAATTAGAAAGTAACAGTGAAGGAAAAAATAAATATTTTGTGTTTAATTCTAAACAGAGTGAAGTTTTTTGAAGTTAGCTTATCTGTATTCAGCAGTACGAGTAGCTGTTGTATCAAAGTACTTCTGTGAAACTAATGTTTTAATGCACAGTTTTGTCAGTCCCAAAATGACAGTGCTTTAGTTTTTATTTGATTTAAGCTGCTTTGGTGTTATTCACCCAGACTGTGTGTTTATTTAGAATAGGTTAGAAGAAAGAGAAAAATGTGCAATCTGCCATGAATAAATTGTCCATTATGATGAAATGCATTATGTAAGATATATAACTTTTTTTTTTTTTTTTTTTTGGGGGGGGTTTGAAAATAAGCTGACATGCTGCTCTGAATTCTCTTCATTTTTTTGCTTATTTTGCTAGTTGTATTTTATACGCTGACCATTAGTCGGTGCTTGGTGGCATTTCGAAAAAAAAGTGCATGGAGGGCCACTGGAAGAGGATCGCGGTATTGTCCTAGACGCAGAGCGGGAGTGTTGATAGTGAAAGTCTGTTTCTGGTTTTATTATTGTTTATGTTTTTAAAATATTTGAATATTTTATTGTTAGGCAATTTATATAATCTATTTCTGAATAAGCATTAATGACTACGGAGGCGGGGGGTGGGGATAAAAATAATTCAGCAGAGGTGAGGCCAGAGGGTGGGAAATCCCCCCATCCCCCCCGACCATCTAATTAAATAAAAACAACAGAATGTGTTCCTTTTTATTTATTTAGAATTTTAATTCCTGATTTTTTCACTTGATCATTGAAATCTTTCACTTTCGTTTCCACTTCATGCTTATTTAACTTTGTATGTATGAGCAGAACTCGTCTTTAATAGAAAACACTGGCCATAGACATGATCTCCTTACACTTGCGCTTACGGTTCTCATCACTTCGGTGTCTAACCTCCTCACACTTGTATCTAAAATCAAAAACCCTATCTGCTAGGTGCTTCAGAGCCAGATTGAGGATAGTGTTGGTGAGGGGACAGCCAGGTTGCAAACGCCTGAGTTCACCAGAGCTTTGGACTTTAGGTAGAATGCAGCCCAGAATGCTGAAGTCTGGTGGGGGGGTAGAGGATGTCTGTTTTAGATTCTCAAGGGCTTCATTCAGGAAAGACCAGCTAATTTGTTGTTCACCTGAATCAAAGGTCAAGCCAAACACGGTATGAAGATTTCTGCCTGTTATCCCCTTGAAAGAAGGGGTAATGAATGCACTGAGACGCTTGGCCAAAATTTGGGTGAATATCAAATAGTCCACATTGAAGATGTGTTTGTCTCCTGAAAAATAAGACTCATTGAAATTTGTAAATAAATATTTGTTCTTTAACATGTAGTTGAAGTGTATCTTTAAGATTTCTGTCAATGAACACCGAAAGAATTTATATTTATATATTTGCAATTCATCAGGTCTGTCTTCTTCTGAGACATTCAAAGAATTGATCGCACTCAATATTTCTGCTCCACTAATCTTCCCTGCTCTCCTGTCAGAATTGTATTTATGTTCCTCCAATGATGTGGCAACATTTGGGATTTTTTTTTCAGTTTGCACATGAACTGTGAGTATCAAGACAAGAGGACAATGATCGGAAATGCTTTGTTGTTTAAGAGGGTTAATGCTACACACTCTGTTCATTTTGTCCTCCGGCATGAAAAACATGTCTAATCTGGAGTAACTCTCGTTCTGGCATCTTGTAATGCCCTTCCTAGTAGGATGTAAATATGACCAAGTATCTTTGAGATTCAGAGACACAATGAAATCTTCTAAAATATGTCTCAATAGTGAATGCCTTGAAGGTTCCGTTTTTTGTTCCAACATATGATATAAAATTGTGTTGAAATCACCTCCAACCAGTAGCACACCCTCAGCTGTTTCAATCAAATACTCTTACAGTCTTCTTAAGACAATCTTGTCGTGTTTATGATTGTACACATTTACAAGAGTGAATAGTTCACCATAAAGATAACAGAAGAGCACAATGTAACCTCCACTACAATCATCATCATGGCATATGTATTCAAATTGTATGTCTTTTTTTATCAGTATGGCGACTCCTTTACTGGAAGAGCTGTGTACAGTAAAGAATACATTCCAGTTTTTCTGTTCACATTTTTCAAAGATTTTGTAACACTCTGGTCCAACATGTGTCTCTTGTATAAAGGCAATATCAGCCTCAAGGGTACTAAGGCTGTCCATCACTTCTGGAAGCTTCATTTTTATACCATTTGTGTTCCAGGTGACAAAAGTGAGGCATTTAGTTGCATATTGTTGTGCCATTATTAATGATGGACTTCTGAAATATATATATATATTATTTCTGTATTTGGTTGTGTTGTATTTTTAAAACCTCAATCTCAAATGTCAATCCAAAAATCACTACTTATCTGTCTGGAAATGTATTTTGCTCAGCAGTCACCTGGTGGTACAAACAAAAGAAATGGAAAAAAATACATATAAGAAACTATGAAATAATTTATTGTACAATAATTTTTATACATAGTGGAAATATGCACAAGTTAATCACATGTTCATAAAGCAAAAAATCTCATCAAGCAATCCATAAAACACTAACACAAAGTTGCTCATTATTTCATATTACAAAACAATTATAAAACAAACCCATATTTGGGGATAAAAACTAAAAACTATGTAAATAATGTAACATAAGAATGCTGGAACAGTCTTGTAAATTAAAACACATGGAAATTGTAATTAGTAAAATTGTACTGTGTTCTTCAGTGATTAATGATAATTACACATGACAAATCATTGCTAATTTTTGTTACATTAGAAGTTGCTTTCGGCTGCTCCCTGTTCGGGGTCGCCACAGCGGACCGACTGGTCCGCACAACAACTTGGCACAGGTTTTACGCCGGATGCCCTTCCTGCCGCAACCCTCCCATTTTTTCCAGGCTTGGGACCAGCACTGCATCCAGTGGCTGGAGTTGAGGCATTGGCTGGGAATCAAACCCAGGCCTTCCGCATGATAGGTGAGAAACCTACCACTGAGCCACCAATGCCGCTAATTTTTGTTACATTAATGTAGAATATTTGTTACTCATTGCTACAATACAGCTTTATGCTTTTGTTGTCTGTTTCTAGATAAGACCTATATTGGCTAAATAAAACATTTATTAATACTTATACAGTACAAATGTTTAATTATAGACACTGAGCTTAGCAGTTATTTGTTGTAACTATAGTTACAGATCTAATTGTGGTTCTGTGTACACCAGAAAATAGAGCTAGAAATAATACAGTGAAACCACCAGTAGGTGCAGCCAGGCTGAGCTGTTCACGGTGAGTCATGTTAGTAAGTTGTACAATAAATAGTTTAGGCATGTTGCAAGCACAGGTTCGAAACACCTCAATTACACTGTGGCACACTGAAATTCCCTGAGGCCAGTGTGGATCAAAACAGTGCGTCATAAGTTTCTGGTTTCACCCTCATTTTAATCTACACTGTCATGTGACAGGTGATGTAAAAGCTAAATGAATCACCAAGAAAAGACATAGTATCACTGAAGGAATTCAATATTTAATTGATAAAATCAAACCTCAAAAAAAAAAAAAAAAAAAAAAAGCTATATGACAAAAAAGTTTTTAAAAAAAAATCAATAATTAAAAACACACAGCAGAGATGACAACAAATTACCTGAGAATATACAAATTCAACTCCATTCTGCTGTTAATGTTCTAGGATAGCTTTAAGCAGCCTAGCAGAATAAACTCACAGGCCAACTAATATTTGGATGCTGGGGATGTGAAAACTAAATTATGACCAGTTTCCAGATGTAGCTAAGAAAACTTTGCTTCAACTTCAGTCTTTTGTCAATAATCAACCTACAAGCACCAACTCACCAGGCTAATAACAACATGTTTAGCTGCAGGGCCTCTATTCAAGGCTTTCTAATTCATCTGTATTGCCAGGGGAGTCCCCACTGAAACAGATACACAGACATAAACAGAAACCCATCTCCAGAACCTGTGTATTTGTTCAGTCTGGCTAATTTTGCCAACTCGGTGGTGTATAGAGCAGAGTATGGTAAGAGAAACCAGATGACCACTCTAGGGCATTACCCACTCTGCAATAGACTGAGAGTTTAGAGCCATACTGAGCAACAGGACAGTGGTGGACAGTGCAGGAGCTGTACAGAAAGCTAATAAGGAAACACAGCTAGTTGGGTTCCATAGGAACTAATGAAATAATAGGAGATGAGAAGATTATAAAGATCCATCACTAGGTTTTGAGCACAGGATCTCTGTAGCTCCAACTGTAATCACAAAAAAGCCATTCAAGTTCTTTTAATGACATTTTAAGTACAAAACTGTCACAAAAGTGACATGTATAACTGGGTAAATGAACCATCGTTTGGAAGTAATCCTTCAATACTGAAACAAAACAGGGATTATGAGCCCCTCCCTGAACTGACCCAGAACTGGACCTAGGTGCAAACTCAGACTCATGCTCCTACTGTACAGCAGAATGTGTTTCCTATGAGTCTTACCTTTAAAAAAAACAGATAGACAAACTGAAAGCTGAAACCTGTGTTTGATTTTGTTGCTGGTTGATTTAGAACAAGATCTTAGTTCAGCTTGGGCAATTGTTAAATTAAATTTACATTTTATAAATTAATTTTGCTTACCAATCAGAAATTTCCCCTGACTACCCAAGACTAATGACCCCACTTATATTTTATATGAAGTACATTAAAATACTAGATCTACAAGAAACCAAAGCAAATAATGTTATCTTGATTATAACTATGAGTAATTGTGGGGGAAAAAACAATATTTGAACATAATTAAACTTAAAATTACATTTTCAAACTAAGACATCCATTTCATAAACAATTTACATTCAGGGTTAAAACACACAGTTAGTTATTGCTAGTTATTAACACATCATTGACTTTCCACTGATTGTGATTTAAACATTATTCTAAATATGATGAATGTTATATAGATTCCCTCAGTAGGAACTTACCTTAACACTCAGCTGATAGTAACAGAAGAAAGAGGAATCAGAGTGATACTATTTATAGGAGATGTAAAAGCATGTGACTGTTATAACTATTGCGTAAACATCAGGTACATTAGTCACACCTAAATAAAGGTGAAAATAGTTATATAGTATATTATACAAACTATGAAGTTTTTTTAAATACTTAAATAGCAAAAAATTGAATAGCATATATCAAGTAATTCAAATCTTTTATGTTCCTTATTCATTACTTTCATAGATAAAATTATTCAGTTTTATATAAAGAGGTTGACATAATCTAGCCATGGGGGTCACAGTCCAGTGACTTCTGTGCCGGTCCCAAGCCCGGATAAATAGAGAGGGTTGCGTCAGGAAGGGCATCCGGCGTAAAACATTGCCAAATTTAACCATGCGAATCGTCAGTACGAATTTCATACCGGATCGGTCGAGGCCCGGGTTAACAACGACCGCCATCGGCGCCGTTGACCTACAGGGCGCCGGTGGAAATTGGGCTACTGTTGGTCGAAGAAGTAGAGGAGGGAGGAGAGTGCACAGACAGAGAGAGAAGAGGAAAGGTAAGAGTGTAGGACTGAGAATAGGAACTCTGAATGTTGGTACTATGACAGGGAAAGGTAGAGAGCTGGCTGATGTGATGGAGAGAAGGAAGGTGGATATACTGTGTGTACAGGAGACCAGGTGGAAGGGTAGCAAGGCTCGTAGTATAGGAGCAGGATTCAAGCTGTTTTATTATGGTGTGGATAGTAAGAGAAATGGGGTAGGTGTGGTCCTGAAGAAGGAGTTTGTGAGGAATGTTCTGGAGGTGAAGAGAGTGTCAGACAGGGTGATGAGTCTGAAGTTAGAGATTGAAGGGGTGATGTTGAATGTTGTTAGTGGTTATGCCCCACAGGTAGGTTGTGAGTTAGAGGAGAAAGAGAGATTCTGGAGTGAATTAGATGAGGTGATGGAGAGTATTCCCACGGGTGAGAGAGTGGTGATAGGAGCGGATTTTAATGGACATGTTGGCGAGGGGAACACAGGTGATGAGGAGGTGATGGGCAAGTTTGGAGTTAAGGAAAGGAACCTTGAAGGACAGATGGTAGTGGACTTTGCTAAGAGGATGGACATGGGTGTGGTTAACACTTATTTTCAGAAGAGGGAGGAGCATAGAGTGACTTACAAGAGTGGAGGTAGGAGAACACAGGTAGACTACATTCTATGTAGAAGAGGCAATCTGAAAGAGATTAGTGACTGTAAAGTGGTAGTGGGAGAGAGTGTAGCCAGACAGCATAGGATGGTGGTGTGTAGGATGACTCTGATGGTCTGTAAGACGAAGAGGTCAAAGGTAGAGAAGAAAACCAAGTGGTGGAAGCTGAAAAAGGAGGAATGTTGTGAGGAATTTAGACAGAAGTTGAGGCAGGCTCTGGGTGGTCAGGTAGTGCTGCCAGATGACTGGGAAACTACAGCAGAAGTGATCAGGGAGACAGGGAGAAAGGTGCTGGGTGTGTCATCTGGAAGGAGGAAAGAAGATAAGGAGACTTGGTGGTGGAATGAGGAAGTTCAGGATAGTATCCAGAGGAAGAGGTTAGCCAAGAAGAAGTGGGACATGGACAGGACTGAAGAGAATAGACAGGAATACAAGGAGTTACAGCGCAGAGTGAAGAGGGAGGTGTCTAAGGCCAAGCAGAAGGCATATGAAGAGTTGTACACTAGGTTAGACACTAGAGAAGGAGAGAAGGACTTGTACAGGTTAGCTAGGCAGAGGGATCGAGATGGGAAGGATGTGCAGCAAGTTAGAGTTATTAAGGATAGAGATGGAAGGGTGCTCACAAGTGAGGAGAGTGTACAGGGGAGATGGAAGGAATACTTTGAGGAGCTGATGAATGAGGAAAATGAGAGGGAAAAAAGAGTAGAAGGGGTGAACTCTGTGGAACAGAAAGTAGATAAGATTAGAAAGGATGAAGTCAGGAAGGCTTTGAAGAGGATGAAAAGTGGGAAGGCAGTTGGTCCTGATGACATTCCGGTGGAGGTCTGGAAGTGTCTGGGAGAGGCAGCAGTGGAATTTTTAGCTAATTTGTTCAACAGGGTTTTAGAGAGTGAGAGGATGCCTGAGGAATGGAGAAGAAGTGTGTTAGTGCCGATCTTTAAGAATAAGGGTGACGTGCAGAGTTGCAGTAACTATAGGGGGATAAAGTTGATGAGCCATACAATGAAGGTATGGGAAAGAGTAGTGGAAGCTAGGTTAAGGAAGGTAGTGGAAATTTGTGAGCAGCAGTATGGCTTCATGCCCAGAAAGAGCACAACGGATGCAATTTTTGCTCTGAGGATTTTGATGGAGAAGTATAGGGATGGTCAGAAGGAGTTGCACTGTGTGTTTGTAGACTTGGAGAAAGCGTATGACAGGGTGCCAAGAGAAGAGCTGTGGTACTGTATGAGGAAGTCAGGAGTAGCGGAGAAGTATGTCAGAGTGGTGCAGGACATGTATGAGAGGAGCAGAACAGTGGTGAGGTGTGCTGTAGGTCAGACAGAGGAGTTCAAAGTGGAGGTGGGACTGCATCAGGGATCGGCTCTGAGCCCCTTCCTGTTTGCTATGGTGATGGACCAGTTGTCAGAGGAGGTCAGACAGGAGTCTCCTTGGACAATGATGTTTGCAGATGACATTGTGATCTGTAGTGAGAGCAGGGAGCAGGTGGAGGAAAACCTGGAGAGGTGGAGGTTTGCGCTGGAGAGAAGAGGAATGAAGGTCAGTCGTAGTAAGACTGAGTACATGTGTGTGAATGAAAGGGAGGGAAGTGGAACAGTAAGGTTACAGGGTGAAGAGGTGAAGAAGGTACAGGAGTTTAAGTACTTGGGGTCAACAGTCCAGAGTAATGGACAGTGTGGGAAAGAGGTAAAGAAGCGAGTGCAGGCAGGTTGGAATGGGTGGAGAAAGGTGTCGGGAGTTCTGTGTGATAGGAAAATATCAGCGAGAATCAAGGGGAAGGTGTACAGGACAGTGGTGAGAGCGGCCATGCTGTATGGTTTAGAGACAGTGTCACTGAGGAAGAGACAGGAGTCAGAGCTAGAGGTAGCAGAGCTGAAGATGTTGAGGTTCTCTTTGGGAGTGACAAGATTGGACAGGATTAGGAATGAGTACATCAGAGGGACAGCTCATGTTGGACGTTTGGGGGACAAAGTTAGGGAGGCCAGATTAAGATGGTTTGGACATGTTCAGAGGAGGGAGAGTGAGTATATTGGTAGGAGAATGTTGGACATGGGGCTGCCAGGCAGGAGGCAAAGAGGAAGGCCAAAGAGGAGGTATATGGATGTAATAAATGAGGATATGAAGCTAGTAGGTGCAAGGGTTGAGGATGCAGAAGATAGGGATAGGTGGAGACAGATGATTCGCTGTGGCGACCCCTGAAGGGAAAAGCCGAAAGAAGAAGAAGATATAAAGAGGTTGACATGGGCTTTATGTGCCACACCTTTATGGAAACACATGCTTACAGAGTAACCAGTCCTGTTTTATGTAATGAGATGCTTTAAAAAGCTGTCCTATTCCTGTCCTAAAACGTTTCTTTACTTAAATAGTGGCCAAATTTAAACTTTAAAAAAAAGCTGTTTCAGAAAAACAGTATGTAACCAGAAAAAGGTGATGTTTGAACTCAGCAAAATATGGGTTGTTCTGTTATAGCATTGCATTCAGTAACATTCAGTATTTGAAACAAATTCAGAAACTGAAAAAAATCTGATTTATTTTTAAGTATTCTTAAACCTTTATTAACATACTACATAATCCATTCAGTCTTTTGGTCACTCTCATTTCTTATGTACACAGAAACACAAAATTCAGTCAAGTAAAAGATTTAAAACATTCAGAACGAGGGGAAAAAGGACTTTAAAGTAGATCACATCTCATACAGTTACAGGAACATCCCTCTCGCTGTCACATACTGTACATGTTCTAATAATGCCATGGGATATTTTCTCTTATATGTTGCTATTTTTGTGACGGATTAGCATCCCATGTGGGGTAAATTCTCCCACCTTGTTGCTGGGATTGGCTTCAGAACCACCATAACCCTGAGCAGGACAGATTGGTTAATCAAGACGGATAAATCTTTGTTGCTGTTTGCCAGTTTTTCTCAGTCTTCCCTCTGGGATGCCTGCTCTTTTCTCATGAGCTTGGCTATATCTGGACCACCACTTATACAACATCACGTCCTTGAGCTACGCTCTTCTTCCTCTTTCTCCAGCTGGTAGGCAGGTTTAAAACGAGTTACACCTTTACTGTCCACTACTTGGAGAGAAAGGTTCCTGAAAGTGTTATCCATGCTGCCCAATGAAGTGTAGCTACAGTACACACAAACAAACAAACAGAACATTGAGTATAGTAAGGAGTCTGATTTCAAAGAGAAAAGGCCACATTTTGAATGAATGGATACTGTGTGTGCAGATTGTGTGTAGAAGTGGTAAATGAAGACTCACCCTTTGTCATAGAGAATGCAGTAAGGTACAAAAAGGGTTCTCAGGAACAACCAGATGTCATGATATGTCCAATCCTATAGACAAGCAGAGAGATTTTTAATGAGAATAGAGGTTAACACTCAATGCACAACGGCTTTTAATACATCGTGCTTTGTCCAGCCCAGGTTGAACCTCGTAACAAACAGCCATTAAAATCATTAAAATTGTAATGAACGTGACTGACATCTCAAACTTAAACACAACAGCACCAGTCAGACTCACAGAGAGATCAGAGCTCAATAACCTAAGGCCTAATAATCAATAGCCTATAGCAACACAATTTTACCCAACCTGAAAAGTTTCTTATGGTACCTTTGTAATTGATAAATTCTATAAATACATTCTAAGGTTGCATTTATATATATAAAGTCTAAAGTTGCATTTATATATCTAGTTAGCTAGCTTGTCAATACTCTTCCAGTGAAGTTTAGCCAGCTAGTTGCTTTTTAGCACACAGTTGCAGACTATTAATTTTGTTGAACAGATTTTAGAAAAGCCTTTTGGTGCTCTTACATATGACAAGAGACTGAGAATAAAACAGACCACCAGACTACCAGATGAACACACACAGATAAAGATAAACACTGCAATAAGAGACACCTGTGCTTCCCTTATTTAAAAAAAAAAAAAAAAAAACTATGAATATTAGTTCATTTTTGACAAACAAATGAGAAATTAATGCACAAATCCCAGCACATTTTAAAACCTCAAAGGAACCTCATCCTCAGACTGCCCGACTCTATGGCATCTGAATAGGCCTTTGTATAAACACATCTGCTGAATATGAATAAACATAATTGCTGTCTATAAATGAATGTTAAAATAAACCCCTTGCCAAACCAGAACATAAGAGCAAGAAACCTCTCCAGGCAAAGCATTTAAATCAGACAGATATACAAGTCTACAGTTTAATGTACTATACATAAACAATAATGATTAAGATGATTGGATTGCTGCACAATGCAATGGCTTCTGAAAGCTTATTCACCATTTTACCCTCTTACTGCCACCTTGTGTTTAGGTGTTACATAAGTGCTTGAAGAGCTTTAGAAAGATTTACAGATAAAATATTTCTTTCTGTAAGGTTTCTATGGCTGTTCTAAGACCCCTAAGGTTATATAAGATGTAACTACAAGTTTCATTGCAATGTATTTTGATTTAGATCAAATGAAACCTTGCGCATTTATTGGGTGAAAAATACCTGAAAATCTTGAGAATCAGCAAGCATACAATCATTAATCTAATCAAGTGCCTCACTACATGACTTATAAGAATGCTATAACTGTTAAACAACACTTTATAATTATTGATGCAAGGATAAAGGAACTTTACGTATACATAACATACTAAACATGTTGTTTCTGTTGGGTGCTGTTACACAAGTGTGTATTTAATTAATTTGGGAAATAAAATAAAGACAAACTGCACTTTATTTCTGACTATTTCCCCCTAAAAGCTGCAGAACCAGAACTCACAATGGATGTCTACACAATCCCCTTTAAAGCTGTAATACTCTTATTAGCCACATGGAGGGGCACTTGGCCAACCACAGTTTGACATGTCACCCATAATTAATGCACTGCTTTGGTAAAGATGGCAGTGACAAAAAAAATATATAATTGCTCATATTCACCAAATGTGCCTAGTTTTTGACTAAATGAACTAATGTACAAAGTGTTCAAAAATTATCTTTATCAGAGTTTAAAATGAGTATGAACACATAATTGGCAATCGAAATTTAGACAACCCCAAACCTCAATTTTTCTTAAAGTAACTGACATTACAGACACATTGCTGCCATGTTCGCTTTAATGTCTGTCAGTGATATTATACACATGAGCTCTGACAAACTCATAAAGGCAAGAGCTATACTTCCCCTCCCCATCCACACCACATTCTACAGAGCAGTCTTTGAGAGTGTCTTGACCAGCTGTTTTACTGTCAGATAACGAATGGTCTCTCTAATACAGAAAGTATTACTATAACTACCACAAGCACTGCTTCCTCTGTCTGCTTCGTCTTACTTGTTACTCCCCTCCCATTAACTGTTCATGTCACACATCTAGTCTCACCTCAACTTTCCCCTTGTCTCAGAATTTTAATTGTTAGGCCTGAACTGATTCAGGATTGTCATTAGAAATGATCAGTTGAGAACAATTTCAAAGCGTAATAAATTCTCTGCCAACACTGTGCTAATGCTAAACAACCATGGACTCCTCTAAGAATCAGGATGAGGCATGTTCAGGAAGGAAGATAGTAGGGTCCATATGCTAGGGAAGAATGGCAAAGCAAAATCCTCAAATGATAGCAAGGGTTTGCAGGCAGCTTTTTTTCTAGTGTGCATTACTTGCACAAACATGCTAGATCTGCATGGAATCAGAATGAAACCTTACCTGCAACCTCCTTACATATTTTAATGTCTATAAGCCAGGCATTTTCTATAGGTATTTTTGGAAACACAACTACCAAAGGCATATTTGAAAACAAGGAAAAAGAGGAGTGGCATTTCATGAAAAGAACATCTTGCCGATTGTTATGCATGCAGGAGAACCGTTTGTGCTATAAGGTAGTGACACAGGAGCTGTGGGCATGGGTAGATGAAAAAATAGATTGCAGTTAACATCAGTAAATGTGGAAGCAGATATAAAGCAGTCGGTGGAGAAGCTGAATGTGAAACAGAGTCAAGGTCACAGCTAGGTCAAATGTTTCCAGTAGCTTTTTCTGTAAAAGCATCCTTTCAATTGAAGCTAAATTTTGCATAAACATTAAATATAAAGAAGGATTAGACTTATTAGCATCGAAGGAATGGCTGTTCGACGTTATTAAAATAGTGTGCTGCAGAGGTTGTTTGTTTCTTTCACTTCAAAAAGCAACAAAACACAAACCTCTGCAACTGTATACCATGCTCATGTTACTCATAAATGTCATAATACCTATGCTTGGTATTACCGGTCTCACGGGTACTGAACAATAGACACTAGATTTCTAACACTCAGAGACTTCAATGCTGCTGGAATGTGGTGATAAGGCCTCAGTTACTGTGCTGGTGTTTATTTTATGTTCTACACTGTTTACAGCAATCAGAATGGTTGTGTTGTATTTATTGTGGTATTGTGTGTATTTATTTACCCTTGGACTAGATTCAGGATTACACAATAAATCTGAGGTTGATTAAAGTCTTTAGAATTTTACTCAGAGTTTAAATAATGTGGAATGCACGTGATCCCATAATGCAATTTAAACTCTATAAATTCTATATTTCATTTTCATTCATTTGTTTTGGTCATACTACATCTGCCGACACAGTTGGCTTGTATAGAAGGATCTTCTTCTTCTTCTTCTTTCGGCTTTTCCCTTCAGGGGTCGCCACAGTGAATCATCTCTCTCCACCTATCCCTATCTTCTGCATCCTCAACACTTGCACCCACTAGCTTCATATCCTCATTAATTCCATCCATATACCTCCTCTTTGGCCTTCCTCTTTGCCTCCTGCCTGGCAGCTCCATGTCCAACATCCTCCTACCAATATACTCACTCTCCCTCCTCTGAACATGTCCAAACCATCTTAATCTGGCCTCCCTAACTTTGTCCCCCAAACGTCCAACATGAGCTGTCCCTCTGATGTACTCGTTCCTAATCCTGTCCAATCTTGTCACTCCCAAAGAGAACCTCAACATCTTCAGCTCTGCTACCTCTAGCTCTGACTCCTGTCTCTTCCTCAGTCACACTGTCTCTAAACCA
Organism: Hemibagrus guttatus; assembly: GCA_033459395.1. Taxonomy (NCBI): domain Eukaryota; kingdom Metazoa; phylum Chordata; class Actinopteri; order Siluriformes; family Bagridae; genus Hemibagrus; species Hemibagrus guttatus. Next base: position 26,249,292 of record JAUCMX010000003.1, on the reverse strand, counting down.
TACAGCATGGCCGGTCTCACTACTGTCCTGTACACCTTCCCCTCTATTCTCGCTGATATTTTCCTATCACACAGAACTCCCGACACCTTTCTCCACCCATTCCAACCTGCCTGCACTCGCTTCTTTACCTCTTTCCCACACTCTCCATTACTCTGGACTGTTGACCCCAAGTACTTAAACTCCTGTACCTTCTTCACCTCTTCACCCTGTAACCTTACTGTTCCACTTCCCTCCCTTTCATTCACACACATGTACTCAGTCTTACTACGACTGACTTTCATTCCTCTTCTCTCCAGCGCAAACCTCCACCTCTCCAGGTTTTCCTCCACCTGCTCCCTGCTCTCACTACAGATCACAATGTCATCTGCAAACATCATTGTCCAAGGAGACTCCTGTCTGACCTCCTCTGACAACTGGTCCATCACCATAGCAAACAGGAAGGGGCTCAGAGCCGATCCCTGATGCAGTCCCACCTCCACTTTGAACTCCTCTGTCTGACCTACAGCACACCTCACCACTGTCCTGCTCCTCTCATTCATGTCCTGCACCACTCTGACATACTTCTCTGCTACTCCTGACTTCCTCATACAGTACCACAGCTCTTCCCTTGGCAACCTGTTATACGCTTTCTCCAAGTCTACAAACACACAGTGCAACTCCCTCTGAACATCCCTATACTTCTCCATCAAAATTCTCAGAGCAAAAATTGCATCTGTTGTGCTCTTTCTGGGCATGAAGCCATACTGCTGCTCACAAATTTCCACTACCTTCCTTAACCTAGCTTCATTGTATGGCTCATCAACTTTATCCCCCTATAGTTGCTGCAACTCTGCACGTCACCCTTATTCTTAAAGATTGGCACTAACACACTTCTTCTCCATTCCTCAGGCATCCTCTCACTCTCTAAAACCCTGTTGAACAAACTAGTTGCGCTGTAACTCCTTGTATTCCTGTCTATTCTCTTCAGTCCTGTCCATGTCCCACTTCTTCTTGGCTAACCTCTACCTCTGGACACTATCCTGAACTTACTCATTCCACCACCAAGTCTCCTTATCTTCTTTCCTCCTTCCAGATGACACACCCAGCACCTTTCTCCCAGTCTCCCTGATCACTTCTGCTGTAGCTTCCCAGTCATCTGGCAGCACTACCTGACCACCCAGAGCCTGCCTCAACTTCTGTCTAAATTCCTCACAACACTCCTCCTTTTTCAGCTTCCACCACTTGGTTTTCTTCTCTATCTCCATCTTTGACCTCTTCTTCTTACAGACCATCAAAGTCATCCTACACACCACCATCCTATGCTGTCTGGCTACACTCTCTCCCACTACCACTTTACAGTCACTAATCTCTTTCAGATTGCCTCTTCTACATAGGATGTAGTCTACCTGTGTTCTCCTACCTCCACTCTTGTAAGTCACTCTATGCTCCTCCCTCTTCTGAAAATAAGTATTAACCACAGCCATGTCCATCCTCTTAGCAAATGGCTTGTATAGAAGGATAAATCTTATTAAGAAACCAGAATGAAATGTGTGTGTTTGTGTGGGGGTTTTTTTTGCTTTTACCAGTAATGGGTTGACTCTCATGTAGGGAGGCCAGTCTGGGTCTGTGGGGCAGAGGGCAGTGAGAGTATGTGAGTAAGGATCAGTTCGTCTGGTGCCCATGAGAACAGCACGGAGCTCAGGTCTCTTCTCCTGCACTTCAATTAGAGCCTGCCGAATGCTGCCCTCCACAGCGAACAGGTCCAGGTCATATCTGCAAAACACACATGCATATGCAACACTTGTATAAATGGTGCAGGTAACGTTATTAATTGAGAGTTAGGTCAAAATACCTTCATAACTTACAGACTTTTGCTGCCACACATTGAAAACTATCTCTATTTATCTTAATTATCTACTGTAAAATTTCAATACTTTAATCTGAGGCTGTGTTATTACTAGTTATTATTTTTCTTATTAATTAATAATTATTACATTACAATAATACATTTATAAAAACTTTACCTTCTAATGGTGTCCTGCAGAAACCTCTCCATCTCTGGGAACGGGGAGACGATTCGGATGTACAGAGCCTTCACCTTGTCTTTACTGTCTGGATAGCGGCTGAGGAAGAAGAAGGTTTAATTGCTTAAATAAATGTTGTATTAGTGTGGTGTATTCTGCATGCTTCCTGTAAATGTGAGACACATTAACACATGTAGACTAGACTTTGTGCACTAAAGGTTTCATTTCCCATATTAAAAAAAAAAAAAAAAAAAAAAAAAATTTATATATATATGTATATATATATATATATATATATATATATATATATATATATATATATATATATATATATATATATATATATATATATATATAATATTATTTTATTTATCTATCTAGCCCCAAAACTGCAGTACACATCAACTCCAGAACAGATAACTGAGCTAACAACCAGTGGTTGTTAGATATTAACAGCAGAAATGTGCATAAAGTTTATCAGCTGTGCTTCAAGATAAAGAAAAAGCAATGTCATTTACCAGGTGCTGAACACAGAGGTTGGTGTTACCAGCTTGAGAAAAAATCCTAAAGGTTTTGTCTATTGCTTTAAATAGTAAGGAAGAAAGGAAGTGAGAATTTGAAGTGTGTGAACAGAAACTGGACAGATTTTTTATTAGAAACAAAACTGCCGATTCATGCCTGTTCAACAAAATCTAGAAGGTTTCTTCGAAACAGATGAGAATCTAGGAAAAGCCGCTGGTTCAGATTGTGCTGTTTGTGCTGGTTATGGATTTCCTGTGGTGCCTCTTTGAACTTAAGTGGACCTTAGTTATCACTTGATAACATGAATACTGGTAAACTACTACATCCTTGCTGCAGTTCTCTCTTCATAAAACTGCAAAAAAATCCAGTCTTGAAGCAATGATTTATACAGCAAATGTATTTTTTTTAAAAAAAGACGTTTAGTGACTGACAGAAAGTGGCTTAAAACTCTGCTCTCATTTCTCTTTTCTCACCGTCTAAGAGCAGCATAGAAAAGATGCAGCAGTGCCGTGCAGTCTTTGCCACCATTGAAGCCAATGCAGATCTCATTCAGTCGGTAAAGATCCAGTGCTTTCTCGATCGTTCTCAGAGCTGCAGCTACTTTCTCCCCTAAGGGTGAACCTGGAAAATATTCATTTATATGAGACCGGACCCAAAAAATTCCTGGAATCCGACCATGAGCTTTAGTCAGTGTCCTGAGTGGCATCATACCTTGTGGATGCATGTAGTATTTGTTTTATTTTTCTAATGACTTTTTTCTGACACATGGTGATTTTTGTTCTTCAAAACCCCTATGACAAAAATCTATGGACAGACTCTCAATCAACAATTTAACACTGAAGTGCTTAGGTGTCTACAGAAACACATCAAGATAAAACACACCAGTACAATGCACCTGCACACACACACACTTGAAATCTTTCCACCTTCAGTCTCATTTTTAATTTCAGGAACAATAAGAAGTCACAAGGAGTGAGATCTGATGAATATGGTGAAGCGATAATTACATTGCTTCTTAAAAACCCCTTGATTGAACTGAACACAGTGTGTGCGGTACATGATCCAGATCTGGGTTCATCACTTCCTTTTTTTCCTAATGCTTTCCCATAGACGAGTTCATTAAAGTAATTGGTACAAAAACACATCTGGTCAAATCACACATCAATACAGTGATCGTGTTTGTTTGACTCGTCTTCAATCACTGTGTGTGTTGGTACACTGTCACTGTGTATTTTTTCCTGATGCATTCCTATAGATACCTAAGCACTTTATTGGAAAATCGTTGACTTACAGTCTGTCCAGGGGGAACAAACTCTACAAATCAAACTATAACAAATCTGTTAACATAAAAAAATCAAGCATCCTTATCGTGGATATGCGATTTCACCTCATGTGCTTTCACTGGCTTTGGAGATGCACCAGGAGGCGGTGGTCTTGAAAAGCTTACTCCAGCATAGACACTGCTTTGGCAGCAGCTTTGTCGAGCAAAAAAAATAAATAAATTTCACACAAAGTCTTTGCAACAATAATAACAAAAATTGTCTTATTCATTTGCCTAACAATATCACACACATCCACAAGGTATGACGCCACTTAGGGGACAGAATCATATATTTTAAACCTTATTTTTCAATCTCAATAAATAGTTCAATACAACACTTTTGTTAGGTGTAAACTTCCGTAAACAGATTGCACATTTGCAGACATCATTACAAATCTTAAGTTCAAATATAAAGCTGTATTTGTGATTATGAAGTGGTTAGTCAATCGGAGTGCATTTCAACCTGATCCAAAAACAGACCATGACTCAACCTGAAAAACACAGAACAGAACCCAGACCAGTCTGTTGTGCATTATTTATCAGTGATTTCAGTCTAATATATCCCATTGCATCACTTTCTAGTTCTTTATCTGCGTGCTCAAACCAAGGAAAAGAAACCCTTTTACAGTCTTGTGCTGTAACATGCTCTTCTTTTTTTTCTTATTTCACTTTCTATTTCAGTAACATACTTTTCCAATAATTACCATTCAAGGCGAGCGAGTAGACCTCATGGGGAGCAACGGCTACAGGATCACTGACCAGCCGCACCACACTCCCTTTAGGCAGCTCCTCCTCCAGCCGGGCCTGTGCTTTCTCCACCTTGTCGGCACTATTTGAGTCCAACACCAGCCTCACGCGATAGTAGTTACTTAGCCAGTCAGGATACGAGCCAAGAAATATTCGTTTTCCCCATTCAGACTGCAGCCTCGTCAGGACGGGTGCGATTTCTGTTTCTTCGGCATCCACAAACACCTCACGTGTATGAAAAGCAGTTCCCGGGCTGGCAAACAGGTGCACCAGCCCATTGAAGGAACGCTCCAGAAGTGTAGGGATGCCAGGGAACATGTAGACATTGCGTACGCTGACCAACGGGAAGCGCAGAGGCTCGCCAGTCTGAGGGTCACGGCCATAGTTGAGCTTTGCAGAAGAAGGCACTGTGGCAAGTTTCATGGGGGCACTGGTACAATCGACTTTGCCGAAGAACTGCTCGATGAGGCGTGTGAGTTCCGGGTGCACTTGCAGATTCTCACCGAACGCCAGGGCCACGGCTTCAAAGGTCACATCGTCGTGAGTGGGTCCGATGCCACCTGCCGTGATCAAGTGCGTTACCGTAGGTGAGAGTGTGGCCACTTCCTTAGCGATGACCTCCTGTGCATCAGGCACCACTGAAATGCGCTGCACACTGACCCCAAGCTTGCGCAGGCCACGACACAAGAAGGTGCTGTTCGTGTCCGCTGTGTGACCCTAACACACACATACACACACACACACACACACACACACACACACACACACACACACACACACACAACCACAAGGCATAAAGACGCATCCCTGATAAATCAGTTTTTGCTAATTTCAACTTTTAACTCTGGGCATTTTGTCATATTTGATATATAAGTTCTTAAGAAACAGTCTTACAATCACTACGTACTGTTACTAATGTGCATTATGTACAACCAAAAATTAGGAATAAAATAAAAGTGTAAATATAAGCATTTCTATGATAAAGCTGCTAAAGGAGAATGTGTAGTAGTGCTTTGCAAAACATGGCTCAGAAATTCTAAAGAGGATTGTGACACACTTTGCCTGAGGCACCACTATTATATTATAATATTTTTCCAGTTGATGACAGTTACACTGATCTGCTTTTTATGCAACACTTTTCATTTTCTTCTCTAAAGCTTTATACATCAGTTAGTGAATCTAACTGGTATTTCAGTAAGATCCAGAAAACACTTTAAATGTGATGGTTAATGTTTGAAAGTAGTTTTTAACACATTGAAACTGGTCAAAAAGCTCCTAATGGCTCCAGTAAATAAATATGTTTGTGCCTATTTGAATAATGAGTCTAATATTTGATTAGAAAATGTTTAACCCTTCAGTCACTGATGAGGAATAGAAGTTGCTTTCGGCTGCTCCCTGTTTGGGCAAATGTTTTACGCCGGATGCCCTTCCTGACGCAACCCTCCCATTTTTCCGGGCTTGGGACCGGCACTGCATCCAGTGACTGGGGTTTGGGCATTGGCTGGGAATCAAACCCGGGCCTTCCGCATGATAGGCAAGAAACCTACCACTGAGGAATGTGAAGCTAAAATGGAGCACTTCCAAACAAGCCGTGTACAATGCCAGAATTCTGACAATCCTTACTATTGCTTTCAGCTATTCTTTGGGAAGTCTGCAGTACACCATGATTTAAACCATGGCCCTCTGTGTAGAATGAATATTACTTGATATCTGGTGTGCCTCACTGTCTCACCTTGAGAATCTCATCGCCGATGATGACGATGGCGGCTGTGACCACTTCTCCGTTCTCAGTGCTGCCATTTTGGGCCATAGTGCTGAGGTGAGCTCCCACACGACGAATCCTCTCCACAGCTCTGCTCAGCCGAGGTAAAGCCTGGTGCATTCAGCCGAGGTGAAGACTACAGGAAAGACACAGAGAGACTTACAGTCATCACAAAAAAATCAGGTATCTTAAGAACTCATACGAAATGATAAAGCCTTTCAGGGAAATGAGATAAAATCCGGACAATTCCGGACAACGCGCTTCATCTGCCGGGCTTCCAGCTGTTCAGAGCGAATCGGGTCGCAGAATCAGCGGGGAAATCGCTGGTGGTGGTGGGACATGCTTCTACATCAGTGAAAGGTGGTGTACAGATGTAACAGCGTTGAAGATGTGCTGTCCCGATTTAGAAGCATTCTTCATCAACTGTAACCCATTCTACTCGCCACGGGAGTTTTCCTCCTTCATTCTCGCGAGTGTCTACATTCCACTGCAAGTGCACGTGAGCTTGGCTTTACAACAACTGGCTGATCAGATCACACACACAGAGCAACAACACCCAGACTCTGTTATTATCATTCTCAGGGTCTTTAATAAACCAAACCTCCCACATGAACTGCCAAAATTCAAACACATTTCATGTCCCACCAGAGACAAAAATATTTTGGACCACTGCTACACCACAATAAAGGATGCATATCGCTCTGTCCCCAGAGCAGTTTTAGGACATCTTTGCCAACATACAGGACAAAACTTAAATCTGCTAAACCTGTAGTAAGGACTGTAAAGAGATGGACCAGCGAAACAGAGCAGGACTTACAAGCCTGTTTCGACTGCACTGATTGGAGTATTTTTTAAGCTGGTGATCTGGATGAGCTCACAGAGATTGTAACATCATATATCAGTTTCTGTGAAGACATGTGCATCCCTACCAGGATTTATTTAACATTCAACAATAATAAGTTTTGATATGAACAGTGGTTCACAGCAAAACTTAGACATCTTCGTCAGGCCAAAGAGGATGGCTTCAGGAATGGGGACAGAGTCTTCTACAATCAGGCCAGAAACACACTGAATAAGGAGATTAGGGTGGCTAAGAGGAGCTACGCTAAAAAGCTGGAAAACCAGTTCTCTTCCAACGACCCTGCTTCAGTGTGGAAAGGCCTGAAAGACATTACAAACTACAAGACACAATCCCCCAGCACTGAGGCCAATCAACAACTTGCTGAAGACCTGAACAAGTTTTACTGCAGATTTGAAACTGCCGGTCTAACACCCCACGTCCGATCTGAAAATCTCTCTACACAACCATTAACACCTCCAGCAACCCACGCACTTCGGATCAGTGAAGATGATGTGCGTGAGGTCTTCCTGAAGCAGAGGAAAAGAAAAGCACCAGGCCCAGACGGTGTCACACCAGCCTGTCTGGAAACCTGTGCTGACCAGCTGGCCTTCATCTTTTCACAGATCTTCAATAGATGATGTCGTTTGAAAAACTGGTGTTAGCTTATCTGAAGAACATCACTGGACCCATACTGGACCCCCTGCAGTTTGCTTACCGAGCAAACAGGTCTGTGGATGATGCAGTCAACATGGGACTGCACTTCATCCTAGAGCATCTGGACGAATCAGGGACTTATGTGAGGCTACTGTTCGTAGACTTCAGTTCGGCCTTCAACACCATCATCGCAACACTCCTCCAGACCAAATTAATCCAGCTCTCTGTTCCTAGCTCTATTTTATCAGTGGATCACCAGCTTTCTGACAGATTTCACTAGGGCAACAGCTGGTGAAACTGGGGAAATTCACATCAAACAGCCACACCCCCAGCACTGGCGCCCCCCAGGGTTGTGTCCTCTCCCCACTGCTCTTCTCCCTTTACACCAATGACTGCACCTCTACTGATCCATCTGTCAAGCTCCTGAAGTTTGCGGACAACACTACAGTCATCGGCCTCATCCAGGACAGTGATGAGTCTGCTTACAGACAAGAGGTTGAGCAGCTGGCTGCATGGTGTAGTCTTAACAACCTGGAGCTCAACACGCTCAAAACAGTGGAGATGATAGTGGACTTCAGGAGGAACACAACTGCACTCCCCCCACTCACCATCATGAACAGCACTGTACCAACAGTGGCGTCATTCAGGTTCCTGGGCACCACCATCTCTCAGGACCGGAAGTGGGACACTCACATAGAGTCCACTGTCAAAAAGGCCCAACAAAGATTGTACTTCCTTCGGCAGCTGAGGAAGTTCAACCTGCCACAGGAGCTGCTAACACACTTCTACTCAGTCGTTATTGAATCTGTTCTGTGCACGTCTATAACTGTTTGGTTTGGCTCAGCTACAAAATCAGATATCAGAAGACTACAGAGAACGGTTCAGACTGCTGAAAGGATTATTGGTGCTCCTCTGCCCACCTTTCAAGAACTCTATACGTCCAGAGTCAGGAAAAGGGCTCAGAAAATCACTCTGGGCCCCTCACATCCAGGCCTTCTCCTTTCTGAACTTATGCAATCTGGCCGACGCTACAGAGCAGCCAGGAACGAGAACAGTTTCTTCCCCCAAGCAATCTACTTTTTGAACAGTTGAATGTTCCCCACATTGGGCAAAAAAAAAAGTGTAATAAACTCATATTTATTTGTTACCACCCCCACATCTCAACTCATTCTATTCTATTCTGTACATTCAAATGACTTTATTTTTCTATTTAAATATGTGTGGTTTTATTTCTCATCCTATTTTTTGTTGTTGTTGTTGTTTGTATTGTTGTCTCTGTGTACTGGAGCTTGTGACACTAAAAAAAGTTCCTTGTATGCGCAAACATACTTGGTAATAAAGCTCTTTCTGATTTCTGATATAATCTGTCCTAAACTGACACTACAGATTGCAAAATATAAGCTTTAATCTATGGCAACTTACATTACTGATACTGAATACACCCAAACATGATTGCTTTAAAAAGGGTAATAATGCTTAGGGATAATGCTATTCACACATACAACAACAAAGCGATCAGAGATCATTAATTTTCAACGAGAGCTGGCAACTTACAATGCCACGGGCGTCAGCAACTGTTAGAGACTAGATGCAGGCGTGTCCATTTAACAGAGCCGAGAAAACTTTGTGCAAAGTTTGAGAACCGTTGTAACTATGCAAACCACTACTGGTAACTTGCGGTGATAAAATCACATATGTGTGTAAACATAGCTTTCTAGTGGCAGTGTGGTTGCGAGAGTGGATTACTGAACAGCCCTAATGGAAACAGGCTCAGGGGCCCATGGAGTCAGAAGCCACCAAAGCCAAAGACTCAGCTTAAAGTTACTCTTATTAACTATAATAAGAGTAACGATATACTCTTATATGGGCAGTGGTAGCTCAAGTGGTTAAGGCTCTGGGTCGTTGACTGGAAGATTGGGGTTCAAGCCCTAGCACCACCAAGCTGCCACCATTGTGCCCCCAACCCACCCTGCTCCATGGGCGTTGTATCATGGCTGACGCTGAGCTCTGACCCCAACCCCCAAGGATGGGATATGCGAAGAAAGAATTTCACTGTGCTGTAATGTATATGCGACAAATAAAGGCAACTTAACTACAAAGAGTCAAAGTCTCCATGAAAAACTGAATCACATTCACGAGAAAGAAAACCCTCATTATGCATTGTTCAGACTCTTTCTGTCAGTAAACACTTCTTTCAAGACCTAGTATGACTCAAAAGCAGGGTCCTTTTGTGCACCCATAACCAAGGGGCATGTTGTCTTATAACTTACCCTTTGAGATTTGAACTCACAACCTTTTAATCATTGACCCAAAGTCTTCAATAAGCTATCACAGCCCTCTTCAAACTCTTGCCACTTCAAATTCCTGTAACTTGTCCATTCAGGTCCAGATCATCAACAGAAAGAGAACTGAGCTCAGACTGAAGCTATTCTATACATACGAGTTAAGTTCGTATGGTTTTAGAAATGAGTTCACAAATGAAATGCAGTAGGAATGTATTAATAATAGGGCTTACCTTCTTAGCAGGTAATGAATCTTCACAATGCGTGAATTAGTCCAGGAAGTTAACTTGATAAGGACATCTTCTTAAACATAAACATTTATTCATGTCAAAGGGCAACTTACTGCAGCGGTCATGTGTTTACAACACAGCATGGGTCATGAAGACCTTAAGAAACTTCACGTCCGCCGAGACTGAAAACGATAAAACAGTTAAAGACAGCGTGAAACAAATCTGCGGAGCGTTTAATGAAATCTTTAATTCGTTTAATTGAACATGCACCTTCCGCTAAATTTCAGCCAAAACAGAACGACCCCGTCGTGTAGGAAAAATTGAGACGCGCAATAGAACTGAGCCACTTGCCGGACCTGACGTAGGAATCCGCTGAAAAGCCCAATGAACTTGAAGAAAGGCGGGATTTACTAACCAACCCGGAAGTCTCGCTACTGCTTGCATGCATGAATGAGACGTTTTTTCCCCACCCGTATTCGACAAATCCCACCCAGCGATGTTATGAGGCTTGTGTGTGCGTGTGTGTTTTTTTCTTCTGTTGAGTAGAATTTATAAGTAGAATTTAGCCTGCCCCTTATTTTAATGCTGGTGTTGTTTTTTATGATCTTACTTTGTATCATTATTATAGAATATTAATTCTTTTCTTTTTTTTTTAAATTAACCCTTGAAATTTTTAGATAAATGAGATTTGGACACACCTGTCTGAGACAATGTTGAAAACAAACTCAACTCAAAAGCAGCTAGCTTTATAGTGGTTTGGGCTGTGGTGAAACTGGAGCCTATAGCCCAGGAACACTGTGTGTGAGGCAGGGTGGGAGGCCAGTCCATCTCACACACACATACACACACACACACACACACACACACACACACACAAAATATTATGGTTCAACTGTGATTTGCAAGTCATGAGAGTGCACTCATGAATATCTGGAGTGACAGAGCGGGCTTATTAGTTCCACTTCAGGTTTGGTTGGAGCAGTAAATCTTAATCCTAGTGCTGCACTCTATATCTTAATAACACAAATAATTAGTTTAGTTGTGAATTAGGGGTGTTTAATAAGTGAAACCAGACAAAATATGCTGACCTTGGGATCTTCAGTACTTGTTTTTAACAACACACTCAGAGGAATCCTTGGGGCTTATCTTAAGCATTATCCCAATACTTTATACCATATTCTTTTAGCCATCAGGAACAGAGCTTTTGCTAAAATTTACCCATTTATACCCCCACACCAAGGTATGTATATGACATGCATATGACTACAAAATCTGCCTCCATAATATATTAAATATAAAAAATCGAACCTATCTACACTATTAGTTTAGTGTTACAGAAGTATGACAAATGCAGAGATGTAAATTTGCAAGCTTAAAATATTTAAACAATTAAGGGAGTAAGTCTTAATTTTCATGGATTCTAGGTGTCAGTGAGGTGCCAGTTTATTTATCTATCTTGTAGCTACATTCCTTGGCCATTTTGTCACATACAAATATCATATACACCGATCAGGCATAACATTATGAGCACTGAGATGTTACGTGAATAACACTGATTATCTCCTCATCATGGCACCTGTTAGTGGGTGGGATATATTAGGCAACAAGTGAACATTTTGACCTCAAAGTTGATGTGTTAGAAGCAGGAAAAATGGGCAAGCGTAAGGATTTGAGCGAGTTTGACAAGGGCCAAATTGTGATGGCTAGACAACCGGATCAGAGCATCTCCAAAACTGCAGCTCTTGTGGGGTGTTCCCGGTCTGCAGTGGTCAGTATCTATCAAAAGTGGTCCAAGGAAGGAACAGTGGTGAACTGGAGACAGGGTCATGGGCGGCCAAGGCTCATTGATGCACGTGGGGAGTGAAGGCTGGCCCGTGTGGTCCGATCCAACAGACGAGCTACTGTTGCTCAAATTGCTGAAGAACTTAATGCTGGTTCTGATAGAAAGGTGTCAGAATACACAGTGCATGACGGGTCAGGGCTGTTTTGGCAGCAAAAGAGGGACCAACACAATATTAGGCAGGTGGTCATAATGTTATGCCTGATTGGTGTATGTAAGTGCACTTATCTTGTACATGTTTATTATTTAGTCCAAATAATACTGTTAATTTGCACTGTATTGAAGTTACTGTCATGAAATTATGATGTAACTAAAGCAACAAGCAAATTAAATGAATCTATAAATACATTATTAGCATATTGTGTAGGGACATTTCTGGGAAATATTGTAAATAATTATGCAGAGGGGGAACTTAGAAAAGGCCTGTGTATATTTTTAGAAACCGCAATTGGGCCCAGGGAGACTGTACCTACATAGGGCCTAGACATTTGTCAGACAGTCCTGGACCTGAGCAGCTGAATAACCTGAAACATCTAGTGAGAAGTGAGTATATTATAAATATGTAATGAATAAAACATAACAGGGCAGGTTGCTGTAAGAATATAACCCACACTGAATTGGTGTGTATTGGGCCGACACAAAGCAGGCTGACTTGGTGTGAGTGTCTAATTGCAGTAACTGTCCAAATAATGTGTTTGTTTAGTTGCTCAATCTTCCATCTCAGTCCAAGAAAACAAATCACTAGACTCAGGACTGGCAGTATACTGGGCCCCAGCTTGGAACAATGTTTGTTTCCTAAAGTCTTTGGCCTCCATCCTCCCTTATGCCACCTCAGATCAAGTATGTGCTCCAATTGTATTACTCGTTTTATTACCCTCAAAAAATTTGTTCTCATCATGGTTCCATTTCCCACTTTTTATTCCCGCCATATTAGGAATGCTATTTTGCTCATCATGAAGGTCTTTGTTTCTGCGTCATGCAACAAAAACCCCCCCAAAAAAATTCAGGAAAGTACACAGAATCAAAAAACACAACAGCAAATTTGGAATCATGACAGCAAAATAAAAAAATACAACAGATTTAACTCAAAACAGAAAGTGTAAGTCCTTATATATAATCACACGCTGTTTTCTGATGAAATAAAATGTGCATCTAGATGATCTACATGATGTTTACAGTGACAGGAAATATGAGTCTAAATTTATCTACCGATGCTTTTAACTTTGTGTATTTTTAACAAGGGCATATGATATTTTAGATACGAGTATGTGAAACTGCTATAAACATGTGCAAAGGAAGATGGATTATTTAGAAGGAAGAATTATTCTTGTTATAAAAACCTGAAGCAACTTCGGATTTAAGTTGTTCAAGGTGATAATGCATCTTTTGTTCCCCTTTGATAGTCATACCTACGCACCAACTAACTGGCAGCAAACATGCCGACTTTCTGTGTTGTGGGTTTTTCTTTTACATTCTGAACTGACTCTTTGTTTCTGGTTTTGTGGTTGTGTTTTTGTGTTTCTGACATGTTTCTGATTTGATGTGAAATTTATTTTACTCTGTGTGTGTCTGTGTGTGTGTGTGTGTGTGTATGTGTGTTTTGCACTTACAGACCAAACTAGACCCTATTACAAAGACTTGGGGCCTTAAATGTAACCTCATACAATGATAAATAGTTAGCAGAAAATAAAAAAAAAATCGTAATAAATAGTTAACAGACAAATGTCACTCATTTGTCAAAAGACTGGCGCTTTAGAATAATTCTGCTCACAAAAACTGTCCCCATTCTCCTCTACTAAGGTCCAAAGATGTTTGTTTTTCATTAAAATTGTAATTTCCATGGGAAAACACAAGAGAATAGCATAGGACAAATGTGCTCATTTCCCCGATTGCGCAAAAACAAGTGAAGGCCGTGCGCTCGGCCCGGCCAGGTGCAGGCGCTCGTGTTTTACGCCAAACCGCATGACGCAGGCTTTCGATCGCGGAAGTTGATTATTTCTGGTCTTCGGAAAGGGTGGCGAGTTCAGGAGGGAGGAAAGGCAAGAGTGATACGGAAAAAAAAAGACGTAAAAAAGTTTTCATGTACTTTTGTCATTGTGTAACGTGTGAGCAAAGTGGCGGCGGTCTTTATTCGCCACCGGACTGCAAGTGATTTTTCAATGTAACACTGCAGGAAGTTGAGGTTTAAAAAAAAAAGTGTGTTCGGGAAAGCAGGCTATAGGAGACGAGAGGACGGCAGAGAGGAAGAGAGAGGGGTAAGTTTGTGGAAACAGATTTTGCAATACTTTCCTTTCCGACCATGTTATCCCAATAGGAGTTTTAACCCACTGCGAATTGTTACTCCATCATGCATGAAGTTGCTCACAACTTTGAAGAAGTTTCTCACTCGCCACTTTTTCTGACTTTTGACTTACTCCCTGTGTATGTGTCCTACATGAGTTAAGTCAATAAGGACTCCCAGCCTCTATTATGTTCAGTAGGGATCCATATTATATCATATTACTATAGGAGTTATAGTTTTGCTTAGCAATTTGTCTAATCTCTGGTTATAAATTGCGCATTCGAGTGAGACAGATAAGTAGAGTTCAGAAACACTCTGTGAACTGTAGACGGAGATCGACTGTAAAGATCAACTGATTGGAGAAAACAGTTGATCTCCGGAGTTGATCTCGACTGATCTCCGTTGATGAAAAATGTGTCTAAACAAAGTAGGGTTGAATTTTTTTCATGTGTTCCGAGACAAAACGTTCACGTTTATGTGTTTTGAAAGGTTTCCAGCAGACATGATCAGAGGCACTCTTATTATATTTCTGAATGAGAATAGAAAGACAATATTCAGGAAACCGCATAGGCCCGTGTTTGAAAATAAATATAAAAAAAGGTATCAATGTTCCTGCAACAGAAATGTATAATTTAACTACTGGTTAACTGTTATTGTGGGTAAATACATGAAAAAAAGCAATCTGCAGGTTATTGCGATATTGCTTGGTTATGATTTGTAATTAATTGCTAACTGAAAATGTAGGTGACACTACATTAACATCTTTACAACATACATTAAAATGTTGAACAGGATGATCAGGGTAAATAATTATTGTGTTTTAAAGATCCTTTTTTTTTTTTATGTTTCTTTCTGCCCTTCAGAAGTGGCATTAAACATTTACTGTGTCTCCCAGAAGACAAAATAATAACAATTTACACCGATGATCCTGTTTAAGTTTTACACCTCCCCTATGGATCTGTGGGTTGTATGAATCAGTGAATGTTTACACCTTTTTGTGAAAGTTGTGTACGACTCTCCCAGTTGAGGGACGACTTCCGAAGATCGGTGGGTGGTTTTAACTGATCAGGACAAACAAAGAGAGAATAAATTATACGTAAACTTGCTCATTTGTGTAAATTCAGTTATTATTGTGTCTTGTGGACTGTATGTAAATGTCTGTTTTGTGAGTACGCTATAAAACAAGGGCGTGTAAACCATTTACAATGCACTTACATCTGAAATAGAACGAAGGAATTTCATAAACGCAGATGTTTAATTGTGTGTGGGTAAAGTGTAAATATAGCTGACGTGAAATTAGACACACATTCTGTTTTTATTTTTCAAAATGATCAGGTTGTTTAATGATGGCTGTTTAACAAGTGGCTATCATGCAATTGTGTTATGTTATCTGAATGTTCATATATCAGAAACCAAGCTTTACTGCTCTTATTACAGTTTATACCTTGTTTTTTCTGTAAAACATGGACATGGGGGGCAGTGGTAGCTCAAGTGGTTAAGGCTCTGGGTCGTTGACCGGAAGATCGGGGTTCAAGCCCCAGCACTGTCAAGTGCCACCTTGAGCAAGGCCCCCAACCCACCCTGCTCCAGGGGTGCTGTATCATGGCTGACCCTGCACTCTGACCCCAACCCCCAAGGATGGGACATGTGAAGAAAGAATTTCACTGTGCAGTAATTTATACATGACAAATAAGACAACTTAACTTACTATAATGATTTATAATAACGTTAAGAGCCTAACTTTAACGTTAAGAGCCTAACACACATGATATAACACTAAGCTGCACATGGTTTTGGTTGATTCTTTATGTAGGATTTTCTCTTGCAACAGCAACAACTTAAAATGTCCACTGATATCACACTGACTTGCTTTTTGTACATCTTATAGATGTATTTGTCATTGATAGAAGGAAAAGGAAACAATCATGTGAGCCGTTCTTTGCTGGTACATGTATAAGAGGTCGTGATTTCAACTCTACACTCTTTTTTTCGCTGCTGTAGATTATTTCCTTCAGGTCCAGGCATGACTACAATATGACTTTTGTTTTTGGGCGCCTATTAGCACACCTCAGGTACAATAGCTTAGATGCCATAAGAATGACTCAAACTGCCAGAAGATAGTAAATTATTTTTCTCATATCCCTCACACTTCTCGTGGACGTCCCATCTTCCTTATCTCTTGATGTTGTAATGCCACATATGAACCCCAATGTCAGAGCAGAAAGTTGGTTACACTTCTGTTAAATGTAATGAAATATTTTAGTGAAGTTTAATGGTGGGAACCATCACACATTTACAATGGGATAAAATGTAATGGATTTCAGATTGATCAGACTTATACCATAGGAATGTTGCATTTTCAAATCAATGTGATCTGTAATCTAAATGGAATATTAATGCACTTGTTCTAATATGTAGTAACAGCGCATTCACAGGCACCCTTTTTTCACGTAAGTGACGACATAAACTAATATCTCTCATTGATGTTGCATAATATTAAATGGAACTATAAACAGTTATTAAAAAAAAACAGTGTGTGAGTCTGCTAATCACTCGTTATCTTCAAATAAGTCCTTCTAGTTAGTGTTATGAAACAGGAAATGAACTAATCCTGCATTTCAGTTTGTAACTGTAACTAGAATGTTTTTTTTATTCAAGTATTTTATGACTTAAGTGTCTTGGTCTGTGTGGATCCCTAGAGCATTTGTCTGCGTAGATAGGATTACAAAATCTGCTCTTCATGGGTGTCAGTCGAAGCTTGAGCATGACTAAAGCAGTATTCACTCCCCAGCGCCACCCCGCCAGCATTCCAACTTCATTCCCATCCTTTGGTTTACTTCCTCACTTTGTTCCAAGTCATGACTTACTAGAACAACAGGCATTTCATTAAACATTCTAGATGCTAGAATGCACATAATACAATCCTATGAGTAAGGATTTGCACATGATGGAGCATGCGGTTGTATGAAAATAATCCACACCAGAGTGGTCACAAATCACATACTTATGCACCATTCTACATCATTTTGTAGTGTAAATAGTATGAGTATTGTATTCTCACTGAAAATTCCAACAAGAAGAAGTGCACTTCCACGTGCCTGGGTGATGCAACAACCAAAAAACCCTAGAGTGTGGAATAATGGACTTTCAACGCTCCTCTATCTATCTATCTATCTATCTATCTATCTATCTATCTATCTATCTATCTATCTATACACACACATACAGTGGTGTGAAAAAGTGTTGGCCCCCTTCCTGATTTCTTATTTTTTTGCATGTTTGTCACACTGTAATGTTTCAGATAATCAAACACATTTAAATATTAGTCAAAGATAACACAAGTAAACACATCATGCAGCTTTTAAATGAAGCTTTTTATTATTAAGGGAAAACAAAATCCAAAACTACATGGCCCCGTGTGAAAAAGTATTTGCCCCCTAAGCCTAATAACTGGTTGGGCCACCCAATCATGCTGAAATATGCAAGTGATCCCAAGCTTGTGAGCGGTAGTGTGTAAATATATATATATATATATATATATATATATATATATATATATATATATATATATATATATATATATATATATATATACACAATATATATTTATTTATTTAGTATAAATATAAAAAGAATTCACTGTATTCTGCTAAATCTAGCAGTGTTGAATTACATGCATTTGATGTCATTCACCCATTACATCAAGTTAGTAAAAACATTTGTGTTCCTACCTTTCTTAAAATTCATACACTAGACACTAAAGTACATAGTGCACAGTGTGTAGTACTGCATTTGAGACACAGCTACTGTTTTATTTGTTAATGAATATCTGCAAGACAAGTTAGTTCCTGTTACAGCAGTTAAAACATTCTCACCAGCCTCTCTTGCAGTTAATAATAATAATAATTAAAAAAAAGTCATGTGACTAAAGACTTATCACTGCCTGGAAGCTTACTGGCTGTTTCTTCCACACACATTACATAAACATCTCCTAACAGAAAGCTTCCAGATGTCATTGATTGTACTTTTGTCTTTATTAGACAGCACAGTTGTAATCGTAGGTTATGTGGAGTGTTCGCCCGTACTGATCACAGTCCCTGTGAATGTACTGTTACTATAGAAATTATGATGTATTAGAACGAGCTTGCTTTCGGCTGCTCCCTTTTCGGGGTCGCCACAGCGGACCAACTGGTCCGCACAACGACTTGGCAAATGTTTTACGCCGTCTAATTTTTGATTAGAAAATGTTTAACCCTTCAGTCACTGATGAGGAATAGAAGTTGCTTTCGGCTGCTCCCTGTTCGGGCAAATGTTTTACGCCGGATGCCCTTCCTGATGCAACCCTCCCATTTTTCCGGGCTTGGGACCGGCACTGCATCCAGTGGCTGGGGTTGAGGCATTGGCTGGGAATCGAACCCGGGCCTTCCGCATGATAGGCAAGAAACCTACCACTGAGCCACCAATGCCCCATGATGTATTAGAACGAGCAAATTAAAATAAACCTTTGATCCAAGGTACAAAGAAAGCTAAAGTCAGAGCCGTGGTGTTTTGGGAAATTCTGATTCGAGAATTCAGCTGTGCCATGCGTCTTAATAATTTATGATTTTGAGTGTTCATAGAGGTTTGGTGGCCTGGGGATCAGGTGTTATTCCCAGAATCCGAATGCTGAATGACAGTAGTGAACTGGCTTACATACAGTATATTCAATATATTTACAATTTTTAGTCTACCTTTAAACAATAGTGTCTGTTGCATCAGGACCTCAAACCTTTTCCACCTGTTTTAGCTAAGGAAGCACTTACTTTAGACAGTTTTTAGAGTTTGTTGTGTTTCAGCCTTCCATGACAGAGTATTAACTGAGGCATTTTTATTATTATTATTATTATTATTATTATTTTTTTTTGTTTTGTGTTTCACTATAACCTAAAATTATCTATGTTAGTAAATTAAAGAGAAATTTGATGCGTGTAAAAGTGCTAAGAAGACAATCATTCACTATATGGATCTGTCATGGTCAGATGATGGGCTTCCATGTAAATGCACAGAGAATGTGGAATAAACCTATATTAATGACACAGATCTTAAAATGTGCACCACTAAGCATTAAATCCACATAGACCACAGTGCTGCTGCACATACAGGGGGTTTATTTTTTTTAAAGTAACAACCGTACACTGGAAAGGCAAAACTCAACAGAAAATCAAACGGTTTCAACTTGTACAATAATCGTCCTTGCCATGGCAATGAGCACAACAGCACTGTTATTCTTTAAGCTCTACACAGCCATTAGTGTGTCTCAGAAATCACAGGTTGTCTCAGCACACACAAGTCTTAAGTAACAGCTGGCGACACAGACCACAGCAGGTGACTGATATAAACATAGCCTGCATTTTGTTTCACACACTGTAGCTGTTGGGGTTCCAGCTTAAAAAAAAAGGAAAAAAGAGCCCCGGTCTTCACTCTCCACACACAGTTTTCAGAGAGTTGCCCAAAATCTTTGAAGAGATTACTTAAGGTCATGGCTAAGTGTTAAGCCATCAGTTTAGCCGAGTTTAAGGCTTAGCTTTAAACGAACAACATTAGAGCTTAGCTTTAAGCTTAAAATTGAAGGTCTTGAAAGAAGGATTGCTCAGCTAGTCCTTTCTATGCTTTTTATTCTGAAAGTTTCAGTGATTTATAAGTTTAAGGGTGGGGGAGAGATGATAATGGTCTTTACCTTGTTCAGCGGTCTGATGAAACCAAGAAGGTGTGAAGAAAATCCTACAGAAACAGTTGAGCTTTAATTGGAATTAATCAGAATCATTACATTGATGATATAAATAATATTTAACCTAAATGTAATGTGTTTGGGGGGGGGGCACGGACACCTCCAGGGTTGGGGGTTCGATTCCCGCCTCCGCCATGTGTGTGTGGAGTTTGCATGTTCTCCCCGTGCCTTGGGGGTTTCCTCCGGGTACTCTGGTTTCCTCCCCCGGTCCAAAGACATACATTGTAGGTTGATTGGCATCTCTAAATTGTCCGTAGTGTGTGATTGCGTGAGTGAATGAGAGTGTGTGTGTGTGTAGCCTGCGATGGGTTGACACTCCGTGCAGGGTGTATCCTGCCTTGATGCCCAATGACGCCTGAGACGCCACAGGCTCCTCGTGACCCGAGAATAGATCGGATAAGCGGTAGACAACGAATGAATGTAATGTGTTTACTCTGTAACCTGAGGAGGAAAAACACATCTTTGGCTTCAGAAACATTTTTCATCTTTGTTCGTCTTCTAATCAACCACAGCTGACTAATGTTTAGGTTACTCATGGAACTTTTGCAGCAGTAGCAGTTGGTGTTTAATTTATTTATTTATTTTTAATAAGGGGAAGCACAGCCATCTCAAAGCACTACAGGCCAGCCAGTCAACTTCACACAAAGATAGTGGAAAAGGTCTGTTTTTGCTCACTTACCTCTGAAGTAAATCGATCTTGGTTGTTGGTCTACTAATCTGTTTCATTTTCAGTCAAGAAAGAGCTTCAATTTACTGAAGGTATCTAGACCTTTAAGTAACAAACAACAAACCTCTGGGGAAAAAAAGGGCTTTATTAGTTGAGTTTTGAAATCATGTTACTAAACAAACCCTTACCTGATCTCTGCAGGTTTTTATGGTTGACTGACTGCCATTGATATGTTTATGTTTTAAATGCTGTCAGTCATGTTGCTTACCGTTTTAATGATTGGCAGTCGGTTGCGAGTTCCAGCCCCTTTAAGATGTCTCTTAATAATCATCTGGAGAAGTCATCCATCTAAGTAAAGAATTTATGTAGACTAATTCTCAATAAATGTTGACATATTCTGATCTGTGTGCTTATCACATGATGAAATCAGAAGCCGTATTCAGTGAGCGTTAGTCTTTGCACCCTTAACCCAAAGTGTACTTTAATCTGTTGTAGCATAGTGCTGTTCTCACACACTGTGAAATTCTACAGATGTTCTAAAATTTTCTGAAATTCAGTATTAAAATTTAGTACACATTTCATTGCCACATTTTAGTGAATTTTTACAGGAGGCCCTTATTCCCACGTAGTCCTAAAGCAATCACCTTATCGGTGATTATATTCAGCTTTGCTGCAGCAATGCTATAAATGCTGTTGTTCATTTCATAGCTCCTAGTAAAACACACTTGGACTATGGACTCTGTCTCTTTTCCTCTCTTTAGGTCTCATCCGTTCATTGGTCTGGTTGCTAAAAATACTAGTAATTTTCTGTCTGAAAACTGTTGTTTTCAGCACACACCCAGCGGTCCAAAAACTTTCTTAACCAGTAAGTGGGCCACCTGAGACCTGAAGTGCATGTAGCTACGCAGTTTAATATACTTTTCCTGTCTGTCCCACACTCATTGTGGCTTTATGTCTTGCACAAGACTTCAGCACGGTTAAAAATGGTTGAATTTGAACTGCGCTTCAGCCAAATGTAAACAAGTGCCATTGTTTTGTATCATTTCTTTAAGATATGGTGCTGAGAAATAGAGTGTATGTGATTAACATATTTAATATCTATCTTTAATGAATAAATAAAATCAATAGGAAAGCTACATTCGATTTCTCTGCTCTAAACATCACAGCTTTTAAACACCAGGGTTAAAGATTTAGTGAAAAAAAAATCAGACTATGACTACAAGACCAAAATCCAATTCCCTAAAAAAAACCCAAAACACACAACACCTTTTGACGATACTAATATTGTACGTTTGCAATGAATGTTCCAGATGATCCTTTTCGATGAGGCGAGTGTGAAAATGTGTTCTCCAAAAAAAAAAAAAAAAGAAAAAAAGTTCACTTCATATCCAAATGGTCAAAAGTGTGAAGTGACCTCCTTTCCTCTCGGTGGATGTGTGGGATCATTTTAAGAACACAACATCCTCTCAGTTATTTTCCATCCCACTGCCTGGATTTTTTTGTGTGTGTGGGTTCTGGGTTGTTTTTTTCCCTCCTCATGGCAGTTTTAGTGAGGCTGTAGCAGTCTCACTCAAGTCAGATTGTGTAAATTATAGATGTCATTATAAATACTCACATTGCAGTATTCAGTATGCTTTATGTTTATGATGTCACATGACACTGCAGAGTTTATTAGCAATTTTGTTTTTTAAACATTATTTAGTGATGGATATTTTTAAAGGCTGGTTCTAAGCACGTTGTTAATGAATCAGGAAAAGATTTTTTGCCTCATCCTTTTCTGTATCTGTTTTTTTCGCTGCTCATGGCAGTCTTAGTGAGGTTTCTTTACTCGCCTGTCACTCAGAAATCTGCCTTAAGATTTCAGGGGTTCTTCTGGGTCTGTGGGGGGGTGAGGTGTTTCGGGCTGGGGTTTTGAGGTGTGTGTGTGTGTGTTTTGGGGGGTGGGTTTGGTTTTTGGTATAGTAATGTTAGTAACCATCTTGGTATTAATTAGACAGTATGTCATGGCACATCTGTGTTTCCCTGGTTTACAAACTGATCATGAAATGCACACAATTATGTGTTCATGCATTACTAAGTGTTGTGTTCTTTGTAACATTAGCAAGTAGATTTTAAATGAACTGCATTAGCTTGTGGATCTACATAAGAATGAGAAGGGTTTCAGTGCAGAAGAGCTGAGTACTACTACTTAACTAACTTACACACACACAAATAAAAAATACAGTTGATGGAATAACAAAAAGAAGATAAACCAAGAACATTTTTACCAAAAATCTTCTTAAATTTTTTTTATTTTTTTTAACTTAACCACTGAGGGGGGCACGGTGGCTTAATGGTTAGCACGTTTGCCTCACACCTCCAGGGTTGGGGGTTCGATTCCTGCCTCCGCTGTGTGTGTGTGGAGTTTGCATGTTCTCCCCGTGCCTCGGGGGTTTCCTCCGGGTACTCCGGTTTCCTCCCCCGGTCCAAAGACATGCATTGTAGGTTGATTGGCATCTCTAAATTGTCCGTAGTGTGTGATTGTGTGAGTGAATGAGAGAGTGTGTACCCTGCAATGGGTTGGCACTCTGTCCAGGGTGTATCCTGCCTTGATACCCAATGACGCCTGAGATAGGCACAGGCTCCCCGTGACCCGAGTATAGATTGGATAAGCGGTAGACAATGAATGAATGAACTTAACCACTGAGTCGTGTTTTGTTTTTGTTGGTCCCCCCCCCCCCCCCCCCCCCCTTTACTGCAGCATTTCTCTGCATAACTTCCTCATGTTGAGTTTTAATATCTTTTTTAATCAGACAGCCTGTATTGTATTTACAGTTTCATTTACGTCATATAGCAGACACCTTTATCCAGAACGACGTACAAGGGGCTTTGAAGTCTAATGAACACATCAATACTATTTCACTAGGTCACAGACAGTCTATCACTCTGCTGCGAGGAAATATATCACTTTTTTTTGTTTGAAGACACTGTAGTTCTTACTTTTCATATTTTCATAGTGTTCAGTTTGCAGTCTGCTATTCTGTCATTGCAGATATGAATCATGAAACAGGTCTAGCTTGTTTTGTGTCTCTTGTTCAATAGTGTGACCTCGCTTACCAGACATATACCACATTGGATCATTTTTAATACGAATATAGGTAAATGAGGATGTATCACACGGACTCCGGTTACCAGTACCAGCCTTGATGTATTGCTGCTATAGTGTCATTAAATTCTTCTTCTTCTTTTTTTTTTTAACTTGTTTTATCTGTGCTTGGTTTTTGTGTCACACATTGCACAACATGGCCTTGTTAGAAGAGCTTTAAAAGCTGTGATGCCCACACGATCATCCCTCAGCGCAGTTTGTGCACTGCAGAAGCCTAAAAGAAAACCACAAAAGTAATAAGGCACAAGTAAACTTCGAACACCTCGCAAAGGGATGTGGGCGGTTTGACTAGCGAGCACTAAAACCGTTATGCTGTTATCTAAACATTGACCCTATATTGAGTCTGGAAAGATAAATATACACCGACTTAATGATCCTCTAAACCTGAGTTCTGAAACTCTGACAGACTCCGACTTCTAGCTGCTTAAGAATTAACTTGCGTCATGTCTTCAAGTTTTTTCCTCCATGATGATCGTTTACTTATTTTATTTTTTACTGATCTTTCTGTTGCAACATGTGAGGACAGGAAACTGTTACTAAGGTGCTTGGAACATTGTTTTTTTTGTTTCTTCCTGTAGACAGTTCAGAAGAAGTAAGAATAGCATTAAAGGAAAATTCCACTCCAAAACACCTGTGTTCTGGGAGTCTGGTGGTAATTTGTTGGTTCTGACACCATAGAGGGACAGTAGCTGCATCCCAAATAACTACTACACACTTACACTATTCACTATGTACTATACAGTCTAGTGTATGAATTTAAGAAGGGTACTATCATCAAAAAATGTAACACTAAGCAGAAGTATAAGCCGTTTCCATTCAATGGCAAATGATTTCAAACGCATATAATGTGATGCCGCTAGCTTTAGTAGAACACTGTGAATTTTAAGAAAAAAAATCACACCACGTGGGCTAATTTAAAAGACATTTGTAGAAGATTTTGTCCACCAGAATGTCGTCGGCCATCTTGAAAATGTCTTCTCATCCAGCATAAGTGTCTAGTAGCTCCGCCCCTTTTCCACAACGTAAATAAAGCTGCAAGTGTTGAATGTATGAAGTGTTCAACATTCCACACTTAGTTTTGTTTTTTTGTTTTTTTCCCAGGTTGAATAAGTGCATCATCAAGGTTCTTGAAGTGCACTTGTTGGAATTTTTAGTGTGAACACACTATTGATCACACAGTTTATAGTAAATAATTGCATAGAATAGTGGATAAGTATGCAGTTTGGGACACGCCTATTACAAGCACAGTTACAATGGCATCTAATAGGAAAAACAGTCAAGTTTCATTGTTTGTGATGAAGTCCTCAGATTTGGGCCTCAGACAGCACACTTATGTGAAAGCTGTAGATTCTTACAAATTGTCTTTAAGCACAGTGTTGCTTTCGGCTGCTCCCTGTTCGGGGTCCCCACAGCGGACCAACTGGTCCGTACAACGACGTGGCAAATGTTTTACGCCGGATGCCCTTCCTGACGCAACCCTCCCATTTTTCTGGGCTTGGGACCGGCACTGCATCCAGTGGCTGGGGTTGAGGCATTGGCTGGGAATCGAACCCGGGCCTTCCGCGAGAAACCTACCACTGAGCCACCAATGCCCCATTTAAGCACAGTGTACAGATTGTAAATTGAGATGGGATGTGGGAGCTTAGTGGGCAAGTGTTGGGCTCCTGATCGGAAGGTTGTGAGTTTGAATCCCAGGTACACCAAGCTGCCACTGCTGGGCCTTTGAGCAAAGTCCTTAATTCTCAATTGCTCAGTTGTCTAAAACAAGATTAATTGTAAGTCATTCTGGATAAGGGTGTCTGCCAAGTGCCGTAGATGTTGAAAATAGAACAGACTACATAATTACTGCATCAGTCTAGTCAGTTTAGGTAGCGATGAAACAAAATTGCATTGTGGGTAACGTAAAAAACTGTCAAACTGATTAGACAAATCTCAGTAAAGGATGTTGAAATGTCAATAATGTTTGCAGGTTAGTTTTGAAGATTAGTGTATATACAAGTTCAGGGTGGATTTTTACCTCTAAGGTGTAGGTGGAAGTGTCTAATCATGATGCTTTTAAAGGAATTTCCAAGTTCTGTGTCATGCCAGGTTTTGAAAACATTTCCAGTATCCGAGACAGAAGGCTATTCCATTGGGTATGGGACACAGCAGTGATACTCACATTTTAATTGATTGCAAAGGCCCGCAGAGAAAACTTCTGCAACTCAAGTTTCTTAATTGGAAGTCTGTTCTCTGTGTGAAGAGAGGGCGTGAAGAGCAAGAGTTGAAGGAAAGGAGGGAGACTGTTTTAGTGCAACATAATGTGTCTGTGCTTGCAGGGAGGAGAGAGAGCCTAAAATAGAACTGCTGTTTGTGCTCTGGGAGGCTCTGAATTTTAATACACCATCAATTTACAACAGCAAGTTCTCCCAAAGCAGTTCTTGTGCTCGTTCAATAGCACGTCACATAGCCAGGGTTTGTACTAAACTGTCATAGACCTGCAAATCAGTTCAGGCTGTGTGGTTAAAGGCAATGGAGATGGTAGACATTTTTGTTGGGGAAGTACATGCCATTGTATGAATTCTAGTTCATGTTGCATCTTCCGTATGCGAGTTATTTTTTTTCTTTTTTCTTTTTTTTTTTTTTTTTATCTGTCCTGGAAATGAGGGCACAAAGCAGCCCACATTTAAAAGGCAAACTCGTTTGAAGTATGCACTACACCGTTTTCAGGCTCCCAACTCTTGCACCTAGAGTTCACACCGAGTTCAGACTAACTTTGTTAATCATCGACAGGCATGAATGTTAGGTGTGTTGTGTCAGTGCTATATCACTGCAATCCTAATTTCCACAGGAGTGGCAGGCCGTGTGCGATAACATTGCAGTGGCTGCGGGTGCATTAAGAGCTACTGAGGAGAAATAAATCAACTCCACTTTTGCGTTTATGTCCATTCACCTGCCTGATGCTGTGAATTAACTGACTTAGAAGAGCTCCCGGGCACAACATCGGCTTTGACTGAAGCTTGCGGGTCTTGGGGTCACTAACATAGAACCACTCAGTCACCACAGTGAGGGTGTCGCAAGCGGGCTTTAACCATGTCTGAGACATGTAGTGAATTCACAAGTTTATTCAAAGTCACAAAACAGGTTTTTTAATAATAATAATAATAATTATAATAATAATAATAATAATAATTATAATAATAATAATAATAATAATTATAATTAGGGGGGGGGCACGGTGGCTTAGTGGTTAGCAAGTTTGCCTCACACCTCCAGGGTTGGGGGTTCGATTCCCGCCTCCACCATGTGTGTGTGGAGTTTGCATGTTCTCCCCGTGCTTCGGGGTTTTCCTCCGGGTACTCCGGTTTCCTCCCCGGTCCAAAGACATGCATTGTAGGTTGATTGGCATCTCTAAATTGTCCGTAGTGTGTGATTGTGTGAGTGAATGAGAGAGTGTGTGTGCCCTGCGATGGGTTGGCACTCTGTCCAGGGTGTATCCTGCCTTGATACCCAATGACGCCTGAGAGGCGTCACAGGCACAGGCTCCCCGTGACCCGAGAGTAGTTCAGTAGACAATGAATGAATGAATGAATGAATGAATAATGATAATAACATCAGGATTGGTAGGTGAGAAATACCTGAATGACCTGCTGCTTTCGAAGAAATTCTGCAGTATAGAGGCAATGCACACTGTGCTGTCCCATAATGCAACGGGACTGGCACAGAAGAGCTGTCAGAATTCAAAATAGAGGAAGGCAGCATGTCAGCTCTTAAGTGGAAGTGGTGTTAAACACTGTTCCTTATGGTTGAAGCATACCTGTTTTACAGCACCTGAGTAAATTTGTTAACTTGTTTAAACAAGAAAAAAAAACAGTTGGGGGGAAGAAAAAGAAACGGTTATTATGATATAGTAGGTCACATGACAATGCCAACATAGAGGATGTACAGTAGTATCCGGATCTTATTCATGCATGTACAGTGATCGGTATGTACTGTATCAACTGCTGAGCTATAGATACTGAATTGAATGCACTAGATACTGAATCGAACACAGTAGGTACTGAATCAAATTCAGAAGGTAAGGAATTGAATGCATAGATAGTGAATAAAATCTAGTGGATACTGAATGAAATCTAGTGGATACTGAGTCAAATAAAGTGGATACTGAATCTAAGGTAGTAGATACTGAATCGATTGCAGTAGCTGCCACCATAGTTGGTGATTTCGGACACACCCATGTTCTACAGCAACATGACCTCCATGGCCATGTGCAAATATGCTATCCTACATCTGAGTGCAAATATGTGACTTATTTTCATTAGCTGACTCTATAGTAATATACTTCTCATTTCCAAGAAACGAATCAGATTCTTTCCAAACTAACGGGTTAACACTGTGTTTACAGTGATGAGATTCATTTACAGACGGTCTGACCCTCACTGTTCCTGAATTTTGAAGTTCCTCCTCACATTAGATCCAGCCAGACTTCCTCCTCGTGCGAACCCTGTAATTATAGAGCACATAAAAGCACGAAGGCCACACTGAGGTTACGCCCACTTCAAGTGAAAGCACATACTGCCAGTGAGACTTAATCCATGCAAAGATATTTATCTTCTTTACAAAGAATTTTTTTCCGTCTGTACTTGACATCTGGGATGTAGCCTGAATTATAGAGTGCAGTTATCTTGAAATATTAGCTCCTTTATCGCATGCCTTCAATTGGAACTTGTAATAATTTTCAGAGTTTTAAATAAACTGTTTCTTGCAGCTACCATGATTATTAGGGTGCCTCATTAGACACTAACGTGGGCATGCAGAACAGATTTTAAATGTGAATGTAATTCTTCTACTTAAGATCAATGATTGTCTTTTTGTTTGGATAGAAATTTTATTCAGAATGATCGTGATCAGTTTAATTACTTATGGTTGCTCCATTTAAGTATTTTATTTTGATGTTTTGTTTTTTTGCACCATTGTGTTCAAACCCGAGAGAGTGTAACGTGTGAAAATTCCAGCTCAGCAGTTTCTGAAATGCTCAACAACCATGCCACAGGTTCAAGTCACAGAGTTCAGATTTTTCCCATTCTGTTTCATGTAAACAATAATTGAAGTGCTTGGCCTGTATTTGCCATGTGATTGGCTGATTAGTAAACTGTATGAATGAGCAGGTGTATACATTCATTCATTCATTCATTGTCTACCGCTTATCCGATCTATACTCGGGTCATGGGCAGCCTGTGCCTATCTCAGGCAGGATACACCCTGGATGGAGTGCCAACCCATCGCAGGGCACACACACACTCTCATTCACTCACACAGTCACACACTACAGACAATTTAGAGATGCCAATCAACCTATCACGCATGTTTTTGGACTGGAGGAGGAAACCGGAGTACCCGGAGGAAACCCCCAAGCCACGGGGAGAACATGCAAACTCCACAACCCCCAACCCTGGAGGTGTGAGGCAAACGTGCTAACCACTAAGCCACCAGGCCCCTGGGTGTATACATGTACATGTGTATACATGTGCTATTAAATTGGACAGTGAGTGTATATGTTCAGTATTTTGCAGAATCCATAAAGTTCACAAATTCATAAAATAAATTAACCTTTTGGTGAGCAGAGTTCAGGTAATTTCACCTAGTCTTGTCTTGACCCATTTGAGAAAAGTTTGGACACCCCTGACCTAGGGCTAGTTGCATCAGTATGCTGTGAGGGATTGAAACCCGCAAGGTTTTACTGATGCCGTGGGAGGACCGGAGGAGTCAGCTGCACATTTCACGTGTTTTTAAGTTCACAATATGCACATAACCTCAGAATAAACCTTTTTCTCAGAACACTGAGTGATATAAAAGTGATTCATTATTCCATTTAATAGACTTACAGTCCCCTCCAAAACTATTGGAACAGCAAGGCCAATTTATTTAGCTGTCTATACACCATAGCACTTGGGATTGAGATCAAAAGATGGATATGAAACGATGTGGGTATGAGCTTTTGTATCAGACCACCCATTTTAGGCAAGCAAAAGTATAGGGACAGACATGTCCTGGAAGTAAATATCACATAATATTTAGCTGTAGATCCCATGTTGTGGTATTTGGGTTGGGGCTTTTTGTGGTGCAAAAAATTTCCTGTCTTTCAGTTGTTTGTTTTGGGGGTTTCTCCCTTCAGTCTCCTCTCCAGGAGGAGAAATGCTGTTATAGTTAGGGTCTGGTCTGGACTTGGCCAGTCTAAAACCTTCCACTTCCCCCCCGTGTTGTTTGTGTTGGCTTGGCAGTGTGTTTTGGATTATTCTCATGCTGCATGATGAAGCTCCTTCTGATTAATTTGAATGCTTTTCTCCAGAAATTGGCAAACAAAATGTTCGTGTACACTTCTGAATTTTTTCTGCTTCTACCATCATGATATATATCATCTGTTAGATATGTGTGGTGACAGAACGCAATAGTTTATATGGAATATTTGTCATGCAGAAGGAGGCAGTAATGAACATGCAGTGTGATTGACAGATCTGTAGCAAATCTATAAGTCATAGTCATCTATCCCGGTATCTAGACACAGGGAGAGCATTAAGCTTGCCACTAAAATGAAACCTCTAGAAGGAGATTTGGTGTTTTTATATAAAATTCAGCAGTGTATATCAGCCTCATATGATCTCCCCAGATCCACCAAGGTGCCGCTGCTGGGCCCTTGGGCAAGGCCCTTAACCCCCAATTGCTGAGTTGTATAAAATGTAAGTCTTTCTGAATAAGGGTGTTTGCCAAATGCCAGAAATGTAAATGAAATGTGCACTCCTGACAGAAATGAAGAAATTCCAGTCACTGTAACCATTTTTATCATAAACAGTGGTCAAGTATAACAGCTATCTTTCTACTGATTTATACTTTATTATATAAATAAGATTGGCATGGTAATAGTGTGCAGTGAAGGTGAACAGCAACATTGTTTACCCCAAACGACACCGTGTGCTCAGAATTGCTTCAGTGTCTCGGATGCAGGCAGGTGGTTCCTGTGTGTGTGTGTGTGCGTGTGTGTGTGTGTGTGTGAGTGACCATGTGTGTGGTGTGTGTACAGTGGGGGAAGGGCAGGGGAGCGGCCTGACAGACGGCGGGGAGGATCTGACTGACTTGGACGAGAGATGGTTTGCCAAAGACATGGCGCAAAACTGAGGTCTTTTATGTTGTCATGAGTCTAAAATTATTTTCAGCTCATTATGTGGCCTAGGCAGTCTAGGTTATTGATAGAAAATGCTGATATGGTACAGGCACAGGAATTTTGTAGGCTAACAAGTTTCAGAAACTGAAATGATGAGTCCCTTGTTTTCCCCTATAGCTTTTGTCTACTTTTTGAGAAGTCACAATTCAGTCATTTTCAGAATTTCCAGCTGCACACAATGTCAAAAACATGTAACGTGTCTTGTTCTGCTAGCTACAGCAGAATGCTGTGAATTTTTACAATGTTGAAAAATAAATTGCACAATGTGGTCTAATTTAAGACCTTTGTAATACATCTTGTACCCTTTTTTTTCCTCCCACAGCACCATTGCCTGGTAGCTCCGCCCCTTGTCCTTATGTAAGCAAAGCTGCAAGTGTTGAGTGCATGAAGTGTCCAACATTCCAAAATTCGCTGTATAGGTTTAATAAGCGCATTATCTGTATATTTGAAGCATCCTTTTCCTTGTTGGAATTTTCAGCGTGAACACGCTGTTTGCACTATTTATACCACACAAGAGGAAGAATAGTGCATAAGTATGCGCAAAAATGAGCTTACTATGTTTTTGTAAAGGGAAATGACCTAAAGTATTATTGCTATTATTATTATTATTATTATTATCATTATTATTATTATTATTATTATTATTATGTTAATGCACAGTTCAGCACAACACCTGCAAACACCTAATACTGACTCAGTGCTGTTCTCTGTGCCTTATCCTTGCTTATTGTAAGTGTATATTTCTGTATTAAGAGCTGACTGTTACCATCATATTCTCCATCCTGACCAGTTTACTTATGGTCAGTGGTTGAAAGAAAGGATTGGCAGTTTTTTCCCCATTGTTTTAACAATTGCCTCAGTCTCTCACACTCAGCCACGTAAAAGACAAATATACTCTTTCCTAAGGGCACAGAATGTTCCGGATGTGTTGCTGTTGGTAACTGCCTTTAGAGACGGTGTACTGAGTGGACTCATATCGAGCTCTCAGTTTCTTGTCATTCTTTTTGTCTGAGTGAAAAGCAGGCAAGTGGGGGCAAATATGCACCTCTGCCTCCTCCTCCTCATGTCTGATCATTCTTATCATACCACAATTGTGTCTGAGCACGACCACTTCTGTCTGTGTATGTTTTGCACACTCTGTGATCTCAATCTTTCTCTCTCTCTCTCTCTCTCACACACACACACACACACACACACACACACACACACACTTGCAGTATTCTGCAAGTAGCATTCTGCATATCAGAGTGCAGGGCTGTGCTCAGGTGTGGCAGTTATTATTCATAGATGAAGCTTTGTGTGTGTGTGTGAATGTGTATTTTTGTGCATGTATTGTCAAATGAACCAGTTTTTCACAGGCTGGTACCAATCAGGACGATTGAACTAACTTTCTCGGCATCAAGCACTCCCAAACCAACACCACTTCTTCTTTTGTAAACAATAAGCAGCAATTGACTACAATGGAGCGAATATCCAGTAAAGCTGGATTTTTTTTTCTTTGAGGATTTCATGAAAGGAGTAACGATTACATTATTGACTATGAATTCATAATATAAAAAGTTGTGTATGTTGTAGCATTAACATAGATGGATAGATAGATGGAGGGATAGACGGACGGATGGATGGACGAACGAATGGATGGATGGATGGATGGATGGACGGACAGATAGATAGATATTAAATATCAGTATTTTGGGGGCTGGGTTTGCACGCAGTGTAGTCGTAGAGTCCTGTCCTTGGCTAATAGCACTGGAACCTGGTGTGTGAATGGGGTTCCAGTCTTTGCTCCAGTTTGCACCATGTTTTTACCTCTGTTAGGATAACCTTAAACAGAATTTTAGTGGTTGAAGATGGGTTTGATATCACCATTACTTTTGAAAGATCTAAAGATTTGTGTGAAAAAAAACAAACCTTTTTTTTTCCTTTTCTGTGAGTGTCAAATTTCTTATGAAGCGTTAAACACTGTTGTGGAGTGTCACATGACAAAAAATTAGTGCTGAGCATGGACACAACCAACCAGAGACAAATTCCATTTTTTTGGTTTCTGGTAAAAAAAAAAAAAAAAGATTTTAAAAAGTCACATTCTAGCATGATGAATATTATGTGATTCATTACAGTATCACATTATACACACATTTCTTCATTGTAGAATGAGAGACTCGCAAAATGGATTTGGAAACAGGGTTTGTGTGTAAAACGTGTATTGGATGTATCTAGTAAAGTTTATAGGCCAATTGTAATGAATTGTGATAAAGTAGTTGAGTCCATGATCATCAAAAAAGTGGATTCTATGCATGTTTGTGTATGTTTGTTAATATGAGTTTGTATGCACTTTGTGGTGTTTCTAGGGTAACAGATACACAAAAGCAGAGTGTTGTCCAATGGACTATGTGGTAAGATTTTGACAAACTCACACACACACCCACCCCCACATGGGTCTCCTGAGGCATAGAGGCTGATAATGTCTTAGCTCACTCCCAGACCTCATTGGTTTACTGTTCGTTATTGCCTTGCGTCTAATTTGCTCTTAAGCAGAAAGAAGTCGTTTGATTTTACACGCACCCCAGTGACTTTTTTTTTTTCTTGAATAGTCTCTTTATATAAGTTTCCTCATTTATAAAGCGCTAATAGACTTAACATTTAAAGTTCACTGGAAACAACAGGCCTCATTTATCAACCTGGATCTGAATGAATCTATTTATGAATCAGGAAGATGACATTCATGACAATCCAGTTTGTTTGACAAAATGGCAGCTGCACAAATGTAGATTTACCTATAAGGACACTCAGTAATGTGATATTTTTAATTAGCATCGAGTTGCTGCAAATTTAAGCAGAGTTCTTTTATGTTTAGGACTAGAAAGAAAGCTGTCTAGAAGAAATTTTCATGAAAGTTTTTTCCCATGCACAAGTACACACAGTATGACATGTAGTGAAATGCTTTCTTTAGAATTTTGTGGGTGATAAATCAGCTGTACCACAAACCTGCTTGGTAATAAGTAAATAATATTTACGGCAAATCTTACTAAAGCATTAATAGGTTAAACATTCCTCTTCAAATGATAAATATTGCATATGAAATGCAATCTGTGGGGTTAAATCCAAAACCCCACTTACCAAAGCCCCTTCACAGCAAATCAGCTTATGTCAGATTGATCTGAAACAGCAGGATGTACTTTATCTTCAGTTTTCATAATTCACATGGAGGCATTTTGCTGCGCGGAGGAAAGTAAGCCAGACTCAAACTTTGAGAGGGGCGTCTAGAGAGTTGCTTTTTTATTGCATATCAGTATAACCCACTCTGTTTTTGAAACATAAGCACACTTCGCAAATGTTGTGGGGAGCTAAAAATATAGGTCACTGCAGACCATGATTTATCATAAAACACAGTGCATTGCCTCTTTGAGCTACTTCCTGTTAGAGCAGTCCCACACAAAACAGCACAGACGCAACATAATCTATGCCTTGTAGAAGTACATTAGAGCACGAATCAGCCTCAATGCCCAGAGCCACACCCCTGCATGCACCCGGTGGAGGGAAACCGTCCGAAAAACAGCCCGCATGTCGATACACCTGGGCATATCCTCATTCCTGGCTTACTTGTTCTTCTCATTTTCTAAGTTTTATACCCGGAACCTTGACCTTGGGCTGGTTTACTGGTGTTTCGTTCTGATCTGGTGTCTGTCCCTTTGGTATTGTTCTGATTCTGGACAGAATCTTTCATCCTCCGGTTTTTCATTTGCTTTTGTCGGGATGTCCTGCTCTTGTCATCCATGAAAGCCAAAGTTTGCATATGCCTCTTTTAAAGAAGCATAGTCTTAAAAATGTTAGCTGGTGCGTCATTGTCAGTGCCATCTTTAAAATGTATTCTCAAAGTCCAGTTTCCACATGGCACTGCTGCTCTTAGAAACTGAACGTAGGCAGCAGAACCTATTCACCGCATGAAGCCTTTGGATTGTTGTTTCTCATCACTGCACTGCTGAGACACGTTCCTGAAATGAAGGCTTTTTTTTTCCCCCAAGTGAAATCTCAAGGCATTTTGTACTTAGACTTCCTCCTGCCATCCTTTTTCTCTTGTTTGTATCATTTTCTGATTATTTTCTGTGATTTAGCTTCATGTATGATTTTAGTAATATTGTAGGTTTTAAAGAATCTTCTGTCTGAATTGTTGCAGATTTGAGACTGGTCAGTGTTTCTGTCAAGCCAGTGCCTGTATTTTCTCTCCCTCCCTCTCTCTCTCTCTCTCTCTATAGCGCTCTCTCACACACTCTCTCTCTCTCTCTCTCTCTCTCTCTCTCTCTCTATCTCCATCTCTTTCTTTCTTTCCCACATCTACATCACTTCTTTTTCTGTCTCCCTAAGTCTGTCTCTCACGCTCATCTCTCTGTGCCTGTCTCCTTGTCTATCTATCTGTCTATCTATCTAGCTATCTTTATCTCTCCCTCTCTCTCTCTCTCTCTCTCTCTCTATAGCGCTCTCTCACACACTCTCTCTCTCTCTCTCTCTCTCTCTCTCTCTATCTATCTCCATCTCTTTCTTTCTTTCCCACATCTACATCACTTCTTTCTCTGTCTCCCTAAGTCTGTCTCTCACGCTCATCTCTCTGTGCCTGTCTCCTTGTCTATCTATCTGTCTATCTATCTTTATCTCTCCCTCGTCTCTCTCTCTCTCTCTCTCTCTCTCTCTCTCTCTCTCTCTCTCTCTCTCCTCTCTCTCTCTCTTTTTCCCTATAGCGCTCTCTCACACACTCGCTCTCTCTCTCTCTCTCTCTCTCTCTCTCTCTCTCTCTCTCTCTCTCTCTCTCTCTCTCTCTCTCTATCTATCTCCATCTCTTTCTTTCTTTCCCACATCTACATCACTTCTTTCTCTGTCTCCCTAAGTCTGTCTCTCACGCTCATCTCTCTGTGCCTGTCTCCTTGTCTATCTATCCTACTATCTATCTAGCTATCTTTATCTCTCCCTCGCTCTCTCTCTCTCTCTCTCTCTCTCTCTCTCTCTCCTCTCTCTCTCTCTCTCTCTCTCTCTCTCTCTCTCTCTCTCTCTCTCTAATCCTTAAATATTTGGAGTTATATTTATATTAGATGTCTACTGCAGTGTCAAGATACTGAAATGAAATAATGAACATGATCTCACAGTACAGACATTTTGTTTAATATTATAATATTTACATCCAAATCAGATGAATGGTGTGGGAATTATGTGCTCCTTTTTAAGGGACTGAAAGTAATTGAAGAGTTGACTTCTTAGCAGTTCCATGGCCAGGTGTGTCGTTCCGTCATTCTTTCATTTACAAGTAAACAGATAAAAGATCTAGAGTTGAATTTGAGTGAAGTTAACTTTCAATATGAGGTCCAAGAAACTGTCACTGACGGTGAAGCAAACCATAATTAGGCTGAAAGAATCAAATCAAAGCGATAGCAAAAAACTATAGCAGCGATCAACTGTTTGGTACATTCTTAAAAGAAAGAAAACACTGGTGGTCGCAAGAACTCCTCAAGCCACAGAAAATAACTGTGGTGGATGACAGAAGAATTTTTCCCACACTGAAGGAGAACAGTTGAGATGGAGAACAGTTGAGATGAAGAGCAGCCTCCAGGTGGTAGTTTCGTGTGTCAGCCATCAAGATAGTTTCACCAGAGTATATACAGAGGATGTACACACGATGGAAACCACAGTTAAACCTCAAAAACAGGAAGAACAGATTTGAGTTTTCCAGAAACTTTAAAAAAATGGACAGTTCTGTGACGACATCCTCTGGACAGATGAGACAAAGATCAACGTGTAGCAGAATCATGGGAAGAGAAGAGGATGAAGAAGGGAAAGAGCTGCTCATAGATTTATTCAAGTATTAAAAATGAGTGCGTTCTATTACTTTTAGTCTTAAAAAAACAATATCTTTAACAATGTTTAAATATATATGTACCTGACTGTATTTATCTCTACCTCTGTCTCTCTATATGTGTGTGTGTGTGTGTGTGTGTGTGTGTGTGTGTGTGTGTTTTTTATTTTCCCCTTGGCAGTCTTGTGGGATATTTCAGCACAGCATAGTGGCGCGTGAGAGCTGAATGAAAACTGACACGACTCCCACTGACGGCTCCATACACATTCCTCGATGCTGTGTAAAGACTCTCACCTGGTGCGCTCTGGGAGATGTAGTTCAGATCATCCTATATTTAGGTTGCTTATCCGAAATACTGATGAGTGGCATCTGGTCTGCTAAAAAAAAGAGAGAGAGAGAGAGAGAGAGAGAGAGAGAGAGAGAGAAAAGAGTGAGAGAGAAGAGTAGAGTGTGTGTGTGTGTGTGTGTGTGTGGATACTTTGCGAGAGTGGAACAGAGAATCTTTTGCTTAACCTTGCGATTGTTTCAGAATCCATGGGTTCCGTGCCTGGTTTAGGAAATGACCAAACTTTCTGCTTCATTTACGGGCATAAGCAATCTCAAAGTACGGACGAGGTCAAAGGAAGTTAAAAGTGGGGAAAAAACAAGAGGCCAGGAAACATGAAAATGAGAGGAAGGAAAAAGGAATGAACTCATCCTCAGTGAGCCTTCCTTTGTCCTTCTAGCTCTTAGGTTACCAAGGGAGGAGCATCGACTTTTTTCCTTCCATTTGTTCCATCCAACCATCAGTGGCGGCATCCATATATTCCCCTTTCTCCCCGACCCCCATCATAAGTATGTGCATTAGAGAGAGGCAAGGCGCATACCACACACACACACACATGCACACAAATGCATAAATGACTGACGCTGCAAGGAGTCTCTGAGGGAGGAAATGAGGGGAGGGGTGGGAGAACGAGGCAGGGAGGTGGAAACAGGAATCAGCAGCAGCATCAGTGTGTGAATGTGCATCAAGAGAGGGGGAGAAAGAGAGCGAGGAGAGAGAGAGAGAGAGAGAGCGTGCTAGACAGGGAGGAGAGGAGAACAGAGGACAGTTGGCTACACTGCTCAAATGCAGTCGGAGGTTGGGAGGCGAGGAGGATGAGTGAGCGTGGGGGAAGGAGAAGAGACAAAGGGAGATCACATCGCTGTTTTTGTTCTAGAGAAACGAGGGAAGAGAGGGATCTACACGGAAACGAGAAAGCAAGGAGAGCCCATCCATGACTCTGTCGTTTTTCAGCCAGACGAAGCAAGTCAGCGGATAACAGCAAGAGCTCCTTTTCCTCTGTCAGGGAGGGAACGGAGGGGGAGAATTTCACATGAATATAAAAGCTGTTTTTCTTTTGTTTTCTTGTTTTAGCAAAACCATAGCTGATTAGTAATTTCCTTTTTGAATCGAGAGTCACGAATCGACATTTTGCGCTTACTTTTTTGCCTTTACAGCATCCTAAATTAAATAAACAGGAAGGAAATCAGACTGTCTTTTTTTTTTCTGTACAGACTGTCCAGACTTCACTCTTTCCATTCTTAGTGTTACTTTGCGGCTGATATGCAGAAAAATCAGGTTTTTCTTATGCAAAACTTTTCTATGTTAATGAAATAGTTTATTTTGTGGTGTTTTGGACACATCTACATTGTGCTCATTGGTAATGTTATTTTTGTTGTTATTATAGTTGCGATGTTCTGTTTGAACTGGAAGCATGTTTGCGTGTGTAACCTTGAGCAATATTTGATTTCCTTATTGGACTGTTGCCCTAACAGAGTCTGTATATCTGCGAGTGTCTGGTGCTCTCTTCATTGAGATGTCAACATTGATTAACTTTTTGGCAGCAGAAACAGTGGCGGGACTTTGCCGTCTCGTGGCGTTGCGTGTAGCAGACGATTGATCGCCAGTGTGTGCGTGAGCGTGTATTAACCCGGCGTGTGTGTGTAATGTCTCTTGACCGTCCGATTAGCCCAAGCCACGGCTGACAGGTTGTGTGTTGGCGGAACTCGCCGCCTTCTGTTTGGGTTCCGTCAAGGTTTCGTCTGGCACAAATCTGCGCTGCCTTCTGTCACCATGGCAACAAGCTGGCAACTGTGAAGTCTAACATTGATGATTCAAGTTGCTGTAAACTTTTAAGGTCACTCCGTCTCACACCATTTTAGATAAGAGCCAATAAGCAGATTTCAAGGTGCTTGAAATTTTTTTTTTGTCTGCCTTTTCTTGTCTTTTTTTTTCAGTTAATATCTGTCATCAATTGCAAAAAAAAAAAACAAAACAGGATTGCAAACATTTTGGTCTTGGAGTCGACTACAGAGCACTTGTGTTGTAGTTAAACTCAGGTTTCATCTTCGTTCTGGTGTGCCAACAACATCCATCCCTGCTGGCAGAGGTTTGTGAAGGCAAGGTTTGTGGCTGCTTATTAACCAAGCTTCTACTGAACCTGTCCCATAAGCTGCTCCCTATGCTAGTGATATAACATTCAAGCGACTTTCCATCCTTGTGTTCTTCATGCTCTCATGAAGCAAAACGCCACTTTTCAGTTGCAGCCTCGCTTAGTGAGGCCTTATACAGACACTTTGGATCTTTTACTTCTCTTACAACAGACTTACTGGCACTTCATCAACTCATAAATCCACCTTTTTATCTTGGAACAGGGATTCTGCCATATTCTCGCTGAACAGGTGCTACATCCGAGTTGCTGTGGTTCGACACTGTTCAAGACTCGGTTCTACGTACTGTTTCTCTGTGTTTTTGTAATCTTATTGTTGAGTGTTAAACCCCCATGATTTTTTTGTTCTGCCTTTTGTGTACGCTGTGCACCCGTCACGCTTGGTCACAAACTAAGAACACATTTTGTCACTGATCTTTGCACAGATTTGTGTCTGTGTTGATTCTATATGCGTGCCAAGTCCAGCTCATGCTCCAGGTATGCATCAAGTCATATTACGTGCCGTGTATGTGTAAGAGTTGATGCATTTAATCAACTCTCAGTGAGGTCCCATAAGCGTTTGCACTTAGTGGACCTCTTTAAAGCTGCACTGAAAAGACACTACAAGCTTAATAACAAGCTTGTTCAACTTTTACACTCTACAGCAACACCAGAGCACTCCTAGAGCAGTGTAGTATAGAGTTGAATATCATAGGGACTTCAAGGTTCTAGGGGAAGTGCATGTGGCTGTCGCCTTGTCGTCCATCTCTGTTGTCTTGTCACACTTGAATTGTTCTCTAACGGCAACAGACGATAGAATCAATATCGCTGATTAAAACCATTGGTGCTCTGCTGAAACAATCTGACTGACAAATCTGAAGCTTAGTATCTCAGAAAGCAGTCTGATCTGATGTTTTAGATGTAACGTTTAAGCAGATACTTGACGCTTTCTTATGGGAACGGGGAAAGTCTCTGAGGACATTACTGTCTAAAGAGAAAGAGTAGAGGTCAGCCGGCTGATTTCTGAAGTGAGGATACTGTTAGTCACCGAAAGTGCTTCTGAGGACTTGGTAATATATGCAGTGGACTAGGATTGTGCTTCATGCTCGTAGTACTGTTCTGCATGTGCGCACGCACTGTTCCCAACTTTTCAGAACAGCTGGTAATTATAGACTGTTGTTTCTTTGCCAGAGGTTTCATAAGTTTATGTGAAGCTCCTGCTTTCTTGTACTACGTGAGGGTTTTTTTCCTCAGGAAACTGATTTAAGACCTGCTCCGTTTGAGGGAAACGTCGCTCAGATGGGAGGCGTCATTTAGGATAATGAGCAAGTGATTGATTTTTTCCAGTCCGCCCTTTAATGAGTCCTCCTGTTGGAGATCTCTTCGGGCAGAACTTCGGATCGAGCCAATCAAGTCTCATTACAGTCGCACTGACAAGCTGCTGGTGAGAAGTCGTGTTCCAGATGTTGGAAGATGACAAACTATATATCTTGGCTCAAACAGATGTACAAAATCACAAATGGTGCTCTAATTGTGTAACCTTTTATAATAGCCATATTTTGATCTGATTTCTAGAACATTGGTAGAACAGTTTCAGGGCTCTCAAGGATTCGTTTACCTTTTTCTAAATCAGTCATATTTCTATGTCTGTAATTATATTAATAATCTAGCTATGTAATTTGGGGCTTGTTTTTCTGTTTCGAGTCTCACAGTAAAAGAATTCGGGTTATTGACTAGCAGGAAACAATCAGCGAAAGTGAATATTTGAAAGTCGAAGTACTTTTTAACCAAAAGGAAGGCGGGACAAAGAGTCAGCCTGGAGAACGGGAAAGAATACGTGGGCGGGGGAACGGGGGAGAGAGAGATCATCTGGAAGAAGCGGGCGAGCGTGATCGAAAGAGAGCGAGCGAAGGAGAGGGAGCGAGAACGAGAGGAGGAGGAGAGGAAGAACGGGGCCCAGTACACAGTCTGGAGGCTAAGGGAGGGATTCCAGGAGAGGAGAGATAGAGAAGGGGAAGAACTCAAAGGAAAGGGTACAGAAGGAGTGCAAGAACCTCAGACAGAAGTGATTTGGAAGAGGCGAGAGGAAGAGGAGAAAGAGAGAGAGAGGATACAGCTGGAAGACAGGGGACCCAGAATCATCTGGAGAAAGAAGGAGAGAGAAGGAGAAGTAAGAAGGAATATATATGTCGATGACTTGAAACAAAAAGGCGAAAGAGAAGGGAAGTGATCAGCCGAGTGAGCTCGATCCAGACTAGAATTGGTGCTTTCTGTCTTTTCTGTGTTCTTGATCTGAAACTCTGTTCCTTTCCACTGCACTGGAAAGTTTACAGTATTCTTTTATCACAAGGACTGATCTATATCATTTAGCTCTTTAGGATTTGATTGGGA
Organism: Hemibagrus guttatus; assembly: GCA_033459395.1. Classification (NCBI taxonomy): domain Eukaryota; kingdom Metazoa; phylum Chordata; class Actinopteri; order Siluriformes; family Bagridae; genus Hemibagrus; species Hemibagrus guttatus. The sequence goes on along the minus strand of JAUCMX010000003.1, from coordinate 26,207,349 downwards.
CGATTTGTATGTAGTGCTTTTAAATCAGGACAGTCTTTAAACTACTGAGATGTTACGTACTTGGCTCTGTGTGATTCTTTATTCAGGGCCTTCTCAAGCTTGAGGTAGATTATACAGTGGTTCATTGGTCTCTCACCTGCGCTCTCTCTCTCTCTCTCTCTCTCTCTCTTCTCTCTCTCTCTCTCTCTCTCTCTTTTCTCTCTCTCTCTCTCTCTCTGTCTGTCTTTCTCTTTCTCTCTCTCTCTCTCTCTCTCTCTCTCTCTCTTCTTTTTCTCTCTCTTCTCTCTCTTTCAGTATTGATCTGTCTCTGTCTATTGGAAGCCTCTTCTCTTAGAGTCTCAGTTGCAGCTAATAGTTTTTTATGGGACTCTTTCAGATTAGAGCTCTTATAGCATAGCCTAACTCATCGAAACCAAAACACACCCCAAATATCTAAGAATTTATTAAGCTTTCTTTCAGTCATGCACATTTTACAATAAAGTGCAAGGCCATTAAAAGACACCAACAAACTGACATTAAGAAGACAATCATGCTGAGGTTCTTCTCACTGGAGCTTATGGTGCTCTAATGATGCGAATATAAAATGTGAATTAATGTTTATCTCTATGCAGGCTAAGATCTAATGCAAACCCTCTCACACAGACGTTAACACACAAACACTGTGTGAACACACTGATGTCACAGTCTGCGTGATTTGGAACAGGAAACACTTTTTATTCTCTTTACTTCATAGCCTTTCTCCCCCTCCCCATTTCTTCTTGTTTTAATGAACTGAGCTAAAAACAACACTGTCATTTTTTTTGGTCCAAAGATGAAGGGATCAGTAGACGGAGAGAAACAAGGAACTGTAACAGAAAAGAGAGAACCTGTTTGCAATTTATTCAAAAGGGACACTTGGCGAGACCTAAAGAGAACCTAAGGCCTGTTCAATTCAGAGCTGAACTGCTAGACAGGTGGAAAATGGAACTCGTCCCCAAAACTAAATACACCCCTTTCAGGAGTGACTCGTTCAGTTCTACAGACGAGACCGCCTCTAATCCTTCTCTCCCTTCCTCAGCCCCCCTCACCCCTCTTACTCCTCCGAGCATTGCTTCATCTCTCTCTTCCTCATCGCTGGCCCCTATACTGCCCCCGACATCCCCTCGGCCAGCTGAGAACAGCCCCACTACGCTGTGCTCCTTCTTTCCCAGGATGGGCTCCCTGCGGCTCGGCATGTCTGCCACCTTTCTTCCAGGCCTGAAAGCGTCCAGCAGGCCCCAGGAGACACCCAGCACCTCCTCCTCTTCCTCTGCTTCTCCTCCTCCTCCTCCTTCTGCTCCTCCTCCTCCTATTCTCCTTCCTCTAATGGCTCCCTCTCCTCCTCCTCGTCCCCCACAGGACATGAACCGGCTGGGTGGCGCGTCGCGGAGGGCCCGTGTGGAAGGGGGCCAGCTCGGGGGCGACGAGTGGACGCGCCATGGCTCCTTCGTCAACAAGCCTACAAGAGGATGGCTGCACTCGGACAATGTGGTCTGCACCACTGGCGTCAGCTACACCGTTAGGGTAAGATTATTTTAGCTAAATACTTTAGGGTTATGTAATACATAAAAATCTTTACTTTTTTTCCTGTGTCTATTTCACTTAGTGTCAATGCAACAATTACCAAGACACATTCTTACTCGGACAGTGAAATTAGTTCTGATTCTGATCATGTAACTAAACTATAAAAATGAAATAAGCCCCCATTACACTTGTGCCACTGGGACATTTAAAAAGTTAAACCAAAAAGGCAAAATTCTGTAACAGACTATTTCATTTAATCCTGTTAATATCATCCAGTAAAATCTGACACATTTTAGTAACTTTTTGCATGATTTTTTGATTAAGAGTAGTCCATATGATTGGAGTTCCTTTATATTTTCCCAACTTTCGAAACTATTTCCCATACAGTATCATAATTCGCTGGAATTCTGTCTTTTGTGTGTGTGTGCGTGCTGCGTGTGTTACTGATCCTCTGACTCATGATGTACAGACAGCAGCTGCAAAGAAACTTGGCTTTGTGTCCTTACTGTGAATCAGGGTGACACGTCCCTTCACACATATAACCCAAAGCACATTACCACGTAATATGTCTCAGAGCTTTCTGAAATGCCCAGCATGATGTGGGACAAGATCCTAAATTTCAAGTTTTTTTTTTTTTACTCCTTGCTTTCAGATTTGGACCATTTTCAAGTCCTTCTATCTTTGCTCAAATCCCGCTACAGTTCAAACCCCAGAACAAATACTGTTGAATATTGGGGCTTCATTTTGTCATCATCATTTAAGATAGTACAAGCTTCTTTTGGGGGCAGTCATAACGGTGAAAATCTGAAATATAATCCAAGCTAATAAATAAATAATTGCTGAAAATCACCAAAGCAATATTTTTTTTTTACACAAGTTATAATGTTCCTTAAAAGCAATTCACTCAACTTTGAACCGAGGCCATAGTTGGAGAAATTCTTACATGGTATATTATATAATGTAATAACAATATTAGTGAGCTCCTGAGGAGTGAAAAACATTTCCCTTATCATTTGGAAATCATTTGGAGTTTGCATCCTGAGGATGCCAAAGGAAGCCATCTGTCTCCAGGAGTCCAACAGAGCAGAACTGGCTCTGGGTGGGAGGAACGGCATACTTTCTCTCCCCTGTCAATCACAGCAACACTAGCCAATCGTAGGCATCTGTGAGCTCAAGTATGCGGAAGAGGGTGGAGAGCAGCTGTTCGGGAAGATGTGGCTGTCCTTCATCCAGCACAGTTGGTAGCTGTTGTGTGATAGAAGAGAGTAGGCTGGTGGGAGGAATTGACCAATCTAGGGAGAAAAGGGGGGGGGGGGGGGGGGGTGTGTAAATAAAATCTTAAAATATGTGCAACGTCCATTTCCAAAGGTGTTTTACATATAAAAATTAGAAGATATTAACGAGTTAGCAACCAAACTATATAAGTATATAATTATGGCATTGTTTTTCTTTCTTCTATAGTCAGTAGACCCAAATTTCCCTAAAAACCTTTAGAGTGGTGACTCACCATATAATGGTTTAGCTTTAACCTGTAATTAGGCAATTTTATAATGCAGCTCTAGTCTTTTTATTTGTTGCTTTTTGTGTTTGTTGTATTTCTATTTTCTTATTCTAACTTTTTTTTTGCACAGTACGACAATGCAAGTCTATCCTAGTTGCTGTTTATCTTATCTCAGTGTTTGGTTTACGTGTGGGTAGATACAGGAAGTGGTCTGGGCTAACATGCAGCATTGTGTATTTTTCCCCTTCTTCTATCTCCTGCAGTACATGGGTTGCGTCGAGGTGCTGCAGTCGATGAGGGCTCTGGACTTCAACACGAGAACTCAGGTTACCAGGTAAAACTCGCAGTCACACACGTACTGTATTTGTGTGTGTGTGTGTGTGTGTGTGTGTGTGTGTGTGTGTGTGTGTGTTTTCTGTCAAATGCATTAGGTTTATTACATGCATATCAGTGCAGACACACTGCTACTATGGTGGATAAAAGACTCTCCTTCAATTAAATATTAATCTCCTGCTCTCATATGCCTCTCCTCTCATGTTGTGGTCAGGGATGGAGGGGGAGGGATCATGACAGAGAGAGGGAGAGAGGATGAAAAAGAGAGAGAGAGATGTCTTTTTCTTTTAACTTATCTTTTTATGCACTCTAAAAATGGATGTGCGTGTATTCGAAAGAGAGGAGAGAGGAGGCCTTTGGATGCCATCATCCCGGCCTTGCTGCCACATACTCTTATTATAGAAGCATCTGGAAGCCTCTGGAATCTTTGTGGTTTCTCCCATTTTGTTTCGTTGTCCAGGCATACGAGTGCTATTCTGTAAAGCTATATAGTTTTGTGCGTCTGGTTACAAAGAACTGAATAAACCAGACATGATTCTGTTTTCAAATTGTTGATTTTTCTTTTTGGAGGGAAGGTATGTGTGTATGTATGTGTGTGTAAGAGAGATCTAATCTAATATTGTGCAAGAGTGTGAAATCTGGGAATGGAAAAAAAACAGCCATGATGGAAATCCATGACTAATAATCTGATTAGAGCGCACACATACTCACACACGTATTGCCTGCCACTGTTCCTGTGTGAGTAACTAGGCATTCTATGTGTTTCAGGGAGGCAATCTCAGTGGTGTGTGAGGCAGTACCAGGTGCCAAAGGAGCTCAACGCAGAAGGAAGGTATTCAGCGCTAAACTAATATTCACTCAGCATTTAATCACCGTTCACTTCTCCTCGACTTGCTGATACAGCAGACGATGCACACTCGTTCTCTTTAGTGTCATACTACAGTGTCTGACAAGACTTTAAGACAGAAACATATACACTGGGGTTCTAGACAACATGTAGCAGGATTACAGCATTAAAAACGGCAAAACGTGCATCACAGATAGATATTCACACACTCACAGAACCACTTACACACACACACACACACACACACACACACGACAATCCTGCTCCACAGCATGGTCATGTCGCCATGTGTGACGGTTCAACCTGATTTTCTATCTGTCTCTATGTTCTGTTCAGAGTTTGTTCTCAGGGAGAGTCTCTTTTTCTGTCATTTTTATGGCACCCACTGCTACATTTTTGTGGCGTTCGGGACATATTGACCCTGTACGTCCAGAGAATAAAAGCATTTGAGTGAAACGAGCCAGAATGTCATCCAGACACTCCCAAAGCAATCTCTGCAGCTGTTCCTTCGTTCTTTACGGTTCTGGCTGTGTGCACTTTACCAGCGAAAAAAAATTTTTTTTTTAAAACATCATGCATTTATAGTTGCATTTAAAGTGTGTAACATGCACGATAACAGTTATGAACAGTCATTTCCTCCTTGCTAGCTTCTTCAGCAGCTTTTCTGTTATCTTGAAGCAAAAAAAAGGGGAAAAAAGCAGCTCGTCATCTTTACAAGAAGCCACATAGTTGACTTTTGCATAAAGGAAAGCTTAAAGGGACAGCTTTACCTCGAACGAATAAAGGTGGCTATAAAGCAGTGACACTAGAGCCGCTTTTCAAAAGTCTCCTCACTGAAAACTGTTACAATCTGTTTACGTAGAGCATCTGCCATACACAAGAGCCTGAGCACGTTGTTACACTGGAAATAAACTTTTAGACTGAGCACATTAATCAAAACCTTGCAGCTGCAGCATGGTTACTGTTCGATTCCTGCTGTCGAGCCTGAGAAAACCGAGCGCTGCGGTGTAAGTGTTGATGATAATGTTGCATAGTAATTATTATTAAATAATTATTCATCTTTTTTCTGTCTGTGTCTGTCTCCAGCCTACATCTCGATCTATGACCACTATCCTAGGGAAGAGTAACCTCCGGTTTGCCGGAATGACAATCAACCTCACCGTGTCGACCAACAGCTTAAACCTACTGACGACCGACACCAAACAGGTCAGCAGTAGACAAAGAAAAATAAGATGATTTTCTCTCTTAAGGCTATGATGAAATAATATGATAAGCTTTTCATTTTTGTGTTCTGATCAGAAAGCAGCTCTCCAGGTAGGGAGCACAGTGTTTGTCCCAAACAGGTGCCAGATTCCCACTTAGGTGGCTTATTGATGGTTGTATTTAAAGGTAGTGTTACATGTATCTCGCTGTGTTGATCAAATTTGCTAGTGAGAAAAAAAAGCTGCACTGTAGTTCCTGTAATTTTGCCTTTGCGAAGTATGCAAACGGATGCCTTACAGCAAATTTGGCAGGTTTCCTACATTGTCAAAGTTTGTTTGTAGCGGCTCTTTATGAATGTAGCCTCACACATTCACTCCCAGTCTCCTGAGCTAGGATCTGAGACTGAGATTAGTTTAACAGTGAGACAGAAGCTGATTGAATGTCTTTAGTGTCTCACTTGTCTGTTGTGAATCATTGGTATAAATGGATGCATCTGATCCATAATGTCTGCTATTTTAAACCCCAGACTCTCTACACTCATTATTCCCACCTTTTTTTTTTTTCCATTTTCACATCTCGCACTTATTTTTTTTACACCAATCATATTTTCTCTCTCTCCATTCGTCCTTCACCTTTTTGTCTCCCTACAGATTATTGCCAACCATCACATGCAGTCCATCTCTTTTGCATCGGGAGGAGATCCAGTGAGTCCTACATCCTTCACTCTTGCCGGGTTTTTTTTCTTTCTGTGTTCATCTTTTTTCCTCCTGCATCTTATTTTTTCTCTTTCTTTACCTGCTCGGCTCTCCTCTCCTCTCCTCTCCTCTCTGCCCTGTGGTTTGAGCTCATCCTTTCTTGTTACATGTTGTTTCTCTCCCCCTAGTGATGAGTAGATTCTCCTGCGATCCAAAAAGCTAACTTTTCTCACTTTCTTCTGACTTCCTTGTCCTTCTTCTTTTTATTTATACTTTTCTACAAACTAAAGCTGACTCACGATAGAGTGAATCCTCTTCTCACTTCCTCCTCTTCATCCATGATGATCTCTTTTATTTTTAGGATACGGCAGAATATGTAGCCTACGTAGCCAAAGATCCTGTCAACCAGAGAGGTAAGTCTAAACAGTTCCCTGGGAATATTTCCATTCTAATTTATTTGATTCAGATTTGTAGATGCCTCACAGACAGCTTTAATGAAAATTATAATACTAATAAGCAGAAATCAAAATATTTGTCCTTATATACCTATGTCTTTTTTTCACATTATCTGCATCTGGAAATTATACTCAGAGCTTGCGGATGTCATGCATTCTCTAGCGTATCATATTGTTATAATATGACTTGACATTCCTGTGTTGTAGCATGTCACATCCTGGAGTGTTCTGAGGGCTTGGCCCAGGATGTGATCAGCACCATTGGACAGGCCTTTGAGCTGCGTTTCAAGCAGTATCTGAAAAACCCCCCTAAACTTGTCACCCCACATGACAGGTGAGTGTGTGTGTGCATGTACAAGTGATTGCGTGAGTGTGTGTGTGTGTGTGTGTGTGTGCTTGTGTGTGTTCGTGAGCGAGTGCATGAGCGAGTGTGCGTGCACGCATGTGTTTGTAAGCACAACATTGCTCTGTTTTGCTGAGTTGGATACAATACAGCTGTATTCACAGCTGCATATTCACACAAGCCTTTGTTTATGTAACCTGTGAATATGCAGTGAATAGTGTCATTGTCTATTGAAGGCACTGAAGTATCCCCTGGGAAAATAGTTGCATTATTATTATTATTGTTATTATTATTATTATAGTATGTTTTACTGGCCTACTGGCGGTCCAGCGGCAGGATCCCGCGCTCTCATTGCTGTGGCCCGGGTTCGACTTTCGGGCAGGGTGCCCACCCAGCCACTGAAGAGTTAACTCAATGGGAGGGTTGCAACAGGAAGGGCATCCGGCGTAAAACCTGTGCCAAATCGAGCGGACCAGAAATGATCCGCTAAAAAGAAGCGGACCCTGATGTTGCGTGGGCCAAACGCTAAGATTAAAAAAAAAAAAAATTATTATAGTATGTTTTACTGAAGGCAGGTTTTGGTTAATCCAATGGCTAGGCAAACACTGTGTACAATTCTTAAAATAACCCCTCCCTCTCTCTCTCTCTCTCTCTCTCTCTCTCTCTCTCTCTCTCTCTCTCTCTCTCTCTCTCTCTCTGTGCTTCAGGATGGCTCCTTTCGATGGCTCACAATGGGAGGAGGAAGAAGAGGATTTTGGCCCGCCGCCAGAGGTTCCATATTATAATAACTTTCCTGGGAAACAACCGCCCCCAGGAGGCCTGGTGGACATGAGAACTCGTCCTGGGCACAGCACAGGAGCCACACTAGTGAGACCTTCTGACCTGTTTGGTGTCTGTGTGTCTTTTCATGTGCATGTAATCCATATATCCGCTGCAAATTATGTCTAGAGCAGGACCAGACTATCATAAAAAAACAAAAACAAAACAGTCCTACATTGAACATATCTTAATAATAAAAGTGAAAATATTAAACATTAAACAGACACCTTTTTAATTAAAAGAAAAAACTTTTCCCAGCAGAGTCTTTCTCACAGCTAGTCTCATATATTTCCAGAAGTACTCTTGGCCTGCTACTATACTGTCTATCTCATATATTTATTCATCTGCCCACCTACTTAACAGCATCCCACAGTGCTGAATGTTTAAGTGTGAACGTTTTAGTCAGCTAATTCATTTGTGCTACTCCCAACACTTACAGCACTTTTTCACCAGACACTTGTATAAATAAAATTTAAATATAAATATATATAAAATAAATAAAAATTTTTTAAATAAAAAAAAAAAAAATCAACTTCTAAAATAGCCTGCACTTGTTTGCAGCTAGGAGATAAATTAGTAGTGCTCATGATTATTGATGATTATTATTGCAGGAAAGAGGCATGTCATATATATATATATATATATATATATATATATATATATATATATATATATATATATATATTTAAAATGTTCACAAGCTAATATGCTGTTTCTTTCTGTGTGCATGCAGCCGTATGGTCAGCCTGGAATAAATGACATTCATAAGCAACCTCTGCCTCCACTACCAGGTCTGTATCTGTCACAGTATTTTTTGTCGTTATTGCCGTTACTGGTCTCTAAGCGCTACCAGCGCTACCTGTGCTCATAGCCTTGCCATGAAGGTCACTGCTCTAATGACTACTTCTTCCACTTCTGTTATTCTCTCTCTCTCTCTCTCTCTCTCTCTCTCTCTTTCTCTCTCCACATCTTATTCAGTAGGAGCAAAAGAAGGCGGCCTGTTTGATGACCCATCATATGTCAATGTGGATAAATCCCGCCCCCAAGTGGCCGCAGCTAATGGTAGTGCCCACAGAGATGCTTTCGACATGAGTGAGTAAAATGGCACTCGAACTTTGCTTTCCTGGACTTCCTAGTATTACTTTATGAAACCATTCATCAGTGAGATCTAAAATAAAATAATCGATGTCAGTGTGGTAACAATAACTCCGCTTCATCAGATTTCATCACTACTGTTTGTTTTATCTATATCCACAGAGCCATTTGATGATGCCCTGACCGTGTCTGGCACAATGCCCCCTCTGGCTCAGCAGCTGCAGAGTGAGCCCTGGTTTCACGGTCCCTTGAGCCGCAAGACGGCAGAGAAGCTGCTGATCAAAGACGGCGACTTTCTGGTGCGCGAGTCAAGTACCACGCCAGGCCAGTACGTGCTCACAGGCCAGCAGGGTGGCCAGCCCAAACACCTGCTGCTGGTGGACCCGGAAGGAGTGGTGAGAATTAGGGATAAAGGAGGGGCATGGCGTAGCTTTTCAGTGTTTATCCGCTTGTTAAGTCTGACATGACGTAAAAGCCATTCTGCTTCCTTCTAAAAATTATGTACCATGTTCCTGCTGAGGTATTTTTTAAAAAACAGGACTGCTCTATATTTAGACATAAACAAGTTTAAAAACTAACAGGTTTTGGAGGGTTAGCTGACACTTAATGATCTGCCATCCCTTGGCTAGCTAGAGGAGTATCATTGGTGTAATATAAACCCAGCACTGGCAATGTCTGTTAAATCTTAGGTTGATGGTTAAATTGTTTTCAGCCTAGGCTCACTTTAAGGGTCAGTCAGTGAGGTACAGCACATGCAAGCAGCCAATCAACAGCGACAACTACCATCTTCTACCACCATTATTGTTCTAATTGGAGAGAAATGTGCCTTGCACCGATGTGGAATGCGTGTGATAGAGTATGAAGAGAACAGAAGCGAGAACTACGGCCAAGAGCATGTCAGAGACAGTGTGTATGACACCATGAACAAAAAAAGGGTAATAATTAACCTGCAGTAGAGGCTGATGCTTGAATTACACACTGACCAGGCATAACATTATGACCACCTGCCTAATATTGTGTTGAACCAGCATTAACTTCTTCAGAAATTTGAACAGTAGCTCATCCGTTGGATCGGACCACACGGGCCAGCATTCACTCCCCACGTGCATCAATGAGCCTCGGCCACCCACGACCCTGTCACCGGTTCACCACTGTTCCTTTCTTGGACCACTTTTGATAAATACTGACCACTGCAAACTGAGAACACCCCACAAGAGCTGCAGTTTTGGAGATGCTCTGATCCAGTCGTCTAGCCATCAAAATTTGGCCATTGTGAAACTTGCTCAAATCCTTACACTTGCCCATTTTTCCTGCTTCTAACATCAACTTTGAGGGAAAAATGTTCACTTGCTGCTAGGGCTGCACGATTAATCGAAAAAAAAAAAAAAATCATGATCTCAATCCATACATAAATGCGATCTCATTTCTAAATGAAGGCGATTCACTTCCGTGTATTTCCCTGCATTCAGATCATGCTGCTTTCACACGCTATTGGTGTCACACACACAATAACAAAACACTATTACCAGAATCATCAGAATAAGCTTTATTCTTTATCATTTCACCAATCAATCAGAAATCTTGATCACTTCTCTCCTCTCACTCACGTGACGTGTAACAAGCAGGAAGACCTAATCAATCGGAGCCAGTCAGTACTTTGGATTTGTAGCGGTAAGAGGAAAATGAAAATGAACCACAGTGTGGAAAATCCTGGTGGCGAGAGTGAGGATGTACAGAAAAAAGGAGCACATTCCAACGTGTGGAACTTTTATAAGTAATAATTTATAAGTAGTGCTTTGGCATCATCGCAGCACCGCAAGGTAACACCACTAACATTGTAATATGCCTGCGTTCAACCCTGAAACCTCAAAATGTTGATAGGCTATTGTTCTTTTGTTACTCCAGCACTTTATTATAACTGAGTGTCCTGTTTTTGTTTTTTTGTACTTGAGTGAAATAATTTTTGTTGAAAAACGAGAATCGTGTGAGAGAATCGTGATCACAATTCCCAAGGAGAAAAATCGTGATTCATATTTTTGCAAGAATCGTGCAGCCTACTTGCTGCCTAATATATCCCGCCCACTAACAGGTGCCATGATGAGGAGATAATCAGTGTTATTCACATAACTTGTCAATGGTCATAATGTTATGCCTGATCAGTGTATGCTTAAAGTTATGGGGTTTAACGCAGTTGTATTATGTGAAGGTGAATCGTGTTCACCAAAACGCTGCAAAGATACAGGCACAGTGTTTTGCAGTACTACCGAAAGCGATAATCCTAAGCTTTATTGTAGTGTACAGCTTAATGGTGTGCTATAAATGAATAGTGGTAATAAAAGGCTGTTAAGTTTTAGACAACAAGGGGCACTATAGGAAAATTGGGAGCGCAGTAGAATCTCAGACCCAGGAACAATATTGCCTGTCATGACTTAACAAGACGATTAGGAACCATGTGGTGATGATGGATTGTGTGACATATTGCAAAATTTAACATATAAGGGATTGTTACTGTGAATGTAGTTACTATATCAGTGAGCCTGGATGTTTTTGTCTCACGCTCTCTCCCTCTTCAAAGGTCCGTACCAAAGACCATCGCTTCGAAAGCGTCAGTCATCTTATCAGTTATCACATGGACAACCGACTGCCGATCGTATCTGCCGGAAGCGAGGTGTGCCTGCAGCAGCCAGTGGAACGCAGAGCCTAAGTGTCACACACACACACTGTTCTTCTCCTGCCATGGTGTCTCCTTCCTTCTCAAACTCTTGTAATTCGACTTTTCCCCAGAGATTTTTTGCCTTTTTTTGATGAGCAACAAAAAAAGGAACAAAGTGTGATCTCTGTGCTTTCTCAATCCATAATGAAGCTTGGAAGTGATGCGTTCACTGGACTTATGGACCAAGAGAAATTCACAGCCTTCAGATTAAGCTGTAAGAATAAAAGCGAGACTGCAATGGGGGAAAAATGAGCCAAAAAAAAGAAAATTCAACAGACTGGTTTATAGCTAGGTATGGTGTAATGTGATGTCACTTCCCCTACAAAGTTGAGCGTGAGGTGTCTGGGAATCAAAGACTCAAAAGACTGTCAGATTGGTTTCAGTAATTTGTCCATTAATTCACTCTCCATGCGCTCAATCCAGAATCATTGTGTAAAGATCCAACACATGAAGGTCATGAATTAGATAAACATTACAGTAGTGGGATCTCATTCAACCACTTGGATTAGTAGATTAATTAGAATTAACATGTTCTTCAGAATAAACAGAATCCAACAGGTAGATCACTTCTAAGCTCCTACTTGGAATTGTGCTTTCTGCCCTAGTTGTTCCTATAAATCTCCCATTTACCATTTGGGAGTGTTTCAAGACCACATATCATTCTATATGCAAAGAGGAGTAAATTATATTCTGTAGATTGTAGATATAATAAAGTTACAAAAAAAAAGTACCAGATGTAAACAAATAAGAGTAACATATTTACTTTCATTGAAACGGTGAACTCGTTAAGGAGCAGAGATCAGGATCTAAAGAGACACAACACACATCCAGAACCCTACAATCTGCAAAGTATGGACTTGATGAAAGAGGCCCAGAGCGATGGACTGTATGCAGAGTTGCTCCAAGCTTATCAGGACTCAAAAAAAAGGGGGAAGAGAAAGTCGTATCCTGTTGTTGTGAGGATTTCCTCTTCAAGAGCACCTGTATCATGAACTTTTGTTTTGGGGGTTTTTTCAAACTGTATATTTGACTTCTTTTTGTGTTCGCCTTGACAATCTGTCTCCATGTGTATTTGAGTTAAAAATGATGAAACTCAAAACGTGTGAGGAGACATAAAAGAAAAGATAGGGATGCTCAAATGAATTCAGATATGATACCCTGTTGTATATGATGCACATTTCTGAACTTGAGAAACATTCGATCGATATGAAATCACTCATATTTTAGCGCCTCTGCCCTATAATCAAGGAAAAGAACACACCGTACACACCATTTTTTTCCTGTTCCTATTTGAATTGTGCCTTTTCACACAACAAAGCCACATCATTAGGATGCAGTCGAAGTAAAAATGAAAACTCAAGAACTTTGTGTTCATAATGTTTTTTCTGCCTAAATTCCTACACAAGTGCAGTTCAGTTTGCTCCAGGTTTTAGACGATGGTTGTTTTCTTGCACATTCTCGTAATCCTGCTGGTAAATAGTGCTTATGTTTTAGTGCTGTGACTTAATGAAAACTTCTAGCTATTGCTTTATTCCATTTCTTTGCTTGTGATATAGTTTTTCTCCGCTTGTGCAGAAATGGCTTACCTGCTTCCTAAAATGTACATAGATATCACACAATGTTCAGAATTCTTGTAAAACCACCCAAGACTCAGACTGAATGAGGCCAGACAGCCACGTTATTAATATCAGCATCAATTGAGGAAGAAAGAAACCAATTCAAATGATGATAGTGAGTTTTATTCTTTGATAGATTTACTAAACCATAATTTCTCTGCAGGGTTGGAGTTTATCTCCAAATGTACCACTCGAGCGGAGATGTCTGTAATTGGAAACGTGATATCATCATAATTAGTTGGACTGGATCTGTACCAGGCATATTTGGGGTAATATTAGACCGACAGTGATGATGTGTAGGGCAGGCAGACTCGTGTCTAGGGCTCAGTTTGCTGTCTTAAATAATTTGACAACTTCGCTCCATGGGTGTAGTCAAAAATGTGACTGGTGACTGGTGCAGTGCCACGTGCAGTCTACCCAGGTGTGTGGGTGTGATGGAAAGTCCTGGAACAATCTGGCCTACTCCGTCTCACTGAATCCTCCTCAGTGTTGCATGGAAAACCTCTGCAGTTTTTGTGTTATAGTGACAGTGTTTTCTTTCTCTCTATCTATGTTTGGTGTGCTCACCTTATGACCGATTGTGGGTTGATGTTTTTTTTTGTTGCATTTTCTAGGCCAAAGGTTTATTTTGCCTTACCAGCACAAGACTTGTTTTATAAATGTTGCCTTTTCTTTTTGATTTATTTTAATATGCCTTTACTGTTCTTTTTTGGGGAGAAAGTACATGTTTACATATGTATCTGGAACTATAGATTGCATATATAAATGCGTTATCAGACAATTCAGATGTTGCGTGTGTTTTATAACTGCATTTTCCTTGTGAATCAGCAGTTTTTCACATTTCATATGAGTTACAGTGTATACACACGGTACTACTTCTAGTACTAGTTTTTCTAAAACTGAATTCCAAAATTAATGGCATACTTCATGAGAAATCAGAGTAAATATTGAATAAAACATGTTACACATTGAGTTTTCTGCAACAATATGGGAAAACTACTTACCAATTTAAATTCTTTTAGAAGAATATTTATAATTAATGATCAACACCTACAGTATAGTTTAGAGATTAGAGGTGAAGTGTTCATTTTCCTCTAGGATAAAGCTACAGCACTACAGTTCCATGAAGGGGGCAAATAATTCTGGAGCTGATTGTATGAAACTGCTGTTCCTCTGTATGCACGGTTGACATTTTCTTCCGTTTTACTCATCACATAGGAAGGACAAAACAATGTGATTGTTCAAAGCTTTTGCACTAGTCATGAAATAGATGCAGTGGACGCACCACTGATGCCCATAAATGGCTTCCTAAATCACATTAGAACAAAAGGCACCAGTTCCAGTAGGGGCAGAATGGACCAATCACGTGTTTGGCTAAAGGTTTTCAGAAAAAAACATTCGTTTCCCAGAACAAAAGATGAACTAAAGATGCACAATAAGAAGATTAAAGGCTTAATGACTGTACAATATAATGTCAGAATAGTAGAAAGTGCATGATACACTGGTAAGTTCCAGAGCTGAGCTTAACATATAGAGGCAGAAAGAGTGGGGAGATCACACAAGGGACTGTGTGTGTGTGTGTAGATCACAACAGAGGCGGTAGAAGAAAGTCACACATTTTGCGCTCCCTTACAGCATCAAACTGGGGAACTTTATCAAGCAGGATCGAACACAAGCCCCTTCTATCCTTCGTAACTTACTTACCCATTTTTTCAACAATCGCTTCCAGTCTTCAGTAGGCAATCAGCATACGATGAATCCTCAGCGCCCCCTGGCGCAGGCTGTGCCTCCCTCACTGGGCCAGAACCTGAGAGACATGGCCTATGGCTTTGGGCATGGGCATGGGAAGAACCTGTTGGGAAGAAACTTCGCCTATGGGGTCATCCAGTCTCTGAAAGAGTGTCTTTACTTCCTGCTCTGCTGCTGGTGCATAAAAGAGATCCTGGACTGAAACAAAGGAACATGAATCCAAGATAATATGAGAAAGTGAGTAATCTTTTCCTCTTAGTAGCATTTTTTTTAAAAGATGGTGATGCAAAGTTGCCTGCTGTTGTAGGTAAGCAAAGTGCAAATGACATGTTCCACAATTTATAATTTAGTCACTCTCAGGATTGAGATAACAGATCAAGATATAAATCATCTGTTAAAAAGATTTTCAATTATATCTTGAACCGTATATTAAAATAACACATTTTAAACTCCTCTTTTTTTGCCATAATTATTAATTGAACTTTAATTTGAGCATTGATCAGCGGCAATCTGCCATACACATTGTGAAGAAATCCTGCTTGTCAGATTAATGTATTACTCTGTCATTAAGGCAACATGATGAAATCTAACAGTTACTCACAGGGGAAATAATTATAAGCAAATTATCACCTTAGGTAATATTTAAATGCTTTTCATATATTCTTAATTATTCATACTCTAACTAGGTCAGGACTCTCTTCACACCTTTTCCCCATCCATAGTTTTCCAGATCTGGAAAAGTATTTTAAATACTATAACACATGGGAGCACCAGTATTGAATTCAATGTCCATTAACTTTTATATCGCTATTATGGCTTCTACAAAAGCTAAATGCTGGCTTATACTTTCATACTGATTATACTTTTAGGAAAAAGAGGTCTCTAAAAGGCTTGTTGGATGAATAAATGTTGTTGTTTAGGGCTCTACCTGTCTGAATAGGGACCTCTGAAGAAGGTTTCTACACAGACGGGGTCCATCCAGTGACCCCAGCCAAAGAACTCACTGAGGTTAAAAGACTGAACCTTTATCCTAAAAGAGAGTAAAAAATTGTATATTTCTTGTAAGAATTCTTTGTATAGTTCTAACCAACTAAAATGATGGTGTGCCTGTCCCACTAGATGGAGCTCTAGTAAAATGAAGGCATTGTATTGGGGGACAAAAGTATTTTGTAGCCTGCCAGTAGGAGCAGATAAATTTCTGGGAGTTGAGAGGCCAGGACTGCCAGAGACCCATTGTAGAGATTTGAAACAAGACGCTTATCCTGTAATTGTACAGCTCTGTTCCTTGATTGCAGATCCGCTTCTCCTGAGCTGATGAGATGCTTTAAACAGAGATCAATGTAAAAATTGTGCTGTTCTGCTATATTCGACTTCTGTATTTTTCCAGCGTCCCTGATTGAAGTGGCATGTTTCCAGCACTGTTCAGCAGACCCAACAACTGATTTGTCATAGCTGTGACCACAGAGGCCTCTGACCTTGACATAAAGAGATATGTGTGCTGTGTGTTTAGCTCCAAATGCAATAAAGCTACCACTCAGGGAGGGTGAAGGCTACCATGCTCTCTCTGAGACATGTGAAACAGCCAACTGCATACCAGGGCAGAGAATCCCACTGAGGACAGTGCTATCTACAATCTTCCGCATACATGAGCTCACAGACGCTTGTGATTGGCTGGTGCGGCTGTGATTGCCAGAAGACAAACAGTATGCCATTCATCTTAAGAGGAGACACAGCCACTTTCCCTTAGTTCCCAGCTACAGATGGCTTTTATTGTTGGAATTTGAATCTCCTGATGATAGCATTATGTTTGAAAAAATAAAAGAGCAAGAACACACCTTGGTCGGTCATGCATTTACTCATTTCTTTAATATTCTGATAGAAATCCAACATACTATGCACAACACAATACAAATATCACATATAAATATATAATACTCACAGAGATTTAGAATATAGCTGGGCTAAAAGGCCTTACATTATGCCTTATACCATTATAACACATTCTCAGTGTACAATATTAATTTAAATCAACTGTACCCATACACTGTAAACTAGACACCATGTAATTAAAATATTTTATTATTTATTTCAAAACAAATAGAAAGCCATTAAGCAACATTTGCTTATTATATTTCTACATGTTCATTTCTACCATCTGGAATCTAGTAACAGTAGCATAGAGCAATATAATGAAAAATACTCTTCCAGTAGGTGCAGCTTTCTCTTGAACCATAACACGGTTATTAACTTTAATCAAAGCAATGCAAATGCAATCTAAAATTTTGACAGAACAAAACAAAGCACGGTGGCTTAGTGGTTAGCACGTTTGCCTCACACCTCCAGGGTTGGGGGTTCGATTCCCGCCTCCGCCGTGTGTGTGGAGTTTGCATGTTCTCCCTGTGCCTCGGGGGTTTCCTCCCCCAATCCAAAGACATGCATGGTGTGTGTGTGTGTGTGTGTCCTGCGTGTCCTGCGATGGGTTGGCACTCTGTCCAGGGTGTATGATGCCCAATGATAGGCACAGGCTCCCCGTGACCCGAGAATAGTTCGGATAAGCGGTAGACAATGAATGAAAAACAAAAAGCATCCAGTCAACAGCGGGTCTGTGAGCACAAACATGAAAATTATCAGACTGGTTCAGCCTGATAGAAAGTCTACAGTAATTCACATTACCAGCCTTTACAACATAATGAGCAGAAAAACATCTCAGAATGCACAACCTTATCTAGAAGACCACATCAGGTTCCACTCAGCCAATAACAGGAGTTTGAGGTTGCAGTGAGCACATGCGTGATGCAACAGGACAGTTAAACACTGGAAAAAGACCAGGTGAGGGTATTGTTTGTCACACTATTCCGTGTATATGATAACAGCCGTTACTAAATCCTAGGAAATCAGCAGATTCTGGAATATTCACATCAGTCCATCTGCCACAGTCAAAGTCACATTTTGTCCTCATTCTGGTGTTACATTCGTGAATGTAATCTGAAACTCTTGCATTGTATCTGCATGCTTTTATACATTGTGCAGCTTCCACATGATTGGCTGATTGGATAATCGCATAAATCTACAGGTATACTGATATTCCTAATAAAGTGGAAGGGAAGTGTATATGAAAACAGTACGTCCAAAAGTAGTTTTGTAACATGCTCACACTCTCAGATATTACTCCCATTCTTATACTGACCAAAGCCTTCTCTTAGTTCTGCCTCTCTTAGTAAGCCATGCTGCTAGGACTCTCCCTCGGCTCCTCCTGCTCCTTCCTTTCCAACAAAAATCCCCACCCCTTTATACCTATTACTTCCACTCTTCTCATGAACATATGGTTCAGATTCCAATAAACTGAACGGTTTTGTCTCATTGTATTGAACACAACGGCCAAGATTTGAAGACGTGTGCCTCAGCTTCTGCGTACGACAAATGGAAAACACGTCTGTGCTGAAATCTTACGGATCAAGACTTTGAGGAGAATCCACAGAGGGGTAAGCCTGTTAAAGACTGTAGACATTTAAGAATATTTCATTTCATAAAGATATAAGTCATTTATTTAATTTAAAATGCAATTACTCTGCACGGAGGAAACAGAGCCACACTTTGTGCTGTGATTTATAATCTATAACACAAAACAGTTTAGTTTTACAGATCTTCCATTGTTCATGTGTCATGTATTCACTTTGTCATTATGAATTAAACAGTGCACAAAGCCATAAAAATTGAAGAGGTCTGATACTGATATTTTCCAAATATACTATATATACACCGTAGGTAGGAGATCACTTAGATTCAGAGCTAGAATTCAATTAGTGACCATAAACTTTGGTTATTTCTTTCTTTCTTTATTTAATAATTATCCACTTGGGTTATATAGTGGCACTGGAAACTTTTGTTCACAAGCTCAGTGCAAATCAGCCTCAGGCTAGTATTTGCATAGACTGGTCTGTTTTACCACGTAAACTCTCTTCTCTAGTTTCTTCCTCGCTCAAAAGATTTGGCACCCCTCTGATGGATAATTCAGATTAAATCCTACATGCAACTGGGCTTAGCCGTATATTATTCTCATATACCACAGCCTATTGTACTATTGCGAGGATATGTTTTCAGCAGAGATTTCCATGCCATTACGTATGAGTGCCTGCTGAAAGCTGTCAAAGTAAAAAAAAACAACAAAAAAAAAACAACAACTATTATTTATATAGCGCTTGTGTATGAAGTTGAATGATTTTCCCGGATTGTATCTTCTACCTTTCTTTTGACACCTGTGCTTGTCAGTAATTGTCTCTAAAGCATGGCCTTACTGGCTTGTGATTGGTGCGCTTTTGAGGGTGGGGGCGGGGCGTCGGGGAAATTGTCAGCTGCCATTGGGGTAGAGCAGCGAAGGACAGACGAGAGCTGGAGACAGCTTGAAACTTACTGAAGACTCGAAGAGAGGAGTACTTGTGGACTTTAAAAGATTTCAGACGACTTGAGGTAAGGTTATATTCGTGCAGAAACAGCACTACTTTTTTGTATTTAAAAAAAAAAAAAAAAAAGTATGGATTGATATGATATATGAACTGAACGTGGATCAGGCTTGTGTTGTGTAACCTAATTGTAGACTTTTGCATATCCGCAAACTTTCACTTCATTTCCGGCACAGTGTGTCTCCACGGTTTATAAGACTGTATGTCTCTTTCAGCTGTGTAGTTCACTACAAAACGCATAGAAAAGTGTTCGTTTCTGTTCTCCTTAGTGCGCCTATACAGGGTATAAGAGTCCTATTGGAATTCGACCCACGTTTTGGAGCGTTGTTGATGCGAGCAATGTCAATTTCCGTGTACAAATTAAGTCTTAAAGTTTATTTTGTAAGATAGACAAACTTCTGGTAGAGCCAGCTTGATCGAAAACTCGCTCTCTTGTTGTGAGGACGCCATTTTAAACTTTTATTTATAGACTCGCATCTGTGATGTGATGACATTTGGGCTGGATGTAAGTACGTAAATAGTGCTTGGGCTGTTGAAGGTAGAGGGTTTGGGATGGAGCGCTTAAGCAGTTGGATTAGTTAAGACAGACGTTGACCATGTTTGGTCAATTTCTGCAGCTGGAACGAGAAAGGGGGAAAAAAAATTAAAGGACATTAACGGAGGTGTTCCTGCAGATTGACGGAAATGGCCGTAACTAACTCAGGCAAGACGGCGTGGAAAAAGTAATTATACATTAAAGCGTACACATAAAGCGTGATATAGGGGTTTCATGGAGAAAACAACTTCTACGTGAAACACAAGATAGAAAGTTAAGGCAATATTATGGAAACAGACAAGTCTAACTGACCCGCATTAATTTGTCATTCCCTGATATAATAACTCCTATTTATATTTTGTATCTCTTAAACCATTTTGGACACTGTAAGTGACTCAACTTCAGTAATGTCTTATAATAAAATCAGTGCAATTCATATAAGGCTTAAGGCATACAATATATTGCCAAAGGTTTTGGGACACCCCTCCAAATCATTGATTTCAGGGGTTGGGCTTGTCCCCTTAGTTCCAGTGAAAGGAATTCTTAATGCTTCAGCATACCAAGACATTTTGGACAATTTCATGCTCCCAACTTTGTGGGAACAGTTTGGGGATGGCTCCGTCCAGTTCCAACATGACTGCACATCTGCACAAAGCCAGGTCGATAAAGATATGGATGAGTGAGTTTGGTGTGGAGAAACTTGACTGGCCTCCTGACCTCAACCTGATAGAACACCTTTGGGATGAATTAGAGCGGCGATTCTGATCCATTCCAAAACTGGGACGTCTGCCTTTACATGCACATGAACTTAATATGGAGTTGGGCCGCCCTTTGCAGCTATAACATCTTCAACTCTTCGGGGAAGGCTTTCCACAAGGTTTAGGAGTGTGTTTATGGGGATTTTTGACCATTCCTCTAGAAGCGCATTTGTGAACTGATGTTGGACGGGAAGGTGTGGCTCGCAGTCTCCGCTCTAATTCATCCACAAAGGTGTTCAATCAGGTTGAGGTCAGGACTCTGTGAAGTTCCTCCACACCAAACTTGTTCATCTTGCTTTGTGCACTGGTATGCAGTCATGTTGGAACAGGAAGGGCTCATCCCCAAACTCTTCCCACAAAGTTGGGAGCATGAATTTTTCCCAAATGTCTTGGTATGCTGAAGCATTAAGAGGTCCTTTCACTGGAACTAAGTGCCCAAGCTGAACCGCTGTAAAACAACACCTGAATTCAATGATTTGGAGGGGTGTCCCAGAACTTTTGGCAATATAGTGTAGCTGTACAAATCCCACTTCCCCTCACAATCTTCCATACAGTATTGATATCAGAGCTCGGATACACGTGATGTTGATATCCTTGTAACAAGTGACTCGACCCCCAGCTGGTCATATAAAACATCAGTACCACGATGATGCAGACTGCATCAGTTTTTTTTTATTCATTCATCTTCAATAAAAGCTTTATCCTGGTCAAGGTCGTGGAGGATCCGGAGCCTTTCCCAGGAACACTGAGCTTCAGATGGGAGTATGTTCTAGCCGGAACACCAGTTTATCACAGAGCACCATGCACACACACTCATTCACTCCTATACAATTCATTTTGTTTTCTAACGGTGAGAGGAAACCGGTAAACCAAGGGGAAATCCATGCAGACACAGGGAGACATGCGAAACTCATGTACCACAGTGGCGGTAGTATCAGTTGATCGTAAATTTAGTCCGATACCAAATTTCAGCCCTGATCTCAACACACAGTATTGGATTTGTGCATCCTCAACTTTAATATTGTTATGATACTCGAGATATTGTGCAGAAGCTGAGACCCTTTTATGTATTTACTCTTAACTATACACCATTATTCTGCCAAATAATTAAAATGATGCATCAGAGGATATTTTGGGTAGATGATCTGAAACAAGAAGTAAGTGCACTGCATTGTACAGGACAAAGAACATTTGTTCATAACATTATAGGAAAGCATGTAGCTAGTGCTACATACATACATTTTTTCCCCCAAATGTAGAAAGAGCTTGAGCTGAAGATTATCATGAAGTGCAAACATCTTTAAGTCAACAAACATGAATATGTAATTTGTTGTTCAAGCAGAATTCAGAGTGCTTGGAAAAATATATAGGCTATAACGCCACTTTAATAGTCCTTTTTTTTTTTTTTTTTTTTTTTTATATTATATAAATGGTTCCATCTATTAAGCATTCAGCTCAATAGAGCGGCCTTTCTTACAGCCTTATTTTTAGCTCTTCTCTAATTCCACTATATCCTGAGTTCCCATCACAGCCCAGGGCTACATTTACTAGCCTCTCATGGGGGAATTTCCATTAGCAGACCCAAATTACTGTGACAAGGATTAAAAAGATCCTTAATGTAGTGTGAAGTGTGTCACAGAGTACCTGATTAGTTTTTCTGGAGTGCTGTGATGTTAATAAATTCAGTATGCTTTTGAGATATATATACAATAAATAGCACATTTTATATGAAGTATATTCTAAATATTATTTAAACAGCATGTACAATATGCTCGATATATTCTTCCTACTATGCTAAACCTTTAAATATTAATAATATAAGGAACATCTTGTATTGAAATGTAGAGACCAGTCGTAAACACAAATGAGTGACCTAGTTGGAAAAAACACCCATTTCTAGTTTTCTCACTTGTATTCAAGGCTTGAACAGTAACTCTTCGCTTGTGGTTTTTTTTTTTTTTTTTTTTTTGCTTTTCACCAGTGATGCCAAGAGTCTTCCGCTTCCGTCTTTCTTTTTCTTTTTTTTGTTGCGTGTGTAGTCAGTGACCGCCTTAGTTACACAGGTCTCTGCCAAAGCACTTGCTGTCCAAAAGAAAGGCCCAGTAGCTGACAGCACAATGTGAGATAACTACTAATGAAGATAGTAGTATTTCCAGCAGCTTCAAATCATGTAGACTTTCAGCCACTCTTTTTTTCTCTCCATTGTGTCATAGGTCTGTTAGTTTCCATTCACTCCCTACTCGTTGTCAGATCAGCGGACAAAGCGCTTTGTCATTCAGCATTCAAATATGCAATGGAACATGGAAATTAATCTGCCACTCTGTTACCTACCCTGGCTGCAAAGATGATTCCTTTTGTGTTTTGCAGTTGCTGAAGCGAGGCATCGGGGGGGGCGATGGCCGACAACAGCAGCACCAATAGCAACAGTTGGACCATCCTTGCTCCAGAGGTAAAGGTGTGTGTGTTCTGCTGTTAAGGTAGGCATTGCAAGCCTGTGGGTGCTCCTCTTCTTTTTTTTTTTTTTTTATTTCTTTTTTTTTTATACACGTTCCTCCTTGATTCCTTTTCTCACTCATTTGGATATTCCTCTGAGGATGTGAGGACAGGACAGAAGGAAATAAAGGAAAAACATGTTTACTAAACAAGTTACCCTGCACATTGAAGTGTCACTTTTATATGACTTCACTTATTGATGGCTTGCTGCACAAGGCATAACAAATTATATGTCCAAATCTGTGACTACATACTAAATACAGTCCCCTCCAAAAGTATTGGAACGCCAAATGTCATTCTTTTGTTTTTGGGTTTGCATTAAAAGGTGAATGAGACAATAGATTAGAATTTCAGCTTTCATTTCCTGATTAGAAAATTAAGATCTATTATTCATTTTAGAACATGGCACCTTTTGGTGGCAGACCATTCGATTGTTATGTGAGCAAAAGTATTGGAATGAACACCACTTAATATTTGCTTGCAACAACTGCATCAGTCCATTGACTCACTGATCAAAACTCACCAAAATGTTCCATTCTTCTACTGTGGTGATTTTCCAGGCTTGTCCCACAGCTTTTTTTTCTTTTTCTTTTTTTTTTTGTTATTTTTTGTTTCTGGGGTTTCTGCCTTCAGTTTCCTCTTCAGGAGGTGAAACAGTGCACATTTGGGTTAAGGTCTGATTGAATTGGCTGGTCTGAAACCTTCCGCTTTCCCTCCTGATGAAGTCCTTTGTTGTATTGGCAGTGTGTTTTAGGTCATTGTCTTGATGCATGGTGAACTGTCTTCCAAATAGATTGGATGCATTTCTCTGTAAATTAGCAGACAGAATGTTTCTGTAGCTGTCTGAATTTGTTATGCTGCTACCATCATGAATTACATCATCTATAAAGATTAGTGAGACTGTTCCAGAAGCAGACATCCAAGACCAAGCCATGACACTACCACCACACGTCCAATCACAATGGCATTTCAATCACTTTGGTAGAAGTTAAGCTTGGTTCCAGACCCTTTTGTGGCTCATCTCTGTATTTCTTCTATTCTTTGAATGGCGGATTGTGATATCACCCCTACACTGTGGAGGTTGTTAGTGATTTTCACAGCTATAATAATGTTTGAGTCATTAGCTCCTTGCATCAGCACTGACGATTATAAAGGGCATAGGATCAGGGTTCAAGGAGGCAACAGTTTGAGTTTTTTGATGCACTTTGCATTTATTGTGCTCTCTTGACTATACGATGTGATATACAGGGCCACATGCTTCATTCTAATTGTTTAAGTGAATAAGTTTTCTTCAGTTTCTGAAGTCAAAAGAGCGCCATTAGGGTATATGCTATTTCCAGAACCTTTTGCTTCCCCAATAAAATACACTTTCAAATATACATGAAGTTTAGAAAGCAGTATTAGCATTTAGTAAACCCTCTACTGCTTTTAACTGGCCACTACCTCTATATAGTTTCAGGCAGAAAGAGTATGTTTCAGACTGAAACTGTATATAAATCAGACTGCCACGGTTCCTATAAATTTTCATCATTTAAATGATTTTGTTTCCCTTCTACGCCTATGCTATTGATTTATCGACCTGTCTGCCTCACAAAGCATAAAACAGTTTTTGTAATATTTAGCCATTTTCGAGTCTCTTTCATTTAGGTCTTGTGTGCAAATGAATGGTTGATGAAAACCTTAATGACGTTAATATTAGCAGTCAAATGCTGAGAAAATGGGTTACAGAGTGGGCTAAGGGAAATGGGTTATGGAATACAAATGAATGTTTGCTCTTTGTTCTTATACAGGAGTCTGGAGTAGAGAGTATGGGTCCGCTGTCTGACGGTCAGGGAGCAGTGCATGCAGAACCAGCTGTCACACAGCCCTCAGCGCTTACAGACATATCCACAGAGCAAACTCATCCTCCTGATCCTCCACAGGTTTGGACTTTTGCCTTCCTCATTTTTTTTTTTAACTTGAATATGAGAGTTTCACTGATATCTGGAATTATGAACAATTACAGTGTGAACAATGAAGAATTATGATATTGTAGGAACAGCTTGAAGTGCACTAACAGTGTAAAATAAACAAAATACAATATGTTTGGCTTAGAAAAAGAAGAAGCCTTTATTTTCAGCTTTTGGTTTGAACCGTCACCCCTTTTTTGGTCAGTAACCCAGAGCATTAAACATTAAGTTGTACATTTTACCGTTCTAACAAGTCCTTCATTTTTTATTTTTTATTTTATTTTTTTTTTAATTTTTTTTCCCACTGCACTGATGGAAGCAGAGACCTCAGTAATGCAAAGAACATGTGGGAATAAAAGCATGATGTGATTGTATTTCTAAAGCCAGGTTAATACTACGTACAGTTCACACTTACTCTACATAATTCAAACTAGAAATAAATCTAGATATAAATATATATAGATATATATTTAAAAACTTATTCCATCAGTAATAGAACTAGAACAGGACAAAAAGATGTTGCTGCTTTCAGTTTACTAAACACATCTGGATGCACACCGAGCAGCAGAATTTGCATGGGTGTGATAGATCTGCGTATTGTTTACTAGGTGACGCCACTAGAGAGCAGTGAAGATGCAGCTGATTTGCGCAGTACCACTGAGAAGGAGGACACGGCGTCCAGCATCCCTGCTCACGTTGAAAACCTGACCTCTTTGACCCCTGACCCTGGAGAGCAAGGTGTTGATGACCAACCCCTTATCGATACAGAATCATACTCTGACTCTTACACACACATCAGCCCTTCGCCTGTGTCTGCTTCACTTTCCGGAGCAGCAGAAGAGGCAGAGGGGCTTTTACAAGGGGAAAAGAAGGGTGAGCTGAGGAAGACTCTGAGAGAAGGTGAGAAATGACTCAACACAACAAAAATGTCTCAGTTTTACAGATGCACTAAACCCAAAATAAGAAGGAATGTAACATCATTTTTAATACACATTTTCTTCTTTAAGTTTTGGTTGCTGGACTTAATGGAGAGTGACGGATATTGACAGGTCTGGTATGGAGTGCTCAGGTGTTGCATGACTGAATGACTGACAACAAAACTGACATCCTACACTGAAAGTGAAGATAATTATAAGATTATTTTAAGACATTTTTACTCAAATCATAATTAGCATTATCTGCCATTTGAACAAGACTATTTCAAGCTTGAAACTCATTTAAAATCATGGAATAACTTTTTATAAGCTTATGTTTGCTTTGTGGTAATCTTATAATTATCCTAAATAGTATATATGACTATATTTTGGATACTTGCACTTGTTGAGATGTCCCTTTTCGCAATACACTTGTAACATTAGCACAGTTTGCCTACAGCACCTGTATAATACTTGTACTTCTGCCCTTTTGAATACACTCAGCCTGATGCAGTTATCTACATCAACTTTATTCATAAGCAGCTGTAATTATGACATGTCTGTAAACATCTGCAAACCGACATTGCATACTAAAGGCAAAGTATGTAGACATAGCTAGACACAGTCAAATATCCATCTATACAAATGCAGTTAAAGATCATTTTTAATCTGGTTAGTATTGATAAGACAGTCATTCATTCATTCATCTTCACTAGCCATATTATCCACGTTGGGGTTGTGGCAAATTACATTTACAGATACATTACAAATACAGTTTGGATGGGACACCAGTCCATTGTAGGGCACCATGCACACACTCATTCAGACCTGGGGAAGTGATCTTAGCCAATCCACCTACTGGCATGTTTTTGGGAGAATAGAGAGTCTGGAGGAAGCCACACATACACAAGGAGAACAGGCAAAACTCCAGACAGACAGTAACCTGAGCTCAGGGTCAAACCTTGCCGTTGTGAAGTGGGCAACACTACCCATTGTGCCACCCACACTAAACTATTGTCCATTATCTTTGGTAATATAAACATAGCATTCGAGTTATAGTACGATAATGAAATAATTTACAAAACCCCAATTGTTTTTTTGTGTTTTTTTTACATAAGCAAAATTTTATAGCTCCATATTTACATTTTGACCATGTGAGGTGTATCTTGCTCAGGCACCCTGACACAATGTTAAATAGCACGTATTAAAGGGTTTCATTGTTCTTAACTCGAGAAACTGGGTGTCTGCTGGATGTGGAACGACTGCACAGGCACACTGATTTTCAGAGCCCTAAGGAATTCCAGAAATAGAACCGGATCTAGCAAAGCCTCGGTCTCTGTGTAAGAGCATAGCCTCAATCCACAATACATTATGGTGCAGAGCGAGATTACCACAGCATTTCAGTGTGGGGCAGTACCGCTTGCTGAGATAATTGCACTAATGATGCATTAATCAGTTGGAATGAAAGAGGCATTAATCCATACATCTCTACAGCAGAGCTTAAATTCAGTGTGACCAGTACTGAATTTTCAGGGATATGTCACTGAAATACTAACTCAAATCTGCTTTAAACTGGTACTGGCTTTTTCTCCCCCTGACACTGCATTTTGACTGATGACTAAAACTACATGATTTGCAAGAACTATTTCTATTTTATTAGCTCACAAGATGTATTTGTATTCTATAATTAGCATGACTACTCATAATAGTGTTTTATTTTTGTCAAAATGTGAAGGGAGGAGGTGATTTTGCCTAATGAGTGGAAAACTTTATTTGGAAAGGAACGCTAGCACAACATTTTCACCAGCCACTTCAATAAAAATCTGCTCATTCATTATCTAATCAGTCAATCAAATGCTATTAACAAAATGCGTAAAATGATAAATATACAAGTAAAGAACTTCAGTTGAATTTATATTAAGTGTTAAAATGAGGAAAAACTGCTGGGAATTTCACACACTACAATCTATCATTTACATCAAATGGTGCGGGGGGAAAAAAAAAAAAAAACCCAGCAAGTGGCAGTTCTGTGGGTGAAAACGCCTTGTTGAAGAGAAAGGTCAGAAGACAATAAACAGACCTGTTGGAGCTGACAGGAAGGCAAAGGTTACTGAAATAACCACTGTTTACGACCGTGGTGAGCAGAAATGCATCTCAGCATACACAACATATTGAACTATGCGGTGGATGGGCTACAACAAGAGATCACATACTACCTTCCTGTCAGTTCAAACCATCCCTGGCCTTTCTCATTAATAAGGTCTTTCTGCTCACAGAACGAACATTGCAGTTCTCTGCTGCCACGTGATAGGCCGATTAGAGGGTGACATCAGTGAACAGGGGTACAGATGTTCCTAATAATTTAGTCGCCGAGTGTATGCACTGTAGAAGCATAAAGTGTGTCTCTTTCCATACAGAGTGTACGCTGGAAGAGAAGGTGACTGAGGATGATGGATTAAGGAGGAGGAATGTCTCTGTCCTGACTCCTTTGTACCAACGAGATGAGGATGAGGAGGAAGAGGCTGAGGAAGAGCAGTTCAGACATCCACGGAGAGAAGGAGAAGGAGACACCGGGTTCACTTTGAACAAGTGCATTTTTGGAGCGCTCATTCTTCTGGGCCTGGGCACCATATTCTTCTCTGGTAAAATATTTATCATGGAATCCAGACTCTAATCTATAAAGTGAATATTTCTTGGTTGAGTTAAAGGGCTTGCTGAGACAGGGCTGTATTATTCTGCAGGTATTCTCATGGATCTGGATGACGGTAGGGTGTGTGTGTGTTGGCTGAATGGAATCATTTCCGCATATTGCATGCCAGTTTTCAATCAGTAGTTATCTTTCTTTAGAGATTGATGGGTAATTATTAGTTTGATTGGCATGTTGCTTTAGGGGGGGTGATTCTTCAGTTTTATTTGTGTATGACCAAATTGACAAAATGTAAGAAAATGGAACAGTTCACATGATTAAGCACAGTATTGTTTTTAAAGTAAAATATCAATTTTCACCACAGTTCTTCCTAATGAAGATGACCTTAGTCTGTGTTTTGATGAAGGTGCTGGAGAGTGCTGTCTAATGCTCAGACTGGGTTGAGGTCTGGTGACTCTGAAGGCCATAGTGTATGATTTTTAACCACAGTATATGTGGGATATTGATAGGGACATTATCATCGCATTAGAAAAACCATTCCATTCAGTGACATCACATGACAGTCACCTGAAGTACAGGAGCTGTATGTTCAGTTTCTCCTTACACGTCACACTAGTGCATGTGAATCACAGTCATTAGATGTACGCATACAACAACAATTTCCAAACTTGTTTTCACAGAGCTAAATGCAGCTATCCCTTTAGTCACTGCTCCTGTTTAAATATAAGCCTTTTTGACTGAAGCTATTGTTATCTGGCCACGGTAATGAATCCTTTTTTTAAATAGTCGTCTTCTCTCCTGTCATCTCGATCCAAAGTGATCCATCTAGATCCTTCTCAGCATTTATTTCATTTCAATTTAGGAGAATTTTAACTGCTGTATTATTTATATATTTGCCAATCATTTATTTAATATTAGGAGTGATCATATTTTTTTTATTATTTATTTGGAATAAATATGTTATTCAATATTCGCGATGTACTCCTAATTTTTTCAACCATGGGATGTGCTGAGGTGTTACCTCTGTCTTCATACAGTCTCATCGTGAACATATCTAACTAAAATATCTCTTTATTACGTATAGTACACAAAATAAACTTTTGACAATGTCAAGGGCCTAACAGTGAAACTTGAAGAAACCCTGTTTGCCGTGTGGTGTGTATTATAGAGAGCATGAGCAAAAAAATACTGTTTTTAAGAAGTTACTGACAAGTGGAGGAAACATATTCTTGTAGGTACACCTACCTTGCATCTCCAGGCACTGAGAATTGTATCAGGTATACATCCATATAGTTTCATTAGTCGCTATAGCTCATCTGTTGCTCATTATTATGCCTCTTCTCCATTAACCAGTGGAAAGGGACTACCAATGGCCAGATATTATGTGGCAGTTACAGACCAGTCCAGCACCCAAAAACATCCTGCAAGTCGCTGTCTAAAAACACTGAATAAAGATGTTTAAAGATGTGTAACACAATTATATAATAATCTAGCCGTGGGCGTCACAGTCCAGTGACTTCTGTGCCGGTCCCAAGCCCGGATAAATAGAGAGGGTTGCGTCAGGAAGGGCATCTGATGTAAAACATTGCCAAATTGAACCATGCGAATTGTCAGTACTCTGAATTTCATACCGGATCGGTCGAGGCCCGGGTTAACAACGTCCGCCATAGGTGCCGTTGACCTACAGGGCACCGGTGGAAATTGGGCTACTGTTGGTCGAAGAAGTAGAGGAGGGAGGAGAGTGCGTAGACAGAGAGCGAAGAGGAAAGGTAAGAGTGTAGGACTGAGAATAGGAACTCTGAATGCTGGTACTATGACAGGGAAAGGTAGAGAGCTGGCTGATATGATGGAGAGAAGGAAGGTGGATATACTGTGTGTACAGGAGACCAGGTGGAAGGGTAGCAAGGCTCGTAGTATAGGAGCAGGATTCAAGCTATTTTATTATGGTGTGGATAGTAAGAGAAATGGGGTAGGTGTGGTCCTGAAGGAGGAGTTTGTGAGGAATGTTCTGGAGGTGAAGAGAGTGTCAGACAGGGTGATGAGTCTGAAGTTAGAGATTGAAGGGGTGATGTTGAATGTTGTTAGTGGTTATGCCCCCACAGGTAGGTTGTGAGTTAGAGGAGAAAGAGAGATTCTGGAGTGAATTAGATGGGGTGATGGAGAGTATTCCCACGGGTGAGAGAGTGGTGATAGGAGCGGATTTTAATGGACATGTTGGTGAGGGGAACAGAGGTGATGAGGAGGTGATGGGCAAGTTTGTAGTTAAGGAAAGGAACCTAGAAGGACAGATGGTAGTGGACTTTGCGAATAGGATGGACATGGCTGTGGTTAACACTTATTTTCAGAAGCGGGAGGAGCATAGAGTGACTTACAAGAGTGGAGGTAAGAGAACACAGGTAGACTACATCCTATGTAGAAGAGGCAATCTGAAAGAGATTAGTGACTGTAAATTGGTAGTGAGAGAGAGTGTAGCCAGACAGCATAGGATGGTGGTGTGTAGGATGACTTTGATGGTCTGTAAGAAGAAGAGGTCAAAGATGGAGATAGAGAAGAAAACCAAGTGGTGGAAGCTGAAAAAGGAGGACTGTTGTGAGGAATTTAGACAGAAGTTGAGGCAGGCTCTGGGTGGTCAGGTAGCGCTGCCAGATGACTGGGAAACTACAGCAGAAGTAATCAGGGAGACTGGGAGAAAGGTGCTGGGTGTGTCATCTGGAAGGAGGAAAGAAGATAAGGAGACTTGGTGGTGGAATGAGGAAGTTCAGGATAGTGTCCAGAGGAAGAGGTTAGCCAAGAAGAAGTGGGATATGGACAGGACTGAAGAGAATAGACAGGAATACAAGGAGTTACAGCGCAGAGTGAAGAGGGAGGTGTCTAAGGCCAAGCAGAAGGCATATGACGAGTTGTACACTAGGTTAGACACTAGAGAAGGAGAGAAGGACTTGTACAGGTTAGCTAGGCAGAGGGATCGAGATGGGAAGGATGTGCAGCAAGTTAGTTATTAAGGATAGAGATGGAAGGGTGCTCACAAGTGAGGAGATGGAAGGAGTACTTTGAGGAGCTGATGAATGAGGAAAATGAGAGGGAAAAAAGAGTAGAAGGGGTGAACTCTGCAGAACAGAAAGTAGATAAGATTAGAAAGGATGAAGTCAGTAAGGCTTTGAAGAGGATGAAAAGTGGAAAGGCAGTTGGTCCTGATGACATTCCGGTGGAGGTCTGGAAGTGTCTGGGAGAGGCAGCAGTGGAATTTTTAACTAGTTTGTTCAACAGGATTTTAGAGAGTGGGAGGATGCCTGAGGAATGGAGAAGAAGTGTGTTAGTGCCGATCTTTAAGAATAAGGGTGACGTGCAGAGTTGCAGCAACTATAGGGGGATAAAGTTGATGAGCCATACAATGAAGCTATGGGAAAGAGTAGTGGAAGCTAGGTTAAGGAAGGTAGTGGAAATTTGTGAGCAGCAGTATGGCTTCATGCCCAGAAAGAGCACAACAGATGCAATTTTTGCTCTGAGAATTTTGATGGAGAAGTATAGGGATGGTCAGAGGGAGTTGCACTGTGTGTTTGTAGACTTGGAGAAAGCATATGACAGGGTGCCAAGGGAAGAGCTGTGGTACTGTATGAGGAAGTCAGGAGTAGCAGAGAAGTATGTCAGAGTGGTGCAGGACATGTATGAGAGGAGCAGGACAGTGGTGAGGTGTGCTGTAGGTCAGACAGAGGAGTTCAAAGTGGAGGTGGGACTGCATCAGGGATCGTCTCTGAGCCCCTTCCTGTTTGCTATGGTGATGGACCAGTTGTCAGAGGAGGTCAGACAGGAGTCTCCTTGGACAATGATGTTTGCAGATGACATTGTGATCTGTAGTGAGAGCAGGGAGCAGGTGGAGGAAAACCTGGAGAGGTGGAGGTTTGCGCTGGAGAGAAGAGGAATGAAAGTCAGTCGTAGTAAGACTGAGTACATGTGTGTGAATGAAAGGGAGGGAAGTGGAACAGTAAGGTTACAGGGTGAAGAGGTGAAGAAGGTACAGGAGTTTAAGTACTTGGGGTCAACAGTCTAGAGTAATGGAGAGTGTGGGAAAGAGGTAAAGAAGCGAGTGCAGGCAGGTTGGAATGGGTGGAGAAAGGTGTCGGGAGTTCTGTGTGATAGGAAAATATCAGCGAGAATAGAGGGGAAGGTGTACAGGACAGTGGTGAGAACGGCCATGCTGTATGGTTTAGAGACAGTGTCACTGAGGAAGAGACCGGAGTCAGAGCTAGAGGTAGCTGAGCTGAAGATGTTAAGGTTCTCTTCGGGAGTGACAAGATTGGACAGGATTAGGAACGAGTACATCGGTGGGACAGCTCATGTTGGACGTTTGGGGGACAAAGTTAGTGAGGCCAGATTAAGATGGTTTGGACATGATCGAAGGAGGGAGAGTGAGTATATTGGTAGGAGGATGTTGGACATGGAGCTGCCAGGCAGGAGGCAAAGAGGAGGTATATGGATGTAATTAATGAGGATATGAAGCTAGTGGGTGCAAGTGTTGAGGATGCAGAAGATAGGGATAGGTGGAGAGAGATGATTCACTATGGCAACCCCTGAAGGGAAAAGCCGAAAGAAGAACACAATTATATAATAAAGTGGACAGAATGTTTAAACAGCAACATTGATCTACAGCACTATTCTGCTGTATTATGAACAGTCCCTTTCTGTTGATGGATGGCATAGAATGGGCATTAATTGTATACCTACAGAGTGTATCTATACACTTACTGTACCTGATAAAATCACTCGGTGTAATTAGAAGGTAGGTGTGTCTAATTATTCAAGACTCATTGTCTATAGAAACTGTAAATGAATTTAAATGTATGATTATTATTTTTTGCTGTTCATATACAGAAGTTGCTTGAATTGCATGACTTTGGGTGAATGTGTAAATCATTTGTATGATTGAATGAATGTTTGTGTAAATAAGCATAAGTGAAGTTTTTACTTCAGTTGTGTGAAGTACACAGTATTGAATTTATTTATAACTTTCGCAGTGTGTGCATCACTTCCTGTGTGCATGTTTAATCACATATGTAAGGAGTTCCTCCTGTATGAAATGTATCTCCTTAATCTTACATTATCCTCATAATTATTTAATGTTGTGCTTTATAATGTAGCTCAGTTTATCATGTTGTCTTGGAAGAATTGACTAAAGTTTTGCTCTCTATTTTTTAGAGGGAGATGCTGATGTCAAGGACATGAAATATCCAGATGCGAAAAAGGTTAGTTCTTGGTGTCATTGTTAGTACTTGTTCATTAAACTATAGTTTATTAAACCTTCCGAAATATTGCTGATAATATATACATGAGATATTAGAGTTCTGTAACAACAGGAAATTTGGTGTGTGTGTTAGGATTGGGTGAATCCCAGTGCTCAAGGAGACATACCTGGTGGAGTCCAGCCACCAGAAATACTGGACAAAATGGCCAAGGAGAACCAGGAAATTGCAGGCTTACAGGCACAGCTTCAGGTAGTTAATTTTTTTATCAACCTCTTTTGAATTCCCAGTATATTCTTCATCGTTTTCCTTCTTCTTTTTTTCTCTTTTTTTTAATTAAAGAAACAGGAAGTGGAATTAAAGGCTGCACAAATGCAAGTGGAGGAAGGAACAAAGGAGAGACTGAGAAGGGAGGAGCTGGAAGCAGAAAATCAGAGGATGAGAAAAGAGATGGATAAACTGCCTGTCCTACAGAAAGATTTTGAGCAAGAGAAAGAAATGGTCAAGAGAGAGAGTGAGAGATTAAATAAGGAGCTTGAAGCACTTCCAGTTATGCAGAAAGAGCTGGAGCTTCTAAGGGATAAAGTTACGGAGCTCACTCAGAATACAGGTACAAAGCCCAAGCGTCTGCAGATTAATAAATGCTTACTGTCACTCTGGTTTGATTGCCTTGTTCACTGATCAACATTCATCCTATCTCCTAGGGAGCGAGCAAACTGTGGTGCCCTCTGCTGGACAAGAAGAGGTACCTGGTACTCAGGAGAGGAAAGAGAAAAAGGATAAAAAAGCTTGGGATAAAGAGAAAGATCTTAGGACAGGAAATAAGGAATGGAAGAAGGAGAAAAGTATAAAGATAAATGAGCAAGGTGGCAAGGGAAAAAGTACAAAGGATCGTAAAGAGAGGGAGAAAGAAGAAGACAAACAAGGGAGGAACAAGGGAGAAGGGAAAAGCAGGCAAAAAGAACATAAGCGAGAAGATGCCCAAAGATGGAAGCTTGATGGAGACAAAAAAGAGCTTAAGGAAAAGAGTGGGAAAAGAGAGTGGAAGGGAGATAAAAAGTGGGAAAAGGAGAAACATGGAGAGTTTGTTGTCAGGAAAGGAAAAGAAGATAAGGAATGGAAGCAAAAAGCTGGGGAAAAAGAGGAAGAATGGAAAAGGGACAAACAAGCTAGTCGGAATTATAAAGAATGGAAAGAGAAAAGTGACAAAAAGAAGGACTGGAAAGAGAGAAAGGAATGGGGTGATGAAAAAGAGAGAGGAACATCAGGTGAAGAAAAGTACAGTGAGAAAAACCAAAAGGAGAAATCTAGGAAAGGCAAGAAAGATGATCACAACAATGACAATGAAAGAAAAGAAAGGGGGGAGAAGCACCGGGGTGGGAAAGAGAAAAACAAACCTAAAAGTGGACAGAAAACAGAAGGATGGAAGGAGGAGAAAAAATACAAAGACAAGAATCCTAAAAAAGAGGACAAGATGAGCAGAAAAGCCAAGCGTGAGGCATCACATCATTCGTACAGTGACGGAAAACACAGCAAAGACCACGTGCACGTCAACTACTGGGATAAACAAAGGGAGAAGATCCGTCACTTTTACGGGTCAACGGAAGAGTGTGCTGATGTCACAGCTTGTGCACATGCAGAGGGACTTGCTCCTGTTTCCCAACAAGATTTCGAGGCTTTCATTTCTGCCTATTTGACGAAACTTCAAGGACATGGGGACCAAACTTCCAGAAAAGAGGAACTGAGCAAGCTGATCGGCGAGTTCTTCACTGACGGAGTCTTCGTCCATGACCAGATACCATTCAGTGAGTTTGTGGAGGATGTGGAGAATATTTTGGAAGACATGGCAGATGATGATGATGATGATGATGACGACAATGGCGCCGACGATGATGATGATGATGATGAAGAGCTAGAGAACGAGATGAATGGATTTGCAGAAAAAGCAATGGACAACTTTGTGCTTCAGGAGAAAGAGGAGAAGGAAGAGAAAAGAGGGGGAAGTGGAAAGAAAAGGATGAAAGGGTAAAAGGGTAGCATTATAGACAGGATCTTATTTAAAGTGTGTCGTGCATAGTTCTAGCGCTGAAGCGTAAAGCGAATCGTTTGTAATATGAGGGTTCCACATTTACACGCACCTGTTTGGTTAAAAACAAAAAATCTAAGCACTGCTACTGTACTACTGTTTCCTGGCTGTAAGTGTGAGCGTATGAGTGTGGGGACGTTATGTTCTATAACATGTAGCCAACTCTGCGGTTCATAACTGATGACCTGAGTTTTACTAGCAAAGTAAGCAACTCTGCTTGCTGCCCTAAATGTCTGCATAAAAAGTGTGTGTGTGAGAGAATTAGAAATGAGGTATTTCCTGTTATTGACTGAGTGGTCCAGTAATTTGAGTTTTAGTGTGTTACTTCCCATAAACAGCCATCTGTCAACCCCCCAAAATAGAACAAATACATATATGAGCTTTTTCATTGTAAATAAAGGGCTGCTTTGCTATTGTTTCATGGAATGTTCAGTATATGGCTAAAAGATTGTATACCACTTGTTTAACATCCTATTCCAGATTTAGTTCCCCCTCCTACTCCATTCTTTGCGAAAGACTGTCCACTAAATTTTGGATTGTGTCTTTGGGGATTTGTGTTCATTCAGCCACAAGAGCATTAATGAGATCAGCCAATGATGTCAGGTGAGGAGGTCTGGGGTATAGTCAGTGTTTCAGTTCATCCCAGAAGTGTTCAGTGGGAATGAGGTCAGGGTTCTTTGCAGGAGTTCTTTCACACCAAACCATGTCTTCATTCAGCTCGCTTTGTGCACAGGAGCATTGTCATGCTGGAACAGTGTTGGGTCTCTTAGTTCCAGTGAAGAAAAATTGTCCCTTATTAAGACGCAGCATACGAGGACATTCTATACAGTTATGTGCTTTCAACTTTGTGGCAAAAGGTTTGGGAAGAACCACATAAGGGTGTGATGGTCAGGTGTCCACATACTTTTGGCCATATACTGGAGTATACATTCATCCAAAGACATAGTGTGCAGAGTATTTGTATGCAGCATTTCAGAGTCTTCGATTTTTGAAAAGCATTACTGGCTACATGTTAGAAGAAGAAGGAAGCCTTTATTGTCACAT
Organism: Hemibagrus guttatus; assembly: GCA_033459395.1. NCBI lineage: Eukaryota > Metazoa > Chordata > Actinopteri > Siluriformes > Bagridae > Hemibagrus > Hemibagrus guttatus. Next base: position 26,170,315 of record JAUCMX010000003.1, on the reverse strand, counting down.
ATACTGTACAGTACAGCACATGTCTCAGCTTAGGAAATTGGGGTCAGAGCTCATGATACAGCACCTCTGGAGAGGGTAAGGGCCTTGTTTAAGGGCCCAACAGCAGCAGCTTGGCAGTGCTGTGGCTTCTGACCTTCTGATCAGTAACCCAGAGCCTTAACTGTTGCTAGCAGTGCTAAGATTTCTTCACACTGTACTATAATTCCTGTTCTGGACCACATTTCCAATTGTGTGTTTTGCTTATTTATTAATTTTTTTTTTCTGTGGGAATGTTTAGCTTTGAGTTGTTTAAATTCGAGACTTGTTGAGAAAGTAAGGAATTAGTATTCTTACACCTAGTTGATATTTTATAGGGTAGACAGGCACGGTCAGCATGGACTTTACTCATCATTTCGTGTATTGCACTTTACAGTATGGTTTGTTTACAGAAGAAAAATATTGTCACTTAGTACAACATATTTAAATATTTGTCCACATGCATGACACAACATCCATCTTGCAGTGATTATTTTATTGATACAAAATACAAAAGTGTATGAAGCTTTCAATTTGAAATGTCTTACAGTGATAATGATTAATAAGAAGTGTACAAATCTATGTGAAACACATGGCACAGATCTGAACGAGAAATTGCATTTTAGGTCATATATTATTAACCTGTTCACTCAACTGTTTAGGTACTTTATGCAATAGTTTAATATGTACACTGAATACTATGGATAATGCTAAAATGTCTTGTGCTTGGGAATAGAGAACATCTGGGAATACAGTAAACCACCTTTATTGTAATCATCTTTTTATGAAATCAGTCAAATAGCGATTTTAAAATAGCAATGTGCCTTTTTTCAGTTCTGCTTATACTCTGCTAACTCATGTGAAACGTTACACATTGCACATGTCATTTTTCATTTCACTAATAAAGCTAAATGCACCCAAACTTTTGTCTCTAACCAGTTTAATGGCAAATTGAATCAGGGACAAACTCAAATGAATAATAAAGGATCCAGGTTTCTGTGAAGAACCTGAAATATCCCTCTACTAATCTTCAGAAATCTCTCAGTCCAAGTGTATTTCCTCTCAGCGTTCTTATGCCCTTGAGTTTACTCAAGCTGCTGCATCGATGCTAAACTAACAGTGCATATCCTTCCTCAAATGCAGTCTACATGATTTAAATAAAACTGAAGGCGCAAACCCCTGAATCCACCTAATCTTTAAATACACCAACTGTTCAGTCTAAGGTGAACCACATGGATGAAACACTGCTCTGAATAAACAAGAAAATAGGAAATATAGCTACTCAGAATATGGGTATGTATAAACCAGCGACTGTGTGTTCGTCTCTGTGTCTCTACTTGAGAGTCATTCTGTATTTTAGTACGTCTGGTGGTGTCACTGCTCTCATTAGTAAACGCTGCATGACTTTTGAAGAGCATCTCCTCAGTGACGTTCATACAGTCTGCTATCCTCAGCCTGGGCTTGGTCCCTATGGCGAATGCAACGTCTTAGACTTCCGAAAGGATCTCTTGGAGCTTGAAACAGGAATCCGATTTCTTTGCATTTACGGTGATGCAACAGTCATTCCAGCTAATGCTTTCTCGCACCTCGCAACCTTAGAATTTCTGGAAATCCGTGGATATAATCTCAGAAGGGTTCAGTCTGGTGCCTTTTCTGGCCTTTTCAACCTTAAATATCTGCATGTTGCTTTCAACTCCTCTGACTGCAGCAATGTTGTATTGGACACTCCTGTTTTTACTGGATTGGATGATTTAGAGGAAATGTCCTTAATAGGATTTCAGTTTTCGGGCATTCCCAATAGCACATTTGAGCATCTGGTCAATTTAGTTAAGTTGTCTCTGGACACTGTATGTGTGAAAGAACTTAGTGAGGTTTTATGCAATGTCCCAATTGAAATGACCCGCTTAAAACACCTAGAAGTGATTAACAGCGGCATCACTTCCATCAGAAAAAGAGGCTGTCCATCATGGCCTTCAGCTGTGCTGGCAGGAATACAAGTTTTAGATCTTAGTAAAAACTCTATTAAAAAAATAGAGGCCCACTCTCTGGCAGCGCTTCAAAACCTTTCAAGGCTATCTCTAGGTTTTTATGGTGGATGGCTAGGAGAAATTTGGCAGTCTGGAATTGGAAAAGTGAGCAACATTGCGTTGTCTGGAGCTTTTTTAAAAGAATATTCTACCAACTGCAAAGAAGTGTGCCAACTAGTTTCTAACATCAATCTCCACTCTCTTGAGCTATCCCATATACACTTAGATTCACTGTCAATGGAAGATTTAAAAGATTGTGGAAAAGAACTTAAAGTGCTTAGTATATATAATACCAAAGTCCAGCAGCTGGACCCAGGATTCTGGAGAAGCATAGCAGGAATACAGACAGTGGAGTTGGTCAGAATAGCATTGACTGAAGCCTCATTCTGTGCTGCTGCCAATGGGACTGTTTGGAATGTAACTACTCTGAATCTAATGAATAACCAGCTAACGGTAGTCAAAACACACCAGTTTGTTTGCACCCCTCTACTTGAGCAACTTCTTCTTCATAAAAATGCAATTACGACACTAGAACCAGAAGCGTTCAGTGGTCTGCGTCATCTTAAGATTCTCAAACTTAACTTGAACAGGATCAAAATACTTGCTGCCAATGACTTTCAGTCTCTCCATTCTCTAGAAGTTCTCCTTCTGGATGAAAATGTGATTGAGAGAATTGAGGATGGGGTATTTAGAAACCAGAAGGAGCTGCGTGAACTTACATTCGGAAGGTTGGAGTATGTCTATGTATTATATCTGAACTTCTTGTTATATGGGCTTCCAGAGAACCTGCAGCATCTCAGTATTGATGCATATGTCGGGACTACTCTCTGTTTGGGAAATATTGGAAGACCCAAAAAAAGCTTCAAATTTGAATTAAATGGAGACCAGCTCACCCTTGGAGACAACTATCCTCCCTTTTTGGAATCTGTCCGAGAGTTTAAGCTGAGTGGAATCACGTTTTATTTTAGGAATGACTTTTTTGTTCCTTATTTTTCACATCTTGAATCCTTAGAGTTGACAGCTAATCCTGAGCAGACAGCCCTGAATTACACAGAAATCAGCAAGTTGCGTTACCTCAAGCGCCTCAAACTCATCAACCTTAATTTCTTAAACTTCCCTGATCCCAGTATAACCTTCTGGAATCTAGATCGGCTACAGATCCTTGTACTCTATAACTGCCGCCTGAATTTTCTGACAAAGGCGATGTTCAGAGATCTACACTCACTGGAGCTGTTGCATCTCTACAGTGAAAACCCTTTAATCTTACAGGATGGGATGTTTGATGCCATGCCAGTTCTGAAAGCTGTTGTGATTGAAAGAGTGGTCTTTCGATGTGACTGTCAGACTGACTGGTTCCTAGAATGGGCGCAGAACACAAGAACAAAGGTGATCAATCTGCCGGAGCAGGAATGTGTCTGGCATTACCAGAAACTGAATTTATTGTCCACTATGGAAAAGTTATGTCAGACTGATAGGCAGTACTTGTGCTATTTGGGCACTGTCAACCTCATCAGTCTACTGCTTGTAAGTGCTCTTAGCTATCGCTTTGCTTACTGGCCTTGTATGGTCCTCATCTTCCGACTTCGAGGATATATGGAAAGGAAGTTTGGCAAAGCTTGGAGGAGGAGAAGGCAAAGGCACAGAGGGGATGAACTTGAAGCTGAAGAAGACGTGAAGTATGATGCATTTGTGTCATTCAGTCACCGTAATGAAGCTTGGGTCCTCGAGGAGTTGGCTCCACGGCTGGAGGAACAAGGCCAACCCAGGCTGCGACTCTGCTTACACAACAGAGACTTTGAGGTAAAAGTCATACACATAAACCAAACATTAGATGGTATTAATTAAGATTCTATGTGATATGTGTTATGTGATGAGTTATGAGCAAAAAAAATTAAGGCTAGTATTAATATTTTAGAGATACCTTCAAACAGGTGACAACTTGTCTTTAATAGTGTTTTAATCTGAGACAATTCAACATGTGTATACAGCTTTAAAGCTTTAACTAATAAAAGTACATTTGTTCATTTAGATTCAAGTATATTCAGCTGAGCATTAGTACAATTGTAATTATTTTAATGGTGCTTATTATTAATTTGTTTTTAGCCGGGAAAGCAAATAGTTGATAACATAGCAGAGAGTATCTACAGCAGCAGGCGTACGGTGTGTGTGCTTAGTCGTCAGTATCTGCGAAGTGACTGGTGCGGTCTGGAGATGAGAATAGCGACACATCGACTGCTTGAAGAACAGAAACATCGTCTCATTCTCATCTTTCTTGAGCACATCTCCCCATTTGAGCTCAGCACTTTTCACCGGTAAAAAAAAGACTTTTAAAAGTCACATAACCATTAAGCAATTACAATTTTCTGGGTGATAACAACCAAATGTAGCAGTAGTTTTGTTTTCTATTAAAATTACATATTAGTATTTACAGAGCCATTAGTATGTTAGTGGTAAAGTTTTTACTTTTAATCTTTACATGTCAAATGTTATCACAAACTTTATTTATTTATTAAGTGTCAGTACACCTTCGATTCCTTTGATTCAATATTTTTATTTTTTACGGGGCCTAAATAACAATTGTCTGAACCTCACCAATTTCTTCAAACAAATAACCTCAGGTGACAACAACAACAAAAAAAAACAACAGATTTTAATATGTAGTCAATTAATCCCAAAAACTAAACCAACATTTAGCCAGGTGGGAAAAATGTGTCGAAACACCTTTAGCAACAATAACTTGAAGTAAATGTTTTCTGTAGGAATTTATCAGTCTCACATCATTTTGGAGAAATTTTGGCCCACTATTTTTTATAACATTGCTTCAGTTTATTGACGTCTGTAGGACAAACCCGATTCCAAAAAAGTTGGGACACTGTACAAATTGTGAATAAAAAAGGAATGCAATAATTTACAAATCTCATAAACTTATATTTTATTCACAATAGAGTATAGATAACATATCAAATGTTGAAAGTGAGACGTTTTGAAATGTCATGCCAAATATTGGCTCATTTTGGATTTCATGAGAACTACACATTCCAAAAAAGTTGGGACAGGTAGCAATAAGAGGCCGGAAAAGTTAAATGTACATATAAGGAACAGCTGGAGGACCAATTTGCAACTTATTAGGTCAATTGACAACATGATTGGGTATAAAAAGAGCCTCTCAGAGTGGCAGTGTCTCTCAGAAGTCAAGATGGGCAGAGGATCACCAATTCCCCCAATGCTGCGGCGAAAAATAGTGGAGCAATATCAGAAAGGAGTTTCTCAGAGAAAAATTGCAAAGAGTTTGAAGTTATCATCATCTACAGTTCATAATATCATCCAAAGATTCAGAGAATCTGGAACAATCTCTGTGCGTAAGGGTCAAGGCCGGAAAACCATACTGGATGCCCGTGATCTTCGGGCCCTTAGACGGCACTGCATCACATACAGGAATGCTACTGTAATGGAAATCACAACATGGGCTCAGAAATACTTCCAGAAAACATTGTCGGTGAGCACAATCCACCGTGCCATTCGCCGTTGCCAGCTAAAACTCTATAGGTCAAAAAAGAAGCCATATCTAAACATGATCCAGAAGTGCAGGCGTTTTCTCTGGGCCAAGGCTCATTTAAAATGGACTGTGGCAAAGTGGAAAACTGTTCTGTGGTCAGACGAATCAAAATTTGAAGTTCTTTTTGGGAAACTGGGACGCCATGTCATCCGGACTAAAGAGGACAAGGACAGCCCAAGTTGTTATCAGTGCTCACTTCAGAAGCCTGCATCTCTGATGGTATGGGGTTGCATGAGTGCGTGTGGCATGGGCAGCTTACACATCTGGAAAGGCACCATCAATGCTGAAAGGTATATCCAAGTTCTAGAACAACATATGCTCCCATCCAGATGTCGTCTCTTTCAGGGAAGACCTTGCATTTTCCAACATGACAATGCCAGACCACATACTGCATCAATTACAACATCATGGCTGCGTAGAAGAAGGATCCGGGTACTGAAATGGCCAACCTGCAGTCCAGATCTTTCACCCATAGAAAACATTTGGCGCATCATAAAGAGGAAGATGCGACAAAGAAGACCTAAGACAGTTGAGCAACTAGAAGCCTGTATTAGACAAGAATGGGACAACATTCCTATTCCTAAACTTGAGCAACTTGTCTCCTCAGTCCCCAGACGTTTGCAGACTGTTATAAAAAGAAGAGGGGATGCCACACAGTGGTAAACATGGCCTTGTCCCAACTTTTTTGAGATGTGTTGATGCCATGAAATTTAAAAACAACTTATTTTTCCCTTAAAATGATCCATTTTCTCAGTTTAAACATTTGATATGTCATCTATGTTGTATTCTGAATAAAATATTGAAATTTGAAACTTCCACATCATTGCAATCTGTTTTTATTCACAATTTGAACAGTGTTCCAACTTTTTTGGAATCGGGCTTTTGGGAAATTTTTTAATGCACAATGCTCTTATTATCCCAGTGGTCTGGGGTCTGGACTTTGACTTGGCCATTCCAATACTCTGATCTTTTTCTTCTATGCTTGGGATCATTGTCTTGTTGCATGTCCCAATTTCAGCCCAAGTTAAGCTGCTGGACAGATGGCCTCAAATTAGTCTCAAGAATATTCTGGTATAAAGTGGATTTCATAATTGTGTCAGTAGCTGCAAGTTTCCCAGGCTCTGTGGCTGCAAAACCAGCCCAAAATATTACTCCTACATCACCTTACTTTACAGCTGATCGTTTAAAGCTTATTGGTAATAATTGGCAATTGTCTTGAAGACTTTCCATCTGTAAACAATTCTCCTCACTGTTTGAATTGTGAATTTCAAATTGTACAGAGATGGCCTTGTAACCCTTCCCAGGTTGATGAGCAACAACAATTACTTTCTCAGAGGTCATGGCTGATGTCCTTTCTTCTTGCCATGATGTAGACACACAGTCGAGTACTCCAGTAAACAACTTCCTTTGTTGTTTTTATAGAAGTAGTCACACTTCCTGATGATATCCTGTGCATTTCATTATTTACATCTGGCTGCCAATTTCTCTCTTAATGACTGTGGAATTAGAAAGGGTGTACTTATTTTTCCCCAACTTGTTTCTCAATGTTGGTTTACTTTCTGGCAAAAAAAATGACCATGTGCTGAAACCTATTGTGGGTTTGTTTCTGCCACCTGGAATTATTTATGTATTTATAGAAGTTAGTGGGAACCACATAATTGTTCTTTATTCCCTGACAAATAAAAACCTACAATTAATTATGGATGTACTTAATTTTTCCCCCTGTCCTTATATTGTGCCTTTCCTGGAAATAACAGAAATCAGTTATTAGTTGCTTTTTTCCAAGCTTCAATTGACCAAGTATCTCTATTTAAAACAAATTAATATAAATAAAACTAGAAAAATGATCATTTACTTTGAAAGCCAGTGATTTCTGAAGGATTCTTGGAAAGAATAACTCTTATGATACTTCACAAGTAAAGTTATCACACAAAGTAAGTTTTAAAAAAAATCATTTACACCATTTGTTAACAAGCTGTATACCTTTTCATAGCTTGGCCAAGCTAGTGAAATCACACACGTATCTGGACTGGCCACAGGATGAGGCAGAGAGGACACACTTCTGGGAACGTCTGAGAAGAAACATTGCTGAGGGGGAGATGGTGAGGCTTTTCACATCATTTCACACACCCATTGTACTCTTACCACACATGGACATTAGTATGATTTAAAAAAAAAAAAAAAAAAAAAAAAAGGTTCTAGTTTTTAGCACTTTTAACAATTTAAAAAAAAAAAAAAAAAAATATGAGCCAGAAAAAAGCTGTAAAAGTTTAACAATGTAGAACAAAGTTTCTCAAATACCAAAATAGCAATCATTATTTTTATATCAACTAATGAAAATATATTTATTAGGATCCTTCATAAAGGTAGAAAGTACACATTTACTTCATAAAGCACAGCAGTTAGCTGTCTAGCTAGCTCACATTAATTTGCTTCCAGGAGAACTAGCATCTCTTCTTCCTTTTTATCCTCACTTGATGAGCTTTCATATTTTAAGCCCAAAGTTATATTCCTGGATAGTATCATGTCATGTCTGCTGTCACTAAATCTACTCCAGCAATTGTTTCAAAATAGGAAGTGGAATTTAATGTGGCGAACACATACGAGCAGATTGATGACACAGTGAAACGCTCCTGTGTGCTTAGAGTAAATGACACTTGACCAATAAAATTAGTAAACTAACTGTTTTATAATTAAGAATAATGCATAATATGAGTACTACAAGGCATTCCTGTTCTCAAGAAGTATTGAGTTGAAAATAAGACATTCATTCATTCATCGTCTACGGCTTATCCGATCTACACTCGGGTCACGGGGAGCCTGTGCCTATCTCAGGCGTCATTGAGCATCAAGGCAGGATACACCCTGGACGGAGTGCCAACCCATCGCAGGGTACACACACACACTCTCATTCACTCACACAATCACACACTACGGACAATTTTTTAGAGATGCCAATCAACCTACAATGCATGTCTTTGGACTGGGGGAGGAAACCGGAGTACCCAGAGGAAACCCCCGAGACATGGGGAGAATATGCAAACTCCACACACACGGCGGCGGCAGGAATCGAACCCCCAACCCTGGAGGTGTGAGGCAAACGTGCTAACCACTAAGCCACCATGCCCCTGAAAATAAGACACAATAATCAAAATAATAAAAACAGAAGTTGATTTTTTTCTGGAGTGTTTAATAAGTCTTTCTGCCTTTTTTCTTTTGCAGGATGGTCAGTAAAAACAACATATACTGCCACAGAGGACTATGTGAAGACAAGATTAATCCCTTTAAACGTCTTGCTCAGTTATTCATTTAAAAGCATGTCATTCAGTATTCATCATTCAGTGCAGGATCCTGCTCTCTTACCGCCGCGGCCCTGGTTCGATTCCCAGGCTGGGAATCAATCCAGCCACTGAGGGGTTAAACTGCCTGCTTCTCCACTATTGTAGTTTTTAAGGATTTCAGGTTTCTTTCATCTGTGTGTTATTTTCTGTTATATCTATGAATTTTATCTTTCTTTTTTTATTTTATTTTAGTTTTTTTTTCTGAGCTGGGAATATTTGTATGCATGTCGAATAATGAGAGTATTAAAATTTACTATCTCTGGCTTCAAAATAAGGTAGCATAGATCAGTTTCCCTCATTTCCTCTTTAGTTCAAGTTATTGTTGCTAAAGGTGGTTCTACATGTTACTGAATATGAGGGTGGCCATACTGGGGCACAAGCCCCAAGAATTTTAACAAAAATACTTCAAACCCCCACATCCTGCCCATTAAGACAGCAATAAACATTTGCCTGGTAGTTATTGTACCTCTCCTCAGTCCTCAGCTACAATGTCATATTATAAATTATCTTCAGACTGTAAGTCGAGGTTTCCACAGGGAAAATTGAATGGATGAAGAGAACAGAGAGAGGGATGAAGTGTATGATTGAAGAGGTTGTGCAGGATACTTTGTCTTCAGTTGATGTTACAATCCACCTTCCTGTTTTAAACAATTCAAATGATATTCGATAACCTTCATTGATTCGGAAAGCCTATTGATCTACCTCATCAATTTACTGGGGCACAGCAAACTTTTAACCATGTAAAAAGGGTTTGGTGATGCCCCTGGTGTGTCCTTTTTTGTATTTTTTCTTCACACTTACTGTTTCTCAGATTATCCTTCAGATTATTATTCAGGTTCGAAACTACTTCTACTGTGGCAGTGGAATAATGATTATAAGATACAGGAAAAATAGTACATTCCTGTGTTAATGAACTTAGAGTATCAATAAGAATTTGTGGTCTAAAGATTAAACATTTCAGTAGAAGACGACTCCACTTGCTAGATGTGTGAAATGGAACATTCATTCATTCATTGTCTACCGCTTATCCAATCTATTCTCGGGTCACGGGGAGCATATTTATGTAAAATATGCAAAAATTCCTTTTATGTTATTCCAATTTCATTTGGCCACTCTCATTGCTTAATGTTGTGGCCTGCTTAGTCTTGTTACCAGACTGATACTGATAGCGCAGGCATCTTGTGATCATGTTAGTATTTTCTCTTAGCTGTATTAACTCCTCTCAAGCAGAGACTCATGGTACTCTAAGGCCGTGACCTAGTTGTACTAGCATGAGGATGTTTTATGGAGACTGTAAAGCACTTCTGTAAGTCACTCAGGATAAGGGTGTCTGCTAAATGCTGTAATTTTAAATGCAAAATGATGCTGGCATGGTGGCTTAGTGGTTAGCACATTTGCCTTATGTTTGCAAGACTCCCTGTCTGCTCTCGCTTACAAATGTCTCTCAAATGGAGGCTGCAATCAGAACGGTACTGTTTCAATTTAAGGCCTTTGCAGAGAAGAAAGGCTTTAACCACACTCTAAGCAGAGTTACAGAGCCTGCTGACCTCCCAGCTGCCAGACTACACTAAGGTCCTTTCATTTGAACCATGGCTGAAAGCTTACCATGTCATATAGGAAGAGTGATTTTAATACAGCTTTATCTCCTAAGACACTCAAATAAACCTGGTTAACGAGGCTTAGAGCAGGGATCTGTCCAAATTGTTAACTCTTATTCTCCAGGACCAGACTTGAGCTCAGGTTCAGGCTAGGAGATGTGCTGCCAATTCTAGGCTGTAGTTTCCTACTGCAAGAGTACCTGATCCAACAGATCATTTAATTATCACACTTCATGAGTTGGCTCAAGGGTGTTGAAGAGACAACCAGGCCAGATCTTAGTGAGTGCCAAGAGGATCCAATTATATGACAGACATATTAAATTAAAATGTATGTTGGACCAAAAAGTTTTCGCCAGTCCTGACAAACACAAAGTTTGGGCATATATGCAGTGCACTTCCTAAGGTGTTGCGTTAAATAAATAGCATGCAGCTGAATAAGCTGAAGCGAACTTGGGTTCTGCAGCAAGACAATAATCCAAAACACACCAGCAAGTCCACCTCTGAATGGCTGAAGAAAAACAAAATGAAGACTTTTGAGTGGCCTAGTCAAAGTCCTGACCTCAATCCGATTGAGATGCTGTGGCATGACCTTAAAAAGGTGGTTCATGCTCGAAAACCCTCCAATGTGGCTGAATTACAACAATTCTGCAAAGATGAGTGGGCCAAAATTCCTCCACAGCGCTGTAACAGACTCATTGCAAGTTATCGAAAACGCTTGATTGCAGTTGTTGCTGCTAAGGGTGGACCAACCAGTTATTAGGCTTAGGGAGCAAACACTTTTTCACACAGGGCAATGTAGTTTTGGACTTTGTTTTCCCTTAATAATAAAAAGCTTCATTTAAAAACTGCATGATGTGTTTACTTGTGTTATCTTTGACTAATATTTAAATGTTTTTGATTATCTGAAACATTAAAGTATGACAAACATGCAAAAAAATAAGAAATCAGGAAGGGGGCCAACACTTTTTCACACCACTCTGTATATATATATATATATATATATATATATATATATATATATATATATATATATATATATATATATATAAATTTAAGAATAAAACAAAATTATGATTTTTATACATGTACATTTAATGTTACGGAACATCATTGAAATGAATTAATTTCTGCTCTCACTTTTTCTACAGCAGTTATAAACAGTCGATTGCTTCTTCTTTGATCAATAGCCACAGAGTTTTTAGATAGATAGATAGATAGATAGATAGATAGATAGATAGATAGATAGATAGATGGATAGATGGATGGTTGGTTGAAATTCTGGGAAGATTTGTTTATGCTGAGTATCTGCCATACAAGTCTTTGTGTTAAATTGTTACTATAGAAATATTAACATAGAAAAAAGCACATTAATACGAACTTGTGACTTATTGTATGAGCTGCTAAATTTGTTGAACATTAATCTGATGGAGCATGGTACTGAGATGCGGTATAAACTCACATAACCTCTTATAAAATCCCAGGATATATTGTTGGTATAGTTCCTATTTTTTCCTCCTTATTTCGATCTAATAAGTGAATACATTTTTTTAAGATGAATTGCATGAAGCACTAATGCACTGTATAGTGTTACTAATCAAAGTTAGTGGCCGTATATATACACTAGGGGGCAATGTAGAAAATGCTTATTTAAGCACACTATAATACATGCTCTTAGGAATAGTGTAGATGAAAGGGTGTGGTGTAAGTCTTGTCTCAGCAGACCTGTCTATTTTAAATCCTTACAAATTAAAGCTGAGGCAATGTGTATGTTTAGATTAACCAGTCAAACCCTTACTCCTTAATCCTGAAGTCAAAAGCAGCATTATAAAGTCTTGGCTCACAGGGAAAAAAAGTTGTTTTTTATTATATACAACCCTAACTAACTAATACAATTGTTTTTCCCCCTTACAGAATGCCAGTGACTCATCAGTCATTGACCAGCTCATAAGCTCCATAGAGAAAAACAATGCCAGAGAGCAGAGTTTCCTGGAGTTCTGGCAGTTTATTGGCCAACTGGCAAGCACTCGGGGATTTTTAATAAATAGCTGCTGTTCCTATTATTCTGTTTTAAAGTGATTTAAATGTGATTCTTAAAACAGATTCTTAAATCAGAGAAAAGTTCCTTTTAGGGAAATAATAAAGCCTTTAACTATACAAAGAACATTTGAATAATCTTATAATGTTTTATGACTATGTGCTTAGAGCTGTTGTTTAACATGAAAGTAGACTGATTTTGTCTCATTAATTGCAATGCAATTTTTTTTTTTATTTGTATAGCCCAATTACAATGGACATTGTCTCAGTTTTACAGAAGTATAGAAACATAGAGTAAAAATTATAAATTGTAAAGTTACTATTTACTATAACATTTATCCCTAATGAGCAAGCCTGAGGCGACGTTGGCATGGAAAAACTCCCTGAAATGATATAAGGAAGAAATCTTGAGAGGAACCAAGCTCAGAAGGGAACCTCAACCTTGTTTTAGAGGTTACATTGGACAGTAAATGATGTAAATGTAAATAATGTCATTTTTTCAACATTTTATAGTTACATGGAATTGTGCAACCAAGAGATCCCGAGGAACTAGTAGATCAGCAAAATTTCTGAGTTCATTATAGACTGGACACTAATTCCTTCCTGCCGAAAGCTGACTGAAGCAACGGCAGTTCAAAGATAGCGTGATAGTCTCCAAATGGTTCTGTCTACAGCAGTTCCCTGTGTAACGGGCTGTCCATGCAGACCTATCCCCAGCAGCAGTGAGCACCACCAAGCGCTGAAACTCCAACCAGGGGTAGAGCTTCTGGGGGGGATCAGGCAGGTCTGGAAGGAAAAAGTAGTCACATTGGAAACTCAGAACATTGGGAGCTCATGAGTAGGATGTATGACGAGAGAGAGAGAGAGAGAGAGAGAGAGAGAGAGAGAGAGAGAGAGAGAGAGAGAGAGAGAGAGAGAGAGATATTAGGCATGCTTGTGATCATGTGATGGTTAAAGACAATATAGATTATTGTGCAAATGGCAGGCAGGGACTCCAGGAAGACTAGCTGTAACAGCATAAGTAAAAGGGAGAACCAGAAATTGACACAGACATGAGAGCTTCCTGGGACATAAAGTGTCCAGTCACTTCACAGTCAGCAAACCTGAACGACTTACGAGTGTGCTAAAGCGACAGCATCCAAACATCCCAGTGCACAGAATAGTCTATGCCCAGGAACCTTCCAGTTCTGATGTCCCTTATAAATGTATCACTGGTCACAAATAAGTGTATTGTGGTATGCTGAGTATTTTAAAAAATACTCCCTCTCTATCTCATTTGCACTTGCTCTATCTCGCATTTTCCCTATGTGTCTGTGAGTAAACCATATAGATATAATTTTTTTTACATTCATTCATTCACTGTCTACCGCTTATCCGATCTATTCTCAGGTCACGGGGAGCCTGTGCCTATCTCAGGAGTCATTGGGCATCAAGGCAGGATACACCCTGGACGGAGTGCCAACCCATCGCAGAGTACACACACTCTCTCATTCTCTCACGCACAATTTAGAGATGCCAATGAACCTACAATGCATGTCTGTGGACCGGGGGAGGAAACCAGAGTACCCAGAGGAAACCCCCAAGGCACAGGGAGAACGAACACACACACACACACACGGCAGAGGCAGGAATCGAACCCCCAACCCTGGAGCTGTGAGGCAAACGTGCTAACCACCAAGCCCCCCCCCTTTTTTTTACATTCAAATCCACTGAATCCTTTTTCCATATACAAGTCTGAACACCAGAAGGCATGGCGGTGTACCTTGTCTATGCAACCTTACGGTCATACTATAAATGAAAAAAGAAGGGCAAAAAAAACCTCTGAATGATGGCATGCTGCCAGGTTGAACCTACTATGCATATTGAGAAACTTCTTGATGAAACACTTCAGGGTGTGGTGCCATGATAGTCTCACCTTAGTGACATGAAATTTTTGGTATAAACCTGACTTCACATGTTTCCACTTGCCACGCATGTGCAGTGGAATGTGCAGCTTAGTACATTGTACATGTGGTTTATGAGGGAAAAGGGGGATTATTATACTCATTTTCTCACTACACCACAGATTTACATTTTGTTAGCTTACAAGTTTGTAAACTATTCTTTAAGAGTTGTTTGGTGCAGTGTAACACTTCAGATGCACACATGGATATAAACACCCATTCCTTTCTCCTCCTCCACCCCTTCTCTGAATGCGCACACGCCCAGGTATTTAATGAAAAAAACACTTGGAAAGACTTTGGGATTCACTTTGGGCGTTGTGCATACTCCTAAGCAGATAAAGCACAGCACGAACAAACTTCAGCTTACATAATCAACAGTAAGTACTGAGTTTTTTACTGATTTATACGCTACTACTTTATTCGTTTCCGTTTTTGTGGAAGTTTGTCAGGCTGCTCCTGAACACGCATGCGCGCGGCTTTAACACTAGAGGAAAATTTTTCCAGGGAACGTGTTATAAACATGGTGCCCTTTGTGATAAGAGGTCTTATAGCTTTCTTTTTAAACATTAATAGTACATTGGGCCGTGGTGTCGTGTCTTCAGGTGTCCGGTTCCTCAGCTCAGAAACGAGAGCCGCGACTCTTCAGAGTGGAGGAGAAACAGAAAACCGCAGCTCTTTACTAATTCAGCGCCGTTTCTCCTAACCATCCGTGTGTGACAGCAAACTCGCTTTCCCCTTCATTCTCAATGAAGATGTGTGTTAAAGGCACTTCGGTGTCACTTCTGCGTCTTAAGAGAGATTCACACAGCTCTTAATCCATGTACAGTTTAACTCCAGCACCTCCAGGTCTTATGTCCTTATAACACACTCTTGAGTTGAAAGTGCTCATTAGTTGGATTAGGATTAGAAACTGAACCTGAAGGTCATTTCATTGGAGAAGGAAAAAAATATAGTTGTAAAATGTACCACACGGAATTCTAATTATTATATGCCTGGTGTACAGGATATGGTGGTTTTTTTTTTTTTTTTTTTAATCCCACCCAAAGCCATTTCATTTCATTCCTTCTTCATTTTCATGGCAGAGGTGTGTCGAAGAGATCTCGATAACAGTACAGCTACTTAACACACTCACAGCTCTGTTTAGACATCTGCTCTTCATTCCTACACATCTCCCACCCTGTAAAGTTAAACTCCAACACCCCCAGGACTTCACTAGCCGGATCAGGAGTAAAAGATTATAGCGTAAACTGAACTCGATACCCATTGCTGTGGATTGTGTGCAGTAAAAGTTTGTAAGAAGTAGCGTCTAACCCATAAATTTAACTTTCAGAGCTGTTTATCCGATCTGATTCATGCAAATTGTATGCTTCAGCCCGTGAAGCCAGGCAGACATGACTCACAGTTGCATAAAAAGAAAAAGTTACCCATCCCCTTGAAAATGTACAACTTGTACCAAAAAAAGAAGAGAAAATTAATACACTTTAAGTCTCTTTGGGAAACCCTTGAAGGTTATAATGATCCAAGTTAAGAGTGTGTGCTATTTAGTTGTATAATTTTATCTATATTTTTAAGACTCTTTCAGTCTCAGAGCTGATCTAAAGAGGACAGTCTGTGACATGTGGCAAAGTTATAACAGATGTAACGAATATTTGCCAAACAGTCAACTTTAGAAGTGATATGTGAAGAAGAAAACGGTGGGATAAGGATCCACTTCATAGAGTTATAGAGGCAAATGAGATGCAAACTTTTGAAGAAATATATTTCTGTTTTTTCCACTATTAAAATCTTTTATATATATATATATATATATATATATATATATATATATATATATATATATATATATATATATATATATATATATATATATAATATATAATATATAATTTTGACTGTTGTTTTGTTTCTAGTCATGAATCATTTCTAATCCTAAAGTGCTTAGCTTCTCGGAAGTGGTCTACTTGTGATACTCTTGAAGCATGTTCTACAAAAAAGTAAAGCTGAAGAAACCTGAAAGGTTCTGGGTTGAGCATTCCTTTTCTAAGACTATATAATTCATTTTTCTTTGTCTTTTTCATTTTAAAATCTTAACGTGTCCTGTGTGTCATAGGTAAAATGTAGATATCCACCATTTAAGAATTTATATAAAATAAAACTAAAGCACAAGAAAATCTAAATATTATATGGATAGCCTATAAATAATAAAACAAATTTTAGCATGACTTTACATGCAGAAGACATTGAAATTAATTAGAGTAACCACATAATAGTATAATAGGGGTAAAAATGTGGTTAAAAAAATGTGGGAGTGAGCCATGTCCCCATCCAGAGCATTTAAGGTTCACTGAATGCTTACATGGGTATTAAAATGATATCAATCATATGACATGGACAGATCTCAGTATTTTTTTTTTGTTGGAAAAACAGCGTTCATCTCTCCAGTACAGTTCCAGAAACTTGTTGAATTGGTGTCAAGGAGCATTGAAACTCTTCTCACAACTCATAGTGGCCCAACACCCTGCTAAGATATTTGAAGATATTGACAACCACCAAAATTTGCCACCCATCTGTGCATAATGTATAGCACCATTTAATTGTATGTAATCATGTACTCACAAAGGTCTGTGTATGATTGTGTATGTGACTAATTTGAATCATTTTCACATGAATTTCAGGCATTCTAGAGTATTGACTCACAAAAGCAATGAAATGGAGTCATATGTTTTGGTAAATATCCTTTAAAAGCTGTAAGTTAAAAAAGAAGTACAACAGTGATATCCAAGAACTCTTAGTTTACACCCCTCTAAGTAAAATATCTATAATTATAGAAATATGAAAAAGTACCTAAAGATCTGAAGGAAAAAAAAAAAACACACAGAGAGGGTGTAATTGGACTCTGACAAATAAATCACTTTGTCTGACTTGTACAGACAGTTTGGTGCACTCTGGGAAAGTACTCAGCATGCCAGAGATGGATTTCTGAAGAAATGAGAAGAGAGATTCTTTTAGCAAACCTGTTTCAGTCGAATTGAACCCAGCCCAGTCAAGCCCGCAGGTGTTTGTTCAGGCTAAACTAAGCTGCACTGCAAATCAGCCAAACCCATGAGGCATAGAGCTGGGGGAACAGGTCCTGCTGATTTCTCAACAATGACATTCGTTCAAAAAGTGCAATGTGTTCATTTATACTGTTTGTGAATAATGCAATCATCGATTCAGTGAGAGGACTAACAAAATGGACTAACAAAATATATTGTACGGTGCCAATTTAATTTAATAAGATGGTAGGGATTTTTAAGCAAGGTGTGATCAAACTCAACAAACAGTAAAATCTAGCTAAATGTAATATGCTGCTTTACATATAGCCAGATTTTATTACGTTAAGGTGTTTTGTTAAATAGTAACGGTAAACAATTTGACCACACAATTCTGAGGTGGTGCAATCCTTTAGATGTTGTTCATGATGTGTAGAAATCTTTTATTTTCTCTTTTTTCTGGTTATACAGTATAACCTCCTTCAAGCAGAAGGCACTACACCTTGCATAAAGCTTTCATTTCTGCCTGTTCAGTGCATACATGATAGAGCTAGAAAAAATAGATAGATATAGAAGAAAACAAAAATATACATATATACACTATTGTTTATGCCCAGATTCTTTTTTACACCTTTTGCAACACTATAAAACATAAGCAGTGTCCAGTAACACGAATTGTTTCTATGTTTTAAAAAAACAACCCCCCCCCAAAAAAAACAAAAAAAACAAAAAAAAAAACATATACAGTGGTGTGAAAAAGTGTTGGGCCCCCTTCCTGATTTCTTATTTTTTTGCATGTTTGTCACACTTTAATGTTTCAGATAATCAAACACATTTAAATATTAGTCAAAGATAACACAAGTAAACACATCATGCAGTTTTTAAATGAAGGTTTTTATTATTAAGGGAAAACAAAATCCAAAACTACATGGCCCTGTGTGAAAAAGTATTTGCCCCCTAAGCCTAATAACTGGTTGGGCCACCCTTAGCAGCAACAACTGCAATCAAGCGTTTTCGATAACTTGCAATGAGTCTGTTACAGCGCTGTGGAGGAATTTTGGCCCACTCATCTTTGCAGAATTGTTGCAATTCAGCCACATTGGAGGGTTTTCGAGCATGAACCACCTTTTTAAGGTCATGCCACAGCATCTCAATCGGATTGAGGTCAGTACTTTGACTAGGCCACTCCAAAGTCTTTATTTTGTTTTTCTTCAGCCATTCAGAGGTGGACTTGCTGGTGTGTTTTGGATCATTGTCCTGCTGCAGAACCCAAGTTCGCTTCAGCTTGAGGTCACAAACAGATGGCCGGACATTCTCCTTCAGGATTTTTTGGTAGACAGCAGAATTCATGGTTCCATTTATCACAGCAAGTCTTCCAGGTCCTGAATCAGCAAAACAGCCCCAGACCATCACACTACCACCACCATATTTTACTGTTGGTATGATGTTCTTTTTCTGAAATGCGGTGTTACTTTTACGCCAGACGTAATGGGACACAGACCTTCCAAAAAGTTCAATTTTTGTCTCGTCAGTCCACAGAGTATTTTCCCAAAAGTCTTGGGGATCATCAAGATGTTTTCTGGCAAAACTGAGACAAGCCTTTATGTTCTTTTTGCTCAGCAGCGGTTTTCGTCTTGGAACTCTGCCATGCAAACCATTTTTGCCCAGTCTCTTTCTTATGGTGGAGTCATGAACACTCACCTTAACTGAGGCAACTTAACTGCAGTTCTTTGGATGTTGTTGTGGGGTCTTTTGTGACCTCCTGGATGAGTTGTCGCTGCGCTCTTGGGGTAATTTTGGTCGGCCGGCCACTCCTGGGAAGGTTCTCCACTGTTCCATGTTTTGGCCATTTGTAGATAATGGCTCTCACTGTGGTTCGCGGCAGTCCCAAAGCTTTAGAAATGGCTTTATAACCTTTCCCAGACTGATAGATCGGTAGGTTTGTGACCTCAAGCTGAAGCGAACTTGGGTTCTGCAGCAGGACAATGATCCAAAACACACCAGCAAGTCCACCTCTGAATGGCTGAAGAAAAACAAAATGAAGACTTTGGAGTGGCCTAGTCATAGTCCTGACCTCAATCCGATTGAGATGCTGTGGCAAGACCTTAAAAATGTGGTTCATGCTTGAAAACCCTCCAATGTGGCTGAATTACAACAATTCTGCAATAATAGGGGGCAAACACTTTTTCACACAGGGCCATGTAGTTTTGGATTTTGTTTTCCCTTAATAATAAAAACCTTCATTTAAAAACTGCATGATGTGTTTACTTGTGTTATCTTTGACTAATATTTAAATGTGTTTGATTATCTGAAACATTAAAGTGTGACAAACATGCAAAAAAATAATAAATTATAGTATGTCAAATGTTAAAAACAAACAAACAAAAAAAGTGACCAAGCAATTATACCAGGATTAGAACAGAAATGGGGTGAAAAGACACATAAGAGGTTGTAGACAGTTATAAAGGGAAAGCGTGGGCCTACAAGTTAATAGAAAATATTGGAATCACATTCAGAATGTAAGATGCAAACCTTTTTAATTGATATTTGGAAGTTCATTCATTCATTGTCTACCGCTTATGCGATCTACTCTCGGGTCACGGGGAGCCTGTGCCTATCTCAGGCGTCATTGGGCATCAAGGCAGGATACACCCTGGACGGAGTGCCAACCCATCGCAGGGTGCACACACACACACACACACACACACTATGGACAATTTATAGACGCCAATCAATCTACAATGCATGTCTTTGGACCAGGGGAGGAAACCGGAGTACCCGGAGGAAACCCCCGAGGCACAGGGAGAACATGCAAACTCCACACACACACGGCGGAGGTGGGAATCGCACCCCCAACCCTGGAGGTGTGAGGCAAACGTGCTAACCACCAAGCCACCATGCCCCCATATATAGTTTTGGAAGTTTAAATCTTTTAATATCTCTAATAATATATCTTATGCTATTTGAGTATTGTGTTGCTTAACTCTAAATGTTTCATTGGTAGAAACTAAATTTCGTTGTTTTCTTTATTTTTGCACTAAAGTGTATATAAACAGTACAATGTTTTTAATTAAATGGTCAATTTGTCCTCTACAATGAGGTGTACTAGGATCTTTAACACTTAAAACTTAATTTTCCACAAAATTGAAGCTTTATGTGTAATGGAAATAAGATGTTCACTAATAAGAATTCAGCAGCCATCAGTTATTCATCTGTTCACCAACTGTTGTAGTACTTAAGGTTGTAAAACTGGGTGCATATCATTCAATGCATTTTGTTGTTGTTGTTAATAATAACAAAATCTACTCATATTTCAGAAATGTTTTGTTAGACCGATGAGAACTAAAATGGTGTCTGGGACTGAGAGTTACTGGGACACCTTATGGAGAAAGCAGGAAAAGCAGTTTAACAGAGACAGAGGGAGTCAAAGCAGAGAAAATGAGTTGCACCACTAGGCGGCAGTCAAGTCACTTTAGACTGCTTCCCAAATTTTTCAGGAGAGACATTCATTTAATGTTCCAGTCATATTTTTAAAACATTTACATCCTTACTATACATATATAAGATGCATATACAACATAGGGCCGATCAAGATCAACTAAAGAATAGCAAAAAGTTTTTATAATAATTCTGTTAACTAATGTAAAAACAATATGGCAGGTATATGAAGGGAGTCAAGTGACAAGAAAAAATTTTGCCCTGTGATATACAGGTTATATATATATATATATATATATATATATATATATATATATATAAAATATATATATATATATATATATATATATATATATAATATTATGTTAAATAGAGAAATTAAAATGGGTCCAGATTTAAATTCCTCCGTTTCAAAATGTTTCCTACTAATTTCTGAATAATTTATAGTAATTACTAAATAATGTGCTTTAAAATAGATAACCGAATAATACAATGGGGCTTAAAGGGTTACACATATTAAGATAGGGTGATTAAGTTGCACTATGCTACACAAGGTTCCATTATCCATCTTGTTGTATTCTTTTTGTCATACTGTAAGCTATCTGCCAAATTCTGCCCAGATTTAAAAGCTTAATGCTTTCATTACATGATAAGTAATGTGTGTCTCCTGCAAAATGCTAATCCCATATAGAAGTGATCAATCAACCTGATTAAGCAAAATGGCTTTGTCTGGCCTCACGGTTGCTTTTGTATCCTCAGTAATTATTTATAACTATACCATTTGTAAGTGTCACTTTGCTTGCATGACACCCATTCGCATCAAACAGCTAAGAACTATGACACCACCTCAGATCCACAGTAAACACATTGTGCAGGGTATTTTTTTCTGGGCATCTTTAAATAATGCGCTCCAGGCTTGCTGATACGATCAGTGCCTAAGATGAATCTAGTGTCTCTGGTTGCCTTCTTCCTTTTTTTTACCCTCTGTGTGTTCGCTGACTCTAATTAGGTTAATAGAGGTGCAGCAGTAATTGGCAGGCACTGCTATGTCGTGTTAATGTTAATCGCTCGGTGTTTGTCTTCACATGGGACCGTCTGTTAGGTGGAATTTTACCTAAGTTACTATAAGATTACTCCCTGCCCTGTGTCACACACAAGTGTTATTCAACTCTACCTGCGTGTGCATGTGCTTTGTGTGTATTGATAGATACAGTGCACTCTGAAAGTATTGGAAAGGCAAAGCCAAGTCTTTTGTGTATGCTATAGGGTTCAAGATCAAAAGAGAAATACGAGATGATTTTAGCTTTCATTTCCTGATATCTTCATATGAATGTGGTTAGAGCATGGCAATTTTTGATAGAAACCATTCATTTTTCAAGTGATCAAAAAGTTTGATTGATTACCCTGGTGTGCCCTGTTTTACTGTTTAAACAGTTAATAGCTCTGAATGTCTGTGCTTGGTGAAAACAGCAAAAAGGTTAAACCCAGATGAAAACCAGCGAGCTGTCTATGGGAGTGTCATGGTTGGCAAAGTTCCCTGTTGGGCCACTAGGGGGATTCTAGCAGGGGCTTTTGTTTCTCTGTGCCATGTGTGTTTTGTGTTGACATTTTTAGCCCCGCCTGTTCCTACCTCTGTTCACCTGTCCCTTGTGTTTCCTTGATTATCACCCTTATTTATATTGGTTGTTGGGCCTGTGTTGGTTGCTAGTCCTCGTCTTTAATGTGTGTCTGTTCTGTTCTTTGGATTTGGTTTTGTGTTTGGTTTTCTCCCCAGTGTTCCCATGTAAGTGTCTGTTTATTGTTTAATAAACCCCTGTTTTATGTCTATCCCTGCAATTGGGTCTGATCTCTTTTGCCTGGTACCACCGGTACATGACAGAGAGAAGAGCAAAGCATTCTGAAGCTGGGAAAAGAGGGGAAAAATCCATCAGAGCCACTGCAAAAGCATTGGGCATAGG
Source organism: Hemibagrus guttatus (assembly GCA_033459395.1). Taxonomy (NCBI): domain Eukaryota; kingdom Metazoa; phylum Chordata; class Actinopteri; order Siluriformes; family Bagridae; genus Hemibagrus; species Hemibagrus guttatus. The sequence goes on along the minus strand of JAUCMX010000003.1, from coordinate 26,147,373 downwards.
CAGTACAACAGCGTGAAATGTCTTGAAAAAGAAAGAAACCAATGGTGAACAACCAGACAGTGAACAGGTCAACCAAGAAAAACAACAAAAGTTGAAAACAAACTTTGTGAGAGCTGTGAAGAAAAACCCAAACGCAACAATCAGTGTCAACAACCTCCAAAAGCCAGGGGTGACGTTAAAGAAGTCTTTAAGAGCAGTAATATAGGGATCATACCAAAAGATACAAACCACTTCTCATAAGATTCAGAAGGCCAGACTGGAATTCACAAGCAACAAGCCAAAGGATATGTGATGAAATATTAAGTGATATTTACTTTAAATTTCTTTAAGACTATCTGTTTCAAAATTTTTGCTCACTGAAAAATGGGGTTTTCTTCCACCAAAGTTGCCATGTTCAAGTTGTTTAACGCATCTAGAACTATCAGGAAATAAAATCTGATCTCAAACCCAAATGTCTTCAGTGTATATTAAAAAAAAAAAAAAAGTACTGGCTTTTTTGTTCCAGTATTTTTGGAATAGCTTGTGCATACACACTAAAAATTGCTGGGTGGAATTGGAAGTTTATGACTTTCTAGGAACATAGTTGTTTGACGTGTGTGTGTAACCATAATTAAATTTTTGTGCATCTCCTTGGTCTTCTACTTGGCTCACAGTTAGAAGGTGAATGAAATGCAGAGGAAACCTAAATAAAATAAATTATTTGCTATTGCTTAATATTTAATGGAATCTATAAAGATATGAAGTAGTCTCTGTGTCTCGTGTGTGTGTGTGTGTGTGTGTGTGTGTGTGTGTGTGTGTGTGTGTGTGTTATAGGTAAGAAGTGAGCATGGTTTGCTTTTCCAGGGAGGAGTGCCAAAGCAGGCAAAGTGTGTGTGTGCCTGCGTATGTGTGTGTAAATGTGTGTGAGCGAGACAGTAACAGACAGGCAACAGGCAATCCCTTAAGTAATATGAGCTCATACCATGCCGGTGGCCCAAGAGGATAGAGTGTCTGTACAAGATCACAAGTTCTATTGTGTCTCAGGATGGACTCACTGAGCGTTTCTCCAACCTCCATCAGGCTTCTTAACTATTCTAGCATCACTGAACTCCTCCGGTCTCTCATTTTTCACATACTAGCCTCCCTGCAGCCCCAAAGTTCCAAAGCTAGTTATGTATGCCACTGTGGTTCTGTGAACACACCCCCAAAGTGATATCACCTGAGTACCTTTTTGTGCATGTGCCACAAAAGCATGAAATGGTGTAGTGTTTGCCATAAATACCATACAGCCTTCCCTGCAAACCTTCTCTCTGGTTAGTGCTGGTTCTGAATGGCAAGGAACCTTGGACATTCATTTATCCCCAATTACAAAACACAACTGGTATCCATCCTAATCACCAGGGGTGCAGTGAATCACCTGAATAACTGACCATAACACTCTTGCTACTGAGAAAGTCAATGTTAACTCTGTAGAACCTGGAGAAAGTGTAAGTTGACCCTCAGGTGTCAGCAGAGAAGACATCCTAGGTTGAAAGGCCTCTAAGTAATCCCCTTGAGGAGGAGAAACTTCTTGTAGCATGGCATTTCATGATAGAGGTAGGGTATCACAATAAACATACACTGGATTGCTTTTTTCAGTAGGTCATACGGTAATTGAACACAGTATCAGCCCACCTACATACCATGAAGATGATGTCCACCACTTAGTAGATATGCCTCTATTTAGGCAGGGGAACCCCTTGCATCTTTTCTCATTAACACAAACAGTTTTTTTCCAAAATTTGCGGGATTGCTAAAATTTCTTCTGAATAGTGGTGTAGGAGCAGACACATGTGAGCTGGCGGAAAATTCCAAATATTTCCATTTTTATGGGATAGAAGAGCAGCTAGTGGAAGAAGCTACCAAGGTGTGCTAGCTAATAGGAAAAGTATCAGTAAATAAATCAGAATTTAAAAGAGCAAAATTGTGGAACCCAAAGCTTTGCTGGCCATCTTGGGGCTACAAACAGGTTTCTCTGGCATAGTTACTGAATTTTCGGGCAATGGCCATGATCAGATATAGAAATGGAAAGACATACAGTAGATGACCAGTCATGAGCCAGTGCATCCTGTCTCAGCGGGTTGTCCAGCTCTGCTATGGAAAATGGCAATCATTAAACCATTGTCTTGCCCAGGTTTGTGAGTCGCTCTCTTTAACAAAAAAACATGGATGTGCCTGACTGAGGAGCTTCCGCCCAAGATAAAGAGCTCAACCAATGAGATGGTCTTTCCTGCTTAAACAATGGAAGCTTAGCTTGCTCTCAGCTGTTAGCTCACAAATAATGTTAAACATGATATTTCTATTTATTTATAAAATATAACACATTCTTTACTTTTCCGTCACAAATGATGAAGCAGTGTTAATAATGAGAATAAAAATTCCATTTTATTTGGTTTGTCTATCCTTAGCTTTTTTGTATTATAAACAAGAAATTGTTAAAGTACAGTATTAATGTATTCTAAAAATTGGTCAGTAAACATGGTACTACTAAAACAAAAGAGACGTCACATTATACCATGACATGATAGCACAGATTTTGCCCAACCTTCCCTACTACTAGCAACTCAGAATTTACTAGCTACTATTACTGTCTATCTTTGATTCATTACTATTTCTTTATTATGCCTTACTCATTGCTATCTTGATTCAGTTATTGTGCCTTTTCCCCAATACTTAGCAGTCAGCTATGAGAATGATATCAAATTGACATCTAGATAGTGAGCACTATAATTGTGACAGGTCTCATAACAGCTGCTGTACTGCTTCTGTACTGTTTTATTGTAGACTAATTTACTTAAAATTTTATTAAAACGGTTTTATTAAAACTGTTAATATCTAGTCAGACATTCCCTTTCTTGGTGTTGAGATTAGATCTTATGGTACAAACTCAGTATATTTATTACAAACTAATTTATTACCTCAAACACAGTCATAATTTACACCATTTCTCTTAAAACCAGGATCAAAACTGCAAAATGAAGGAAAACGTCACAACGACTAAAAACATCCGACCTAAATGAAACAAAAAGCTTTACTCGTACCTCATACACACTTTTTTGCCAAAAGTTTTGGGACGTCTGCCTTTTCATGCACATGAATGTAATATGGAGTTGGCCCGCCCTTTGCAGCTATAACAGCTTCAACTCTTCTGGGAAGGCTTTCCACGAGGTTTAGGAGTGTGTTTCTGGGAATTTTTGACCATTCCTCTAGAATTCCTCTAGCGCATTTGTGAGGTCAGGTCCTGATGTTTGGACAAGAAGGCCTGGCTCACAGTCTCTGCTCTAATTCATCCTAAAGGTTTTCTTTCGGGTTGAGTTCAGGACTCTGTGCAGGCCAGTCAAGTTCCTCCACACCAAACTCGCTCATCCATGTCTTTATGGACCTTGCTTTGTGCACTGGCACGCAGTCATGTTGGAACAGGAAGGGGACATCCCCAAACTGTTCCCACAATATTGGGAGCATGAATTGTCCAAAATGTCTTGGAATGCTTAAGCATTAAGTGTTCCTTTCACTGGAACTAAGGGGCCAAGCGCAACCCCTGAAAAACAACACCTGAATTCAATGATTTGGAGGAGTGTCCCAAAACTTTTGGCAATATAGTGTATTTATCTAAAAGTCCCAATACTCATGCTTCCTACTGTTTGGTCATCGGTCTTTTCTGTATTATGTTTCCTTAATCTACTTTTTCCCTCTTTATTGCACTAGATATGGAGTCAGCTATCAAGACTGTGGTTGAGCAGTTCGTGAGTTCGGCTGGTGGGAAAGAGAGTCTTAGCAAGAACAATTTCGAAAAGCTGGTCAAGCACCAACTAGGGAATATCCTGCAAGTAAGTTGGTCTCTCGTGCTCATACTAAGGATTTGAAATTCAGGTCCTGGGAGACAAATAACAAAGCTTGTAGCGTTCACCCTGTAATTTGGTTGTTTGAACTTTGGTTGTTTGAAACACTACACCCTACAAACTGTCTGTGAGAGAGAGTCTGATATTCCTAGTCCATGCTCATCATGCTACATGAGCTAGACATCAGATTCTGACACTATATCTAATATAAGCACTTCTTAGCTGTGCTAGTGCTGATTTTTTATATTCTACAGGCCATATTTTACAAAGAATCTTAAATCTATAAATATAGTTCTGTTGCTTAAGAACTGAAAACCCAAATCCTGTCATTACACATGTATTGGGATTACCATTGGCACTGTATCAGCCATTTTCACCATATCAGGCATATAAATTTATGACCCAATCATTATTTAATGTTACTCTTTAAACTCTGCCTAGCCATAACAGTTCTCTGGATGATGCCTCTGATTCTTCTTAATCTCTTTTCGGACCTTCTGTTTTTTTTTTTTATTGCTGATTGTAATTATAATGAGAGCCATGACATTTAGAAGTTACTAATTAATTCTCTTCTCTGACAAAGGACACAGATAGCACATCGGCAGTGAAGGAAATGATGCAAGGCCTGGATGAGAACAAGGATGGGAAAGTCAGCTTCAAGGAGTACATGAACCTGATCGGCTACTTGGCCAATACATTCAGCGACTGTAAAACTAAAGGTCAGACCACCACCAACTAAGACGCTCAACAGCTGGCCGAATTCACAATTTTTGTACTCCAATACTGCTATGATCCTGCCCGAGCAAGCCAACTGTGTGTGCCATCAATTTATTTTTTTTATGCTTTTTATTTTTTTTATTTTTTTTTTTTTTTTACATAACTGCTTAATTCAGTACTGACATGCTAATACTGACATTAATTACTAACACACAGTCCTATGGAGATTAAATATTATCCAGTGTTAATTTACTACTACACATTTTCTCAGCCATCACTCCCAGCCCTATGAAAAATGCAGCATAGCTGCACTGAGCACTGATGCTTCATGACCTTAAATATTGTATTGTTTTTGAGATGGAAATGCACAGCGCATGGAAATAAAAAAGGTCCAACATGTAGTTGTTTCACTCTGCTCAGTTCAATTTGGATCCAGAAAAAGGGACATTTTTTGTTAAATATGAATATAAAAAAATATATGTAATAAAACTTTTCCAAATTATTGATATTATGCTTCTTTGGGAACAAATTATACTAGAATGACTAAATGGAATATCCTTCGTACCCTGTTATAAATCGATGATTAGTTTACTGACAGATTATTGGGATTGTACAATATACATGATAAATTGTTTAAAAGATTCACATTCTGGAATGTGTCAGATAAATTTTCTTTTACATTTTTATATATAGCCAGAGCTGTGTTTATGCTATATCGACACAACTCACTCGCGTATGATATTTCACAGAACATTGCAGTAAACAATGACATAAGTTATCAATTGTATGATCAAATATATCTATACAGCAGCTGGTAAGAATTCGGACAACTGTTGCTCTGCATAAATGTAGTACCAGTGATGCTATACATAGCTCATCTGTTCATTAGCATATAGAGACTTTACTTTAGCGCACACACACACAAACACAAAGACGCCTATTGTATTTCACCAGGCTATCCGTCCAAATCTTTTCTTGCAACCTGATATCTTTCTACCATGTCATCATAATAAACAACTCTTTAATTAAATACCGCCTCATGTGTGCAGTTTGTGTGTGTTTGGGTTGTGGTTTTATATCTTGGTGGGATTCTAATGTACCGTCAAAGGATAGGACCATTTGATAGTGGGAATAGAGGGGCATATGCAATTCTTCCAATTTTAATGCTAGCTAAAATTGATCAGATTTATCAGTGAAACATATTCTTAATAAGCAAACACCTTTAATTTAAGTATTATTGATCTAAAAGTATTACATTTTGGAAAGATTTGGAAGTTTTCTGTCAAATTACACAGAATTATTAGACATAAATCCCATGAATCCAAACTTTCTTTACTGTTTTTATGGCCTGTTTTTATACAAACTCAGTATATTTGTTACAAACTCTATTTATTACCTCAAACACAGTCATACTTTACACCATTTCTCTTAAAACCAGGATCAAAAATGCAAAATGAAGGAAAACGTCGCAACGACTAAAAAATCCGACCCAAATGAAACAAAAAAGCTTTACTTATAAGAATTATATGTTTTTATGGCCTGGGTTGAATAGTGATGTCTGTGATTAAGACATCGATTACGGCACTTAATCATTTAGATCAGCATGCTGCACTATCACCATTCTAAAAATTTAATGTGACAAGTGCTGGAATGTATAACTACACCTTAGTGTCCTCGATGGAAGTGACGTGTGCCCTTTCCATATAAGGAACGATCTATTTACAGCAGTAGTAGTGATGGAAAATAAAGACGAGCCTGTGATCCGAGCCTTATGTTTTAATGATGTGTTTTTGGTCTTTAGAGACTGAGAACATGGGATGAATGAGTGTAAACAGAGAGGGAGGAGAGAACAGTGACTGATGGGCTGGTGGGCTGAGGTATTGAAAGGATGGACAGAAGGAGACGGAGGAGGAGGAGAAGAAGTGGATGAGAGGAGGGCATGAGCAGTATATAAGACACAGTCCACCTCTATTTCCCCTACACAGCTGCTAGCTTCTCTTTTTCCTCAACAAAAGTAAAGGCAGCACTTTTTTCTCACTCAGGTAAATGGATGGATGGATGGATGGATGGATGGATGGGGAACACATATTTCTCATTTTATTTATATTTATAGATACAGTAAGATAAAGTTATACATTTAAGTAATTGTGTATGGTTTTAGACAGAATATTTAATGTTTGCATATAAATGGATTATACTGAACCACATGTGATTAGCATTGCCTGTTCTGCTTTGTGAAATTTTTGAGTATTAAATAGAGTTTATGAAGATTTGGTACAATTATATTTTAATTAAATGTTACTAACTATTAAATAACATAATTGCAATGTTAACATGACTTTAATAGACTTGTCTGGATGCAATAATGGTCAATCTTTGTTCCTGGCTTTATGTACATTCGTGCGTAGTATGTGTGTGTGTGTGTGTGTGTGTGTGAGCCTTCTTATCTGACCCCAGTGCAGTGAAGCTTAAACTGAGTTCATCTTACACTCAGTCGGGTAGTTTCCTCTCCTGCTCTCCAAGTTCAGAGTGTGTTTTCTCAGTTTAGGATTTCACTCTTATCAGCAGGCTCACATTTCCCTTATCTAGCTAAAGTCCCCCTTCAGCACCATCAGTCCCTATTGCTACTGTTTAGCGTCTGGCACAAATCATCTTTTGACCTGTTTTAATCATTAGTAGAGCCCAAAAGTCGAGGTTTCAAGATTTCTCTGAGACACGGTCAGCTTCCTGGAGTATAAACCAATGTTATATTTCTGGGTTTTTTTTTTGCACAGAATGTCAACCCTGAACTCAGAGAACGCCTCCACCCTGGAGAGCGCCATGCAACTGATGATACAGACCTTCCACAAGTACTCTGGTAATGAGGGAGACAAATACACACTCAGCAAGAGTGAGTTGAAAGATTTGCTTACCCAGGAGCTCGGAAACTATCTTGGGGTAAGATGATAATTCTCTATATCTATCTATTTAATTGCATACTGTAGGTATACATCATTGTCTTTAAAATAGCACACAATATGTTCATTAAATGGATAGCATACAATATGTTGATTATATTTAAAATAGCATACAATATGTTGATTAAACGGAGCTCTCATAAACAGAATGCACAGGACAAGGATGCCGTAGAGAAGGTGATGGGCGACCTGGACTCAAACAATGATGGTGAGGTGGACTTTACAGAGTTCGTCATCCTAGTCGGTGCGCTCACCGTTGCCTGCAATGACTTCTTCCAGGAGTACAATACAGAGAAAGGTGCTAAGAAGGATTAGATACTCTTTTATCTCTCTGATCCAAAGGTAACAAATGACCACTGAATGAAAAAAGGAGAAAAAGCTGGCAGGATATATGTGTATACACACACCAATGTATAATTCTACACATATTGGGCCTCAGAACACATCTGTTGGTGGGCATACGGAATGAAAGCAAACGAAATCCAGTTCAGTTGAATATGTGTATATTGTCACTTTGTTTTTCTTTCATTTTTATTAAACAACTTTTTGTGTCTGTTGATTGTAGAACCACATTATCAACATTATAATAAAGATGACATTTTAAAATCACATTATTCACTGTACATTTTGTCCTATATGAAAAGCTTATACATATCTGTTTGTAACTGGCAGGAGCTGCAGATGTTATGTTTCTAATCTTCCTTCACAGCCCGAGGATAACAGGATCCCAAGGATTAGACTGCTTTACAAAGCTTGTATACATGTTTATCCTGGAAACTTTCATATTCAGAGAAATAGTGTGCAAATAGTGTCGTGAGGTAATACCAGGTGGTGAAAAGAAACCAAATACAGTACATGTACTCTGGTTACAGTACATGAATACATTGTTTACTGTAATGGTACGTTTTGAGCACAGTTAAATAGTAATACTTTTATTTATGTTTTTTGTTTTAAATTACATTCAGCATTTGTTTTTGATTACCATTAGAAGATGTGCAAATTTGAAATAATTTGAGAACTCAATCAAATTAAAGCAGTTTTCTGACCCAAGTGTATATTTTGGGCAATGTCTGACACAGTGGAGACAGATGAGCATCCCTGGCCCAATTTATCTAGATTCTTTATGAAGCTTTAAAAGACAACCTGTGCAAAGTCGATGGAGATATCAGAAATCCAAACAATGTAGAGTAAATGTACAGGCTAACCATTAGGTAGCTGAATATGCTATGCAATTCTTATAGTATGAAAGTTCAGCTTGAGTTAAATATGTGTAACTGCTGCCTAGATGCTGATACAGCCTGTAAGTAATACTTTAAAAACTGAGTAATGATTGATTATTACGAGATTGATTATCTCGTTACAAAGGCAGCCGTTAAGGGGTGGGATATATTAGGCACAAGTCTCGAAGTTGATGTGTTGAAAACAGGAAAAATGGACAAGGATCTGTGTAATTAACCAAAGGGCCAAATTGTGATGTCCAGACAACTGGATCAGACTATTTCCAAATCAGCAGAGATGTTCCTGCTATGCATTGGTTAGTACCTAACAAAAAGTGGTCATGGGTGCCCAAGACTCATTAATGCACATTAGAAGCAAAGCCTAGCATTAAAAATGCTAGCTATGATAGACAAGTGTCAGAACACAGCAGGCCAGTAAGCATCAGAACTGGACTATAGATCAATGGGAGAAGGTGGCTTAGTCTTATAAATCATGTTTTTTTTTACATCAATGTGGACAGATGCACTATGGGAAGAAGACAAGCCAGTGATGAGAGTATGATGCTCTGGCCAATCATTTGCTGCAAATTAGGGCTTGATCACCTTTTAAAATCATGGGCATATTTATTTTACAAGGAAGCACATTAAACTAACAAACTCATTGCCATTATTTTAATACTACAATATGTAACATAATGAATTATAAGCAACTACAACGCATGTACACATTAGTATATGACCTTGATTAGATCTTGTCTGTGCAATATAAAAATAAAAAATATTTTTTTGTATCCTGTCCAGTCAATTGCTTCAGTTTATTTTTTATCTTTATAATTTCTTACCATTAGTATACCCCTTAAATTTCTCTTCCATTGCTATCTACCAAATCAAAAGAAGCCATTAATACACCTTTGAGTAGACACAATTATTCATAAATCAGATACACACACACATATGTAATGAACCTCCAGCCTTTATTTAATAGGTTAGGACAAAGTGAGGGGTCAGACAGAGGAATAAAGGTCTGAGTCTGGGAAGGGAGTTGTGTGTGTGTGTGTGTGTGTGTGTGTGTGTGTGTGTGTGTGTGTGTGTGTGTGTGTGTGTTTAAATTATGCATAGAGGTGCATCTTTATTTGCCAGCATAACACATCTCTTGGCAAGTATTTGTTAATGTAAATAAAATAGAAAATATGATATAATTCCTTTTTCCTTAAGTCGTTTGAAGGAAGGTTAAGGTTACTTTAGAGGATTGGAAACATGGCCTTGCATCCCTAAGGCAATGATAGAGAAATATATATGCAGGAGAATCTGAGGACAGTGATGAATCACCTGAATGGCACGCAGGAACACACAAGTGGACTTTCAAATGCATTTTCAATGACCCTCTTCTATAATAATCATTTAGGAATGAACCGGCTTAGAAAAAGCTGGAAAAAAGGTAACAGGTTATTGTTGTGAAAAACCACCCTGATCAAAAGGCTTGCTTTGAGCGAACCCTAATCATACTTCACAGGCAAGTGAATGATTAAAATTCATACAGACAGTGTTTATGATACCGAGTATAACGATATTAGGATTTCACTCTATTGGATCAAATAGAGGGAGAAGATGAAAGCAATGAGATAGATACAGTTGAATGGAGAAGATGGCGACGGTGCAGGCAAGGTTATGGTACAAACATAGTGCAGGAGTGTATTGTTACCCACCACCACAAACGATAGAGTCTCAAAACATTAATAATACACTGTGTGTGTGCTCCACCATTCATTCATAGCGAATGGCAACACACATTAGAGCTGCACAAGGAATCCAAACGTGTAGAAACAAATGAGAGTGTAGAGAAGAGAGGGAAAGGAAAAGAGGAACTTAACTCCGATATGCATGTCACATTCTGTAATGGATCTGATTTTTTATTTTTTTTTTGGTTTTAAATCTAACCTCTTTACCTATTCAGTCTGTCTTACTTTTTCCTTTATTACCATTTCTCAGAACTGAGATTAGTAAATGTTTCCCTCTTTTGTAGTGGACAGTTTCCAGAACTTGTTTCCCTGCTAAATTCAGCAACCATTCAGCAAAGGTTCATTTTTCAGTACAATTTTATATCTAGAACATACAGATAATCTCTATCTGCTTGTCATTCGTTACTATCCATTTATCCCCTCATCATTGTGCATCGTCACTTTAAAACACATTCTGGTTATGTTACGAGAATAATACAATATTGCCTCAAAGCCTAAACTGAGCATTCAGTTGTGTTCTCACACAGAAACACATCAAATGACATTGGTCTTTGTATGTGCCATGCCCCATAGCATGTAGATATGACTAGGAAAAATTAATCGTACTGGAAAATCGTTGGAATAAATGGAAATAAAAATGACTTTTTACGTAAACCCATTTCTCCCACAGAAATTAGCAGTCACTGGTCTCTTGAGAAAGCTGTATGCTCTCTAGCTGTCACATGGTGGTGCTCGTGGGTGAAGATGGCTCAATAGCAGGCTGCTTGCAGAGATTAACATTGATTGGCTGGCAGAGTGAAGTGTGCTCTCTCCCTGATTTGCTTGCTTATTGTGTCACTCAAAAGAGGTGAGGGAGGGTACTGGATGAGAAGTGCTTCGCAATTAAAAAAATTGCTGTGTGGTTATTGATTGTGTTTAGATATTCCAAAAAAGATCTCCATATAAACCTAGAGGATTATGGCTGAAGAACAGTCTCAAGTCAGACACAAACCCATTTTGGTTTCCCTTAGTATGAGCCCTCGCTCCTCCCTCCTCTCTCCATCCTGTGATGTGGGGATGTCTGATTGGTCAGCCAGGTGTGTTGATGACGGTCTTGGATGAGTTCTGAAAGAGAGGCTGCAGGAACATCCCCACTGTGCCAAAGACACACACAAAGACGAAAATCCAGAGGAAGAGGCGATCGATTACCATGGCAACATATTTCCAGTCCTCGCTCACCTGCGATAGAGATAGGGACAGTAGAGTGAAGTGAGGAGAGGGGGGTAGGGAACGTGGGGGATTTGGAGCATGTGCAGAAGTGAAACGGAATGTGAAAAATGGGATGAAACATAAGGAGATAAAGATCAAAGGAAGGTGAAAATGAAAAATAAGAAAGGTGAGAGGGTTTCGAAGAGATGAAATGAAAAGAGTAGGGAGCATGATTGAGGAATGTGTGTGTGAGAGAGAGAGGGGGGGGAGGGAGAAAAGAATAAGAAAGGAAGAGAGAGAGAAAGAGAGAAAATGAGAGAGAGAAAGAGAGAGAGAGAGAGAGAGAGAGAGAGAGAGAGAGAGAGAGAGAGAGAGAGAGAGAGAGAGAGAGAGAGAGAGCTCAAGGTCAGGGGAAGCATTACAATGTGCAGACACTTCATTCCTTCACAGTTGAGACTCTGTAACGCCCGCACTGTAACTATGTGAAGGGCTGTGAGAGAGTAGTGCTATGGAGATCACCAATAACCATGTAAATGAGGTAGTGCTTACTGTAGGTTGACATTAACAGAATTGCTGCACTCTTAAACCTCACTCACTGCCACTTGACAAGGAACACCTGTACACCTGCTTATTCATGCAATTATCCAATCAGCAATTTGTAAATGTGGCAGTAGGGGGCGTGATTTAGCTGAAGGGGGGAGTCTGGGAGAAAAGAGAGGGCTGATTGCAGATTGATGAAGAGCTGATTTCCGCCATCTGTGTGAAAAAGTGAAAGAGAGACGTGCGAATGCCCAGACATGCATTGGTTGCTATTTGACTAAGCCACTTTCAGACCGAAAGAGTTTGAATGTAAGAGCCATTAATTCCCATCCTGGTCACAACGGGGCAGTGTATTTTTAGCCAAGAAATTTGAAACGATAATAAAGGGTGGCAATATGGTGGCAGCAGCATAGTGCATAAAATCATGCATCTAAATCCTTCAAGCATTTAAAATTTGAAGATGTTATCTTCAAGCACTAAAATTCTGTGCAAAGTTATCCGAACAGAGGTAAAAAAAAAAAATAAAAAAAATCTCACACTGAAAGGCAACCGTATCCTGATTAATTTTATATCAGACTTGTGGTTGTAAAATAATTCATTTGTTTATACTGATTGAAAATGTCCCATTAGTCGATTTTTATTCCACCAGCAGAATGCAACATTAGTGTTAAAGAGTTAAAGTACCACAGGGGTGTTATTTTTCATAAAAGACTATAATAGTTGTATTAGATACTGTATCCAGATACGTTTCTTAGAATAAAAAAAGTATTCATATGACTCTAAGGATATTTCCCACATTCCCATATGCATATTTCAAATTCATCTTTTAAGCTTCTATTACCTCTATTATATTACGTAATCATTTTCTTTTTTCCTGTATTTTTACTGTCTTAGCACTGTATCTGTATATATGAACATTTTAAAAGCACTTCATCTTAGAATAAGCAGGTCTCATTTAGAGCTTTAGAGCCACATCACATAGACAAAAGATCACATTGCAGCAGTTTACTGCTACAATATGCAATAAATAATAATAATAAATCTTTGTTATTAACATACATAATTAAAGATAAAAACATAGTTAAAAAGGATTTAAATAAATATGATCTTTTAATCCCTGTAATGTGACTTATAATAAAGATGCTTATTTAGGTGTCTTAAAATTGCACTAAGATCAAATTTTTGTAATTGTTAAGTAGTGAGCATGGCAGCTAAGTTAGTCATTATATAGTACTCATTCACTGTGTTGGACTTGGTATTTATTTAAGTCATCTCTTTCGGAAAGGACAATGCTTCATCCACTGGAATCTACTGTGAAGAATATGGCTCCAAGCATGACTACAAGCTGACATTTATCTCAACAGCTCAGCCAGGTCAGGTCCCAAAGGTGGGTGGGTAAAAGGTTAATGAATTTCCCAGTTACAATAAGGCTACAGTCTCAACCACCCTTAAGGGAGTCTTTGGATGGTTAAGGATTTTTCATTATTTGTACATTCCCACCATAAATGTAAATAAATTCAAAGCCGACACTGGGTTTACCCTTTCTGGGCAAGCCTCGGAAGGGTCTATGTGTTAAATTCAAATTTTTTTTAAACATGAGAATGGATATTTAATGGCCATTTGGTTGGTATGTTTAGAATGTCTAGTCTATTGGTACAATTTGCCTTTTTCCGAGCAGAAGCCTTTTTCTATATCTGAAATGAATCTCCCAGCCTCCCATGTCTATTTCCAAATGCTCTTATGCTAAAACACAAAATATAAGCTTGCCGTCAAATTGCTTGGCAGAGATAGTACTGCAAATCTCAATATTTTGACGCTTTACTGTGAAAAAGGTGGGAAATTTGTGTAAAGCATAACAACAAATGGTTCAGAGTAAAAACCTCTTCCAAGCTAGATCCTTTAAATAGAACACTACAGAAGGCATTTTGTCTAAGAGTATATTCAAAATGTAGCTATTTGACAATGATCAAATTTGTAAATGATCTTAGAGTCCAGACAGAGACACTTTTACTCTTCCTCTGCAGTGGGAGTAAAGCAGCAGTGTCACTATTCACTATTCAGTAAGTGCCTTATTCAGCAATACAGCAATATAGCAGCAGTGAGTTATGGCTTCAAACATACCATAGAAGTGAGTCCCCAATCAGAGGAGACTTAGCTCTTTTATAGTGAGGCGTAAACAATAGAACAGTAAACATAAAGTAACAAATATTCAAAAAAGGCCATATACAAGTTTCTAAACCTACTAATTAGTCTTCAGAATGAACACTCAATTAATCAACCATATTAATAAAACAGTGATGAAAAAGATAAGACAGAGAAGCAAAATTCTCAAACCATATAAAATTATTAAATTAACTCACGCTGCGATCATCATCTTCACACTTCATGTGGTTGGCAATGAAGCGCACTCCTTCCACAGCTTCCTCGAAACCTGGGCATGCCTGGCCCAGAATGCCCTGAGGAATAGCAGCAGGAGGCTGCTGCTTTGTCCGTGGCAAAGCTGAGGTGCCCTCTCTGCCCTCACGCCCTCCGTCCCTCAGACCATTCAATCCTTCCATGGATTCTCCACTGCCTTCACTCACCTCTCCTCCAAACTGCTTGACCGAGGCTCGATTGACATAGCACGTGCACGCCTCGCCACTCTCCTGACCCGGGATTCCGAGTTTCTCACTGGCACGACGCCGTTGCCGTAGCTTTTGCCGCTCGCTGCTGTTCCTGGGTTGTCGCATAAAGAGTAGGGCAGGGAGCTTATCAAGAAAGACCACCCTGACCCACGGGGGCATGGTGTGGGTGGTGGGAGAACGATGGTGAACGTTGAGCACACACACACTAGTGACAATGGAAAATGTGACAAGCACCATGGTGAACATCAGGTACTTGCCCACAAGTGGCACATCCAGAGATGTAGGTGGCACAATCTTGGAGATGAGCAGCAAGAAGACGGTGAGCGCTAACAGCACGGATATGCATAGTGTCATCTTCTCACCACAGTCCGACGGCAGGTAGAACACCAGAATAGCCAGTGATGTGATCAGCACACATGGGATTATCAGGTTGATAGTGTAGAAGAGTGGCTTGCGGCGGATTATAAAATCATATGTAATGGCCACGTAGGCTGGGTCTGATGGGTTCTCATTGCGACGCCCTGGTAGCGCAATGATGTCCCACTCACCACTCGGTGTGAAGTCATCCATGCTGGCCACATCGGAACGCAACACTAGGTCTACCTCAGTGCGGTCGTACGTCCACGAACGGAAACTCAGTGTGCAGTTCTGCTGGTCGAATGGGAAGTGCTTCACTTCTATCTTGCAGGCACTCTTGTAGATTGCTGGTGGCAGCCAGAACACACTGCCATCATATGAGACTACAGCGTTGGAGTAGAAGGACACTTCATACATCCCATCAGCGCTAGAAGAGAAAGAGAACAGGTGGGAGAACTTTCTTCAGTGGAGATGATAGAGGCCATATATGCTAACTAAATATAGTTTGGGCTAGCCATTGGTCAATATACTGTTATGTTAAGGAATTTTCTAATATGTCAAATTATTATTGTTATGCCATGCAAGTGTATGTACTGATGTCACAAAAACACACGATTTTTAGGTGTGCCACATCCAAAAGGTAAGTCAACAGGTAAGTGTAAATTCATAAATAGTAATTAAGTGTAAATTGCAAGTATGAACACATTACACACAGATGACAAAAGTTCAGAAAAGCAAGGCACTCACTTGTTGTAGAGGACAACATCTGGCAGCCAGATGTGTTTGGATGGAAGGCGAACCTTCTTCATGCCATCAAACTTATCTGGGTCCCATATGAGACGGTAGTCCTGCCATTCCTGAGCAAAACCAATCAAAATCCACCACCATTCACTTTAATTCAAATACTCGGCAGATAGGTTTAGTAAATAATGTCAAGAAAGCTGTTATACAATAAAACTAATAATTATTTAAGTGCTCATGGACCAAGCTGGTTGAGCTTGTACAACATGAGGCTCAGCTTCTCACCAGGTTTCGTAAAATTAGTGATTTTCTACCTATTTTTAGTCCCATTGTTTATTACAACCTTATAAACAAATCATACAGCCAGCAAGCACTATGTAGTCTTCCTTGCCAATGAAGAACAAGTCTCTGATAAACATGCTAGATAAACTACAGTATTAGATTACGTGGAAAATGCTTATAAACTGCAATTTACATTTACATTTCTGGCATTTGGCAGAACCCCTTATCCAGAGTGACTTACACTTCATCTCATTTTATTCAACTGAGCAATTGAGGGTTAAGGGCCTTTTTCAGGGCCCCAGCAGTGGCAGCTTGGTGGACCTGGGAGCAGTAGCCCAACACCTTAACCACTAAGCTACCACATGTCCTAATGTTATGAATTTAATGGAAACTTGGTACTGGTAACACACTAAACAGCATGACACTGTAAGCAAGGCTTGGAGTATGGACAGTGTTATTTCTGAAACCAGCTGTTCTGCATAATTAAGTGTAGACCCTTCTATTAGCCCCATGAATTTACATTCGCCATAATTTCTGTATGTGACTCCAGATACTAATTCTAAGTTAACCATGAAAGAACCTGGTTGCTGCTATTAGCAAGTTACAAACTCAGAACTGGATAGAGACTTTATTGTTGATAATGAATTTAACCATACTCATTTGAAAACTATACTCCTCAAATTCTACCTCCTGTCCCACTAGAGGTGGCAATACATTGGATCATGTTTATACCAATGTTACTGAACCCCGCCAAGCCATTGCCCTCCCCCATCTTAGGCAATCTCTTCTATTCCTGCTACAATTCCCCAAATACAATCCCATCATCATCATGGGATGGGAAATAGGTCTGACACCTAGAAATGTGGTATGCTGAAATGAAACTGGCCTTCAATGCCCAGAAGACAAACAAGCTCATCATAGACTACCAGCAGACCTTTCATTTCCTGGCTGTCCATGTCTCCGAAGAAAATCTAGGTGTGACAGCATACATACTTCCTGAGGAGACTGGAGAAAGCTCACCTGCCTATTCAGATACTAGTCAACTTCTATTACTGTGCCATTTAGCGCACAGAGAGGAACTACTCAAAATAGTACAGCGGCTGCTCAGACTGGAAGGACTTCAAGTGGGTAGTGAATATCACTCAACACATCAGTGATACCCACACAACATTCATCACAGGCACTACCCACAGAGGGTGAGAGGATTAATAAGGACATCTCACACCCCAAACATTAACTGTTCACTTCTATCTTATCCAGGTGTAAGAACAACCTCTTCACCTTGACTTCTCATAATGGCATAAATCCTCCTTTCCCCAAACTCCCAAATGCACACAAATGAACTATAAACGTTTTTGTGCATTCTTCAACTCAGTTGTACTATAGTGTCTTTGGAGCCATGCAGCCTTATATACCACTCAATTTTTGCCTTTCTTGCATTACGTCAATTTATGTCTCTGCAGTCATGTTTACTATATATGCCATATGGACTGTTTGTCAGTTTGCACTTTCCTGCCATCTTACCTGACTTGTCTATTTCTTGCATTACATCACTCAACACTGCTTTGCTATTTGCAATTCTGGTTAAATGCTAACTGCATTTTGTTAGCTTTCCAGTTGTACTCTGCACAGTGACAGCTTAATCTAATCGAATGTAGTTTAAGCCTAACCTCAGAATTATTAAGACAGAAGAACAGATATTATGATAGAATTTTCTTGATTAGAAAGTTTGAACAACTACAGGACGCTATAACTTTTGATAGATACCCTGGATGTTTCCATTCAAAGCCGTAACTAACATGTACAGATTTCCGGTGGGACTAATGATTGTCTAGCAATGCTGAAGGTCATTTAGCATACATCCTCTTTGGCCTTGATCATAAAACAGCCATTAAGATAATTTCATTTTAACTGTAACACCTACGCACAGAGCTGAGAAGAGCACACAACAGCCACTGCTGTGAAGGCAGAGTTGCAGAGTTTTTACTGACAGCAGGTAACACTTCTGCCAAGCCAGATTTTTAACCATGAACAACAGCAAATAGCAAATAGCTGGCATCGGCCCACCGCAGCTCAGGTGCTACTGACCCTCAGTTAATTCATGCATGCCTGTGTATTGATGTGTACATATGTGTGTATGTTTGTGAGTATGGAGAATTAACAGTGGTAGAGCCAGAGGAAAAGGATGTGTTATTGTGAAGTAGAGACTGACCTGAGTGAGCCAGACGTTAGTAGTCATGATCTGTTCTCTCTCATGCTGTTAACACACATAAATATGCAGAAGAACATCATTAAATGTGTAAGGTAAAATACAATATAAAAATTAGCAACTGCAATAAAACTAAATCTCAATAAGCAGATTAATTGTTTGTATATAATGAGTTTAACATGACAATAGGATGTAGAGTACGACAATAGCAATAATAACCTCAAAACAATACAAATGAGATCATAAACAAACAAAATTCATTATATTATTGGATATGGTGTAGTTTTAAGCTTAGCATCAGTAGGGCAACAATCTAAAATATCAATTCATTTCACTTTCAGGGCCGAGCAAACCCCTAGAGATCCATTACAGAGCATTAGCTTTAAGTTTGCAGCCTAGGTACCACACCTAGTACAGGTGATTTACAGGGCACTAAAGGCACAGAGGATGCAACAGTCAATGCAATTAGCAGACAATGTTCAGTGAACACTTCAGTAAAAGTGCCAAGTGGCAGCAGGAAAAAAAATCATGCAGATACAGGTCAAGAGCTTCAGGCAATCATCATCAAACATCAGAATGAAGAAAAGCGTGATCTCTGTGACTTTAAGCATGGCATGGATTATTATTATATCCTTTCGGGCAGTTTGAACCAATGTGACTTCTCTCATCAAAAAGGCATTTCCACCCATAGAACTGTTGCACATTCAGTTTTTTTTTTTTTTTTTTTCATTTTACATCATTCTGTATAGTGCTAACATCCATGCCATGGTTAAAATCACAATTTTCCTTGATTTTGATGTTTGATATGAACATTAACTGAAGCTCTTGACCTGTATCTGCATGATTTTTGCATTGCTGCTACATGATTGGCTGATTAGATATACATCAATGTGCAGGTGTACATGTGTTCCTATTAAAATGGATGGTGAGTGTATATGCTGTAATCATCCAAAAATTGACCTGTTTGGGCAGCTTTGACATATCCCAAATTCCGAATTGATAACTGTCTATTCAAGTCACACCACATGTGTTCTGCAGGTGCTGTTGGAATGACAGCATCCTTTATTTTATCAAGGAAAACTAATTGGCCAAATAAATATATTCTGTCAACAACAACAACAACAACAACAACAACAACAACAACAAAAACTGGTCCTGGAAATGTTATCCTTAGTTAGAAATCACACCTTTTCCATTAACACATTTTAAGTACTGAGACAATACTGAGACAACAGTCTTAGGGATTCCAAATTATCAGACAATATGTTGGGTTCTGTGATTTTAAAGGCTGGTGAATGGAATCAGGGTTAAAGTCTTTAAGAAGCCATCAGAATTCTTGTCATGTATCTGTAAGTTGGCAGATCTATGACGGCTAAATTGATGGCTAAATTGGACCATTGGTGATGATGAAAAACCTTCCTGCTGGGAGAGTTCTGGCAACATGTGGAACATTTTTTGGATATTGGCCAGCATGTGGATCAATTTTTGAATACTAGCCAGAATTATTTGTCTCTGGTAGTTAATGAGTCTTTGTAATTCTCAGATGGTCACTGGCCAAGTGATGAGCTTGTCGCAGACATGGTGGGCATTCATAAATTTTACCTTCAGGGCAAATTCTGGATGATTTGCTATAGCTTGAGTGATTTCTTGGTCCACCTCCCAGGTAATGGCAATGAAGCAGCCTTCAGGAAGCATGGTTTCTATGGATTTTGATTTGGAGTGTGCAGGATATACTGCTTTGCACTTCTCAGAGCTTGGGACGTAGGAAACTGTGCACTTGAGAGAAGATAAATATAGTGCTCATTTTGCTTGAAGAGGGTTTTGTCATTAGCTGCCAAGTACTCTAGGTTTTTGTGATCTGTGAATACCAGTGAAGTCCCCTATACACCATGCCTCCATTATTACAGAGCTAGATTTATTACCAACAGCTTTCAGTTTGCATTAATAACAGAAAATTTCAAAAAATCAAAAATTCCTCTGAACAGGAGATAACTTGCATTAGAAGAACACTGTCAAGTGTTTAGAAAAGTTCCCTTATGAACTCTATGCTTGTGAACTATTTCCTGAAGTAAAGCCCCATACCCATGTATTTTAAAGTCGTAGTGTGTATGATCATAAACAGATAACAAGTCTGATGCTAGCTAATGGGTCACATGGTAGTGTTTGTTTTTCTTTGATATGCAAGGGACTATGGGATTCAGGGCTTCAACAGAAACCATATAGACTGAGACATAATAATTTGCCAGTATATACTGTTTAATTCTTATTCACAGAACATACTGTGGGGTTTGGGTATGGTGCTATATTATTAGTTGTGTGGAAGTGTTTGAAGACTATTATAAGGTTGTTGTTTTTTTCCTTTTTCTAAAACAATTTGTGCAAAACTGTAAATTATAGACATGTTCTATAAGTTGGTCAATATACAGAGCTTTCTCCCACTACTCAGGCAAGTGATATGGGCACAACTGGGCTAATGGTGACACTACAGCCGAGAGTTTGAGCACAAGATATCAAGCTCATTTGCCGTTTGGGCCAGTCCTTGGATTTTAGTGATATCATTACAAATTATAATAATAATAAATAATATAATAAATAATTTATAATACAAATTAAACAAAGTATAAAGCGTAAATAATGATCAAAATCCATTCACAATGATAAACAATATGGCTTCTACATGGCACTCAATTTGAGATGGGTAGAGCCTAATTCTCTCTAGCTGCTGTAATTCATGGTCATGAGAAGGGGAGAGGGGTTGGAATGGGGGGTAGATAGGGGTGTTAGTCTCATGGGGGGGGCATGAATAGGGACACGTAATAACCAACAATTCAATAGATTTGGTTGCTTCCTAATAATGTGTTGGTTTCATGTGTCATGAAAAATTACCACGGTTTTTGTTGCTGATGTTGTTGTTGATCATTTTTTTAGCTGCTAGTTAGTTGAGTTTACAAATTAAATTACTGATTATCTTTTAGGAACGACCTCAGTTTTAGCTAATTGTTCTTCATTTTTAATTGGATTGTAAAGTTCAGTAAGGTTAGTTTGTTTCTTTGTGTTTCTGTATCCATGACTTTGTCTGCTTTGTTTATAATAAAAAATCAGTGGTGTAAGTGTTCAGTGATGAAAATTGTTTGCTCAAGACTGACAGGTTGATATAAAATATTATATTTAATTGAATGCATATTCAGTAGTTTTATGCAATATACATTTTGTCATGTTTCCTGTACATTTTTTAATATGAGATGGAAAATTACCACACTGATAAGCTGCGCCAGGGACACCATCAGCTGCACAGTCACCAACTCCGAGCCATTTGTAGCTGGCCGAATGAGTTTGTTGTAGTGAGCAGGATTTAGGAGATGCTCAACCAGTCGCTCCTCTGTGTCAGCTCCTCGGCTACCTATAAAAGGAAGCACAATCTTTTTATCAAGCAGAATTAACACTGAAAGAAGCAGTAACCTCTATGGTGCAAGAGCTGTCAAAAATTAAACAGCATCTTATTATAATTTGGTGTATATTTGTAACATCGCCACTGGTGTCAGGCCGCCAAAGGGAGCCCTTGCCTGAGTTTTAGTGCGATTCGCGAAGAAACACTTTTGGGTTCGCAGACATTTAAACAACGTGCACACAACGTTTGGACGTGAAGTATTGTTCCTTGTGACTTACCGAGCTGTTTGCCACGTTTTCTGATTTCTAGATTTCCGTGTATGACCTGTGCTTTGTCTTTTAGCTTTTTCCGAGCTTTGGTTTGTGTTTTGGTTATTCCAGTGTATTGTCTCCCCGGTTTTGTCCCTCCTTTTCCTGCCCACGGTTTTGACTTCTTGCCTGTCGATTTGGACTTGTTTAATAAACTCTGCATATGGATCCTAACACACCTGCCTCCAGACCTTCATTACAATATTGAGAACATGTTGCGAAAGTATTTAAAAATTTTTCCGCTGTTTAAAATTCATGTGTATGTCTTGGAGAAAGACTTTTGGATTTAAAGTCACATCTTCTTCTTCTTCTTTTGGCTTTTCCCTTCAGGGGTCGCCACAGCGAATCATCTCTCTCCACCTATCCCTATCTTCTGCATCCTCAACACTTGCACCCACTAGCTTCATATCCTCATTAATTCCATCTATATACCTCCTCTTTGGCCTTCCTCTTTGCCTCCTGCCTGGCAGCTCCATGTCCAACATTCTCCCACCAATATACTCACTCTCAACTCCCTTTGACCATCCCTATACTTCTCCATCAAAATTCTCAGAGCAAAAATTGCATCTGTTGTGCTCTTTCTGGGCATGAAGCCATACTGCTGCTCACAAATTTCCACTACCTTCCTTAACCTAGCTTCCACTACTCTTTCCCATAGCTTCATTGTATGGCTCATCAACTTTATCCCTCTATAGTTGCTGCAACTCTGCACGTCACCCTTATTCTTAAAGATCGGCACTAACACACTTCTCCATTCCTCAGGCATCTTCTCACTCTCTAAAACCCTGTTGAACAAACTAGTTAAAAATTCCACTGCTGCCTCTCCCAGACACTTCCAGACCTCCACCGGGATGTCGTCAGGACCAACTGCCTTTCCATTTTTCATCCTCTTCAAAGCCTTCCTGACTTCATCCTTTCTAATCTTATCTACTTTCTGTTCCACAGAGTTCACCCCTTCTACTCTTTTTTCCCTCTCATTTTCCTCATTCATCAGCTCCTCAAAGTACTCCTTCCATCTCCTCTGTACACTCTCCTCATTTGTGAGCACCCTTCAATCTCTATCCTTAATAACTCTAACTTGCTGCACATCCTTCCCATCTCGATCCCTCTGCCTAGCTAACCTGTACAAGTCCTTCTCTCCTTCTCTAGTGTCTAACCTAGTGTACAACTCGTCATATGCCTTCTGCTTGGCCTTAGACACCTCCCTCTTCACTCTGCGCTGTAACTCCTTGTATTCCTGTCTATTCTCTTCAGTCCTGTCCATGTCCCACTTCTTCTTGGCTAACCTCTTCCTCTGGATACTATCCTGAACTTCCTCATTCCACCACCAAGTCTCCTTATCTTCTTTCCTCCTTCCAGATGACACACCCAGCACCTTTCTCCCTGTCTCCCTGATCACTTCTGCTGTAGTTTCCCAGTCATCTGGCAGCACTACCTGACCACCCAGAGCCTGCCTCAACTTCTGTCTAAATTCCTCACAACATTCCTCCTTTTTCAGCTTCCACCACTTGGTTTTCTTCTCTATCTTTGACCTCTTCTTCTTACAGACCATCAAAGTCATCCTATACACCACCATCCTATGCTGTCTGGCTACACTCTCTCCCACTACCACTTTACAGTCACTAATCTCTTTCAGATTTCCTCTTCTACATAGGACGTAGTCTACCTGTGTTCTCCTACCTCCACTCTTGTAAGTCACTCTATGCGCCTCCCTCTTCTGAAAATAAGCCATGTCCATCCTCTTTGCAAATCCACTACCATCTGTCCTTCTAAGTTCATTTCCTTAACTCCAAACTTGCCCATCACCTCCTCATCACCTCTGTTCCCCTCACCAACATGTCCATTAAAATCCGCTCCTATCACCACTCTCTCACCCGTGGGAATACTCTCCATCACCTCATCTAATTCACTCCAGAATCTCTCTTTCTCCTCTAACTCACAACCTACCTGTGGGGCATAACCACTAACAACATTCAACATCACCCCTTCAATCTCTAACGTCAGACTCATCACCCTGTCTGACACTCTCTTCACCTCCAGAACATTCCTCACAAACTCCTCCTTCAGGACCACACCTACCCCATTTCTCTTACTATCCACGCCATAATAAAACAGCTTGAATCCTGCTCCTATACTACGAGCCTTGCCACCCTTCCACCTGGTCTCCTGTACACACAGTATATCCACCTTCCTTCTCTTCATCATATCAGCCAGCTCTCTACCTTTCCCTGTCATAGTACCAACATTCAGAGTTCCTATTCTCAGTCCTACACTCTTACCTTTCCTCTTCTCTCTCTGTCTGTGCACTCTCCTCCCTCCTCTACTTCTTCGACCAACAGTAGCCCAATTTCCACCGGCGCCCTGTAGCTCAACGGCTCCGATGGCAGTCGTTGTTAACCGGGGCCTCAACCGATCCAGTATGAAATTCAGAGTACTGACAATTCGCATGGTTAAATTTGGCAACCCTCTATTTATCCGGGCTTGGGACCGGCACAGAAGTCACTGGACTGTGACCCCCATGGCTAGATTTGGATTTAAAGTCACATAAACTGTCGATATTACTTTGCCACTGCAGAATTTACTTATGTGTTTATGAAACATTTCTAATAATTAGTGAAAAACAGCACTTAATTTTGAATGATAATGTCAGAAAATTAGCAGTTGGCACAAAAAATACAATTCGGAAATAGAGATAATTTATCAATACTGGAAAACCCCCCCCCCCCCCCCCCCCCCATCATTATGTCAATTGCTTTATTTTTGCTTAAAAGAAGACATTCTTATCATCCATTGAACATCATAAGCCTAATTGAGTTCAAATAAAAGTCTACAAATAATAAATAAGTGAAAACTGTATAAAACCAATCATAAATTGAACCAATGTGGTCTTTGGAACAAGCTGTTACGGCTCAACAAGGACAGGTTGCAAATGTTAAGATTATGATTTTGATTAGTGTTTGTCTTTTTTCTCATATCTAAAATCTCAATTCAACCCATATTGCCTTAGCTTGTTCAAATTTGCATTAAAACAGACAAAAAAAGCTATTTGTAATGCTAGTCAGTTATTTGAGTTTATCGGTCTACTGCAACCTTGAACTGAGATGGCCATGGGAGGAGCATGATTTTGTGTCTGCTGAACCATTTTTGTGTAGATTTCGCCACATGTTATGGGTCATTATCCTGCTGAAAGACCCAATGATGACCCATCTTCAGCTTTCTGACAGAAGCCATCAGGTTTTGATTTAAAATGTCCTGGTATTTCAAAGAGTTCATGATGCCATGCACTCTAACAAGGTTCCCAGGGCCTTTGGAAGAGAAACAGGCCCACAGCATCACAGATCCTCCACCATACTTCACAGTGGGCATGAGGTGCTTTTCTCATACTCGTCGTTTGTTTTATGCCAGACCCACCTAGAGTGTTTGTTGCCAAAAAGCTCTATCTTAGTCTCATCTGACCAAAGCACATGGTCCAAGTTGAAGTCCGCTTAGCAAACTTCAGACGTTTACGTTTGTGATTGTAGGTGAGAAAAGGCTTTTTCCTTGCATGCCTCCCAAACAGTTTGTTGGCATGTAGATAGCGTCTGATGGTTGTTATGGAGACTTTGTGACCCCAAGATGCCACTCTTTGATGCAGTTCTCTAACAGTGAGCTTTGGAGATTTTTTTACTTCTCTTACCATCCTCCTCACTGTGCGTGGTGGCAAGATTATCTGGGGTCCTCGTCCAGCCTTGTTTGTCACTGTTCCAGTTGTTTTAAACTTCTTAATGATTCCTCTGACTGTAGATATGGGCAAGTTTAGGCGAGTGGCTATTTTCTTGTAGCCATTGCCTGACTTCAGAAGGTCGACACACATCTGCCTTACTTGAATGGGGTGTTCTCTTGTCTTTCCCATGTTGAGTGGATAAGAGAAATAGGCCTCTGTGTCACGTCATATTTATACCCCAGGGAAACAAGAAGTCATGAACTATTAATTAAAAGTTTCTGGATACTCTGATTAAGTTCCAAAACTACAGTAAAATGACAAAAATGCTTCATATAACATTTATTTTATAGGAATTGTTAGGGGTGCCAATAATTGTGGAACAGGTGATTTTATTAAAAAAAAAAAACAATTATTTTTTAGTCATGGTTTTTTTGTATTTTTTTTTTTAATTCACTCGAGTTAAAGGTTAGATTTTATCTACAATCTTCAGTGTGAGATTATGCTTCTGCAATAAAAAATTAATCTATGAGAAGCCTAAGAACACATCTTAACCAGGGGTGCCAATAATTGTGTAGGGCACTATATATGTATATGTATGTATAATATATATATATATATATATATATATATATATATATATATATATATATATATATATATATATATATATATATATATATATATATATACAGTGGGGCAAAAAAGTATTTAGTCAGCCACCAATTGTGCAAGTTCTCCCACTTAAAAAGATGAGAGAGGCCTGTAATTTTCATCATAGGTACACTTCAACTATGAGAGACAGAATGAGAAAAAAAAAATCCAGAAAATCACATATATATATATATATATACTCCAGTGGTGTTACTTTCCACTGGCAGAATGGAAATTGGACAATTTCATCATTGGTGCAAGTATAAAATTAGCCACAACACTGTTGCTGTTCAGTGAGATGTTTTCCCTCTGTTGGGATAGCCTTACACAGAGTGTGAGATTGGAGATAACAACATGCAACAGCAATTGGGTTTGATATCACCATTTAGTGGACTAGATAAAAACAGAAATATTTATTTAAAAAAAACTACAAATTCTTAAAGCACTGATTGTCTACTTTATTTAAGCACCACTGTGAAGTGTCACATGACAAAGAAATTCAATACTAACCATGGACACCACAAAATAGCCACAAATTTCATTTCTGACCTCTGGTTAAAAGAGTTAAGATGAAAGAATACCAATACAGTAGCTACTGGATTAATTAAACTAAAATGAAAGGACATTTGTATTTACAAGCTCGTGATTAGGTAGATTGAGTAGGTCTGGATCCACCCAGAGTCCCTAGAAATATCAGGACCATAAACGTCATCATGTGTGTTAGTGCCCAAAACATGATCTTGCAATTTTTGTACTGTTACAAAAATGACTCCTGATTGTTACATTTCTGGGAGGCACAGTGGCTTAGTGGTTATCACGATTGCCTCACACCTCCAGGTTTGGGGGTTCGATTCCCGCCTCTGCTGTGTGTGTGTGTGTGTGTGTGTGTTCCAGGGGTTTACTCCGGTTTCCAAGGTGAATCTTGCCTTGATTCCCAATGATGCCTGAGATAGGCACAGGCTCCCTGTGACCCGAAAATAGATTGGATAAGCGGTAGACGTTGAATGAATGTTGCATTTCCTATGTGAGAACTTATTCTACTCTGTCTGAACAAAGAAAGTTTGAAAATGTTAAAATTATGATTTGGCTTAGTGTTAGTTTTTTTTCTCATATCTAAAATCTAAAGCTAAATATACCACCCATATTGCCTTAGCTTGTTCAAATTTGCATTAAAACAGACAAAAAAGACCACTTCAGACCACTGTGGCCTACCTAATGCAAATTTACTAATAATTAGGTCTATTGAAATGCTGAAAAGCCTGAAAAGCCAAAGCCAATAAAGTCCACTGGTTTCTCCTGTAAAGTATTTTATCTTGTCACTAATTGAGAGCGGTGGGCACGATGGCTTAGTGGTTAGCACGTTTGCCTCACACCTCTAGGGTTGGGGGTTCGATTCCCACCTCCGCCGTGTGTGTGGAGTTTGCATGTTCTCCCTGTGCCTTGGGGGTTTTCTCCAGGTACTCCGGTTTCCTCCCCCAGTCCAAAGACATGCATTGTAGGTTGATTGGCATCTCTAAATTGTCTGTAATGAGTGTGTGTACCCTGTGATGGGTTGGCACTCTGTCCAGGGTGTATCCTGCCTTGATGCCCAATGACGCCTGAGATAGGCACAGGCTCCCTGTGACCCGAGTGTAGATCGGATAAGCGGTAGACAATGAAGGAATGAATAGTAACTAATTGAGAGCTGTGAGTTTAGCTCTCTTACTATCTTTCCCTTTTTTTTCCAAACTAAAAATCATCCTTTTGTCAAGGCAGTATGTAGCATATAGTCTAGTCCCATAGTTGTCCACTCTACTGTTCTCCAATTCTATCTTTCGTATATGACGCTTATTCATGCTCAGAGTCAATATAAAGTACACATCCTACCTCTTTCATTTCTCTCCCTGACCATCGATCTCTCTCTTTTCCTCCTCTCGCTCTTCTCTCTCTCTGTTCAGCAGGCAGGAGTGATGGCTTTACACAGCAGATCAATGAAGAGCCTAATCATGCACCATAAACTAGCATCTCTCGCTGTCATGCTCTGCATCTCTACTCTCAGTTTCCTCACTGAGCCTCACAGCATCTCCTACATCCCAGATTCGGATGTCTGTCCTGTTCAGTCTCCGCAGAATTCCCAATTATCCCACTCATCATTTGCCAGTTTGCATTTGCATTATGGTCCCGGAGGTAGAATATATCTCCTCCCACTCTCATGAGAGCATGTATGAGATGACAAAAATGTGTGCGAGTGTGTGTGTGTCTGAGAATTCAGACTGTATTTGCACCAGCAGCGATTCAAATTATATAACACGCACATGGTGCATGCTTCATATATAACAGCTGGAGTTCATGAACACATTCTCTTTTTGTCTTCTGTGTTTTCTCACTTGCACTGCTGTATTGTCTTTCAGAGAAGGGATGAAACTGAGTCACATCTGAATACATCCGCATATCTTTCCATCTCTTTTCCAGCACATGAGGCTAGGTACACAATTGTATAGAATGCTGTAGCCTTACAATTTTCCTTCACTAAAGCTAACAAGCCCAAACATGTTCCAGCACGACAACGCCCCTGTGCAGAAAGTGAAAAAAAAAAGTCTCAAGTGTCATGCAGAGAGCCCTGACATCAACCCCGCTGAACACCTCTGGGATGAATTGAAAGCCGACTGCACTCCAGGCCCAACATCAGGGCCTGACCTCACTAATGCTCTTATGGCTGAATGAGCACATCCTCACAACCATGCTCTCACTATTCTATGAATAGTGGAGGTTGTTATAACAGCAAAGTAGGTAATAAATCAGGAATGGGATGTACAAAAATAAAAAAAAACATATGGCTGTGATGATGCGATGTTCATAAATATTTGTCTATATAGTTTATCATAGGGGGGCATGTTCGCTTGGTGGTTAGAACATTTGCCTCACACCTCCAGGGTTGTGTGTGTGGAGTTTGCTTGTTCTCCCCATGCCTCGGGGGTTTCCTCCCACGGTCCAAAGACATGCATTGTAGGTTGATTGGCATCTCTAAATTGTCCATAGTGTGTGATTGCGTGAGAGAATGAGAGTGTGTGTGTGCCCTGCAATGGGTTGGCACCATCCAGGGTGTAACGCCTGCGATAGGCACAGGCTCCCCGTGACCTGATAATAGATAGGATAAGCGGTAGACAATGAATGAATAGTTTATCATTAAAGTTTCTTGGCTAATGCTAGTGATTTTTTCAAAGATCGGTGGGATAAAATGCCTCTCAATATGAAAAATCTATCTAGTAACTAGCTAAAAATTCGTTGTGAGGAGTAAAACAGTTATGTACAGTATTCAAATTAGCTATAAATCTAAATTCATCAAAATCAGTGGTTATTATTGTAACCTAATGCCATAACAGGTTCATTTTAATAATCACAACAAAGACACATTATCACAAATAAACACACATGGACACCTAAAAGCAAGTTAATCTGGGCTAAATCTAATGAGTTAGTATGTGAAAATATTTGCATTGCATGTTGGTGATCTATAGTACAAACATGAGAAAGTTGAGCAACTGCACCAAAATTTAATTTGAGGTTTTACCCCATCATTCATTTATATTCCAATAAAAACATTTACTTCCAGTGAGAAATAAGCGACATGCTGCAGTTCATTTTATCAACCTCTTCTAAAACATCGACTTGAGATTTAATCCAATGCTTTGCCATGGGATCTGACTCGATTCAAATTGATTTGCATTGACACGACTACAAGAAGGAAAACAACTCAAAAGCCGAGTGATACTGCAGTACTCAGTACAGGAGCGCTGATGGAAGGAATATCATCAATCATCAACCATTAAAGGCGCAATCTACTGCCAATCTCACAATATAATGACAATTTTACTGAAAATGATTAAAATAAGATGTGTGTAATAGAATTGAAATGACATTTTAACTTATGAAACCAAATCTGCTCTTTTTTTCCTTTCAGTAGTAAACCTCCAATACTTCACCTGTCACCTCCATACATTGAGCTCAGCTCAGATTGACTTTTAAACAAAAAAAAAACATCATACCGAATGAGTAAATTTTTATTGAACAGTCATTATGGCTTAATTATTACTCAGAACTTATTACATGAAGCATACACCAATCAGCCATAACATTATGTTTCTATTATTTACATTTATGTTTTATGTATTATCTATAGTACAGTGGTGTGAAAAAGTGTTGGCCCCCTTCCTGATTTCTTATTTTTTTGCATGTTTGTCACACTTTAATGTTTCAGATAATCAAACACATTTAAATATTAGTCAAAGATAACACAAGTAAACACATCATGCAGTTTTTAAATGAAGGTTTTTATTATTAAGGGAAAACAAAATCAAAAAACTACATGGCCCTGTGTGAAAAAGTATTTGCCCCCTAAGCCTAATAACTGGTTGGGCCACCCTTAGCAGCAACAATTGCAATCAAGCGCTTTCGATAACTTGCAATGAGTCTGTTACAGCGCTGTGGAGGAATTTTAGCCCACTCATCTTTGCAGAATTGTTGTAATTCAGCCACATTGGAGGGTTTTTGAGCATGAACCACCTTTTTAAGGTCATGCCACAGCATCTCAATCGGATTGAGGTCAGGACTTTGGCTAGGCCACTCCAAAGTCTTCATTTTGTTTTTCTTCAGCCATTCAGAGGTGTTCTTGCTGGTGTGTTTTGGATCATTGTCCTGCTGCAGAACCCAAGTTCGCATCAGCTTGAGGTCACAAACCTACCAATCTATCAGTCTGGAAAAGGTTATTAAGAGATTTCTAAAGCTTTGGGAATGCTGCAAACCACAGTGGGAGCCATTATCTACAAATGGCGAAAACATGGAACAGTGGAGAACCTTCTCAGGAAGGTTCTCCAAAATTACCCCAGGAGCACAGCGACAACTCATCCAGGAGGTCACAAAAGACCCCACAACAACATCCAAAGAACTGCAGGCCTCACTTGACTCCACCATAAGAAAGAGACTGGGCAAAAATGGTTTGCATGGCAGAGTTCCAAGACAAAAACCGCTGCTGAGCAAAAAGAACATAAAGGCTCATCTTAGTTTTGCCAGAAAACATCTTGATGATCCCCAAGACTTTTGGGAAAATACTCTGTGGACTGACGAGACAAAAATTGAACTTTTTGGAAGGTCTGTGTCCCATTACGTCTGGCGTAAAAGCAACACCGTGTTTCAGAAAAAGAACATCATACCAACAGTAAAATATGGTGGTGGTAGTGTGATGGTCTGGGGCTGTTTTGCTGCTTCAGGACCTGGAAGACTTGCTGTGATAAATGGAACCATGAATTCTGCTGTCTACCAAAAAATCCTGAAGGAGAATGTCCGGCCATCTGTTTGTGACCTCAAGCTGAAGCGAACTTGGGTTCTGCAGCAGGACAATGATCCAAAACACACCAGCAAGTCCACCTCTGAATGGCTGAAGAAAAACAAAATGAAGACATGTAATGTAGTTTTGGATTTTGTTTTCCCTTGATAATAAAATCCTTCATTTAAAAACTGCATGATGTGTTTACTTGTGTTATCTTTGACTAATATTTAAATGTGTTTTGATTATCTGAAACATTAAAGTGTGACAAACATGCAAAAAAATAAGAAATCAGGAAGGGGGCCAACACTTTTTCACACCACTGTATATAAACACAATTGACACAATCAACATTTTCCTTAGCACTCCTTAGCATTTCTCAACATGTGAGAAACAGAAAGAGACTAGATTAATCTAGTGGTAAAATATTTGTTCCTGTAACTCGCTGTTGGAAAACTGAATTCTGAAGCATTATTGAATCAGAGGGTCTTTGAAGATGGGTTTAAAGTATTGATCAGAAAACAAAAAGTCCAAACCGTTTGAACCACAGAGTTGATCATGTTACCTCATTCGCATTGCTTTGTCTTGCCTCAGCACATGCATAAGAGAAGAAGTGCTCATTTCCTGACTTGCTTATTACTATTGAATAGAGTATAGTATAATCAGGAAATCTGAAATGGTTATGCATTAACATTAGGCTGTACAGCTATAGATAATGAGGACACATTAAAATGTTTCCATATACAGCATGGCCTTTGTAGTTTGCTTTAAGATTTATAACCTCTCAAACTCCCTGAACCTGTCAGTGGCTCCAGAATTACGTTCCATGCTCTCACCACTCTCACAACTACATCAATTTCCTATTAATTTGACCTGTGTTATGAATAATTTATCATAATTATTAAACAGTATTCAAGATGAAGTGAATATTAAGCACAGTTTTCTATGGCAATAGTCCATGAAAAAATGGGACACTAACCTACAGTATGACATCTATGCAAATCTTTCGGTCGTTAATTCATATAATTCATTATAAGTAGCAGAATTCTTTTGGAGTAAGGACAAGCTTTCATATATTTTGGTTGCATCAGAATTTATGTGTTCTTTTAAAATAATTGTTTTAGTGAACTAATAGATATTAGCTTATGCCTAAGACAATTAACAGAACCCTGTTAACGCACTAATATAAGGTGGGAAAATGCTCACAATTGGGCCTCTTTCGGTCATGCAGTCATACATCACATCTTGGAACATCTTTAATTCTTCCATGTGCTTTCTGTGAAAGTATTCCTCAACTCTGAAATACCGAAATATCATTAATCCTTACAATAAATGTGTGGTAAGGTTCACAAGCAGAGCTGCATTGCGTTAATCAGCCATGAAATCTTTTGTCAGCTATAAAGTAGTTTCGAAGAGTGATTCTACTGATGAGTGTCCCACTCATATTATGTTTAGACACATGTATCTTACCATTTTAAACAAATACCAACCTCACAACCACAAAATAAAATATTAATAGAATCTACACTACAGGGCTAAAAGTTTGTGTCCCCTTTTGTTGCTATAACGGCTTCTACTCCCCTGGAAAGACTTTCCACTAGATGTTGGAGTGTGGTTGTGGGAATTTGTGCTCATTCATCCACAAGAGCATTAGTGAGCTCAGGCATTGATGTTGGGTGAGGAAGCTGGGGTTCAGTCAGCATTCCAGTTCATCCCAAAGGTGCTTAGGCGGGTTGAAGCCAGGGATCTGTGCAGGATGGTCAAGTTCTTAACACACCATGTCATCACAGAACATGCACGGGGCATTGTCATGTTGAAACAGGTTTGTTTCTGTTAGGTCAAGTGAAGGGAAATTGTAATGCTACAGCATACTGTCAGGAACCGCTGGACAGTTCCCTGCCTGGCCTGGAGGGGGTGCTGGCAGGTGACTCTATGGAAGCCTGCTTTATCATGTGTATTTTGTGCCATGCTTTTCCTATTGTTCTCGTTCCCGCTGTTTCACCTGTTCCCTATTAGAGCCTTAATGTTTAGCCCTATATATATGGATCCCTGTGTACCTGTCCTCGTCGGTCATTGTTCTATGCTTCTTGTTTCTGTATGTTAGGTTTTGTTTTATTAGTGTCATGTCTAGTGTTTTAGTTAGTTTTCCACATGTCTTGTGCTTATGTTAATAAAACAGTGCTTATTTGAATCCTGCAACTGGGTCTCTCCACGGAGAGACCCAGGTGTGCACGTGGCAACCACGGAGGTCCGGGTTCGAGCCCCTGATTGGGTGGGGGCGCCCGGACGTTACAAATACAATGACAGTTTATACAATTGTGGCTTCATAATTTCTGGTTTGGAGAACAACCAAATATAAGTGAGATGGACAGGTGTCCACAAATTTTGAGTCAAATAGTGTATTTACAAACAGTGTTTTTTAAAGACTTTTACATTATTATGTGAATCCATACAACATCTCATGCTTGAAACATTGTCAAGCGTATGACTCATGACTCATTTGCATTTTAGTTCCCACAACATTCACCAAACCATGTTACCTACATTACACAACACCGCTATGAAAAGCTTGGAATATGCCACAGGGCATATGTTTCACAGGAAACTGTATCATCTAAATTTCCTAAAGTTCAAGAGAAAAAAAATTAAGTGCGCTCATTCTTTATTCCTCTCTTTTTTAAAGTACAACCATGTTTGAATGTCCTAAATTTCTTCAAGCAATTAGAATAGATGCTAGTTAACATTTTGCACATTTTGCACGGCAAAGAAATATTAAAAAAAAAAAATTGATGCCTGGGATGGGCAAAAAAAAAAATTTTTAACTGTTAAATGTATTTCCACCAAGCTTTTAACCCTGGACTGCAAGTAGTAACTTGCTTTTAACACAAACATCAGCAAATGATAAGGGTTTACTCATAATCAGTGCTAAAAATAACTGTTTTTTTAAGAGTTAAATAAGCTAAATGTCATATGTGGAATCACCCTTTAGTGTTGGTCTAAAAGATGTCTCCAAGCAGTCACAACTAAAAACTGGTAGAACAGAACTGGTTTTTAACCTACTGTGTTGTGTATAATGTTTGTAGGGATGATTTTTTAGAAAGGACAACACAACAACCTACAAGCCAAGGGAGATCAGCTTCAATTTGTATTTCCTCTTTATCTATCCTGTTCCTTTCTGTGCCATTTCATTTTCTTAAGCTGTTTTTTGTTCCAAACCAGTGACATGATGGCAAAACTGGCCCGCTTAGACAAAAGCTGAGTACTGCATGAATAACTACACATCTAACCTCCTGCATCATCAAACTGGTGCTTCACTTTTTGTTCATTTCTACTTTACCTATTGTAAGTGCTTCTCATCCATCTCCTTGCAAAGAACATTCCTGAGAGTCCATATAGCTGGACCATGTTTATTTTTTTCTCTATTGTATTGAGAGAAGCAAGTAATTTATTGATAGCTATCAGGACAGTTTAACCGAAGCGTTCTTAAAAAATTAACAACAGCACATTTAAAGCATGGTCACTGAATACTTTTGACATGTCCATTCCTTCTTTCCCCTCTAAAACGATTTCCCCTCTTTAAATGCACTATAAAAGGTTTTAGATCGATAGCACTTTGGACATGATTTATTTTTGTGGGACACTCACTTCTCCTGCATCTGGTTCAGTCTGACCACACATGCTTGGACTATATGTGCCATAGGAAAAAAGGAAAGTGAGAAGATATTGGACTTTCTGGAATTGGGAAGGGGAGATAAATTGGTATGGCTTGTGTGGGCTTGTTTGAGCATCTCTGAAGAGAATATTGGCTTGTTCTAGCTTTGGCATGCCTGCTATTCTGCAAAAAAAGAGAAAAAAAGACAATAATTTAACCAGATGTTAAAGGAGGTTGCTAAACGGCCTTAATGCATCTATGTATGTTTCAGTAAACTTAGGTCATAGAAATTTAAACATGTGAAAAATAAATAGCTTACTAACTAGCTGTCTAATTTGTGGTTATAATAATTGAAATAGGCCAGAACACTAAACATCTGTTATATTGTAGCTGTCTTTCACTACCTCTGCTTGCATTACCTGTGATATCACACTGTAACACTGCCGTTTTTAAAATCCTCCGTCGTGCTGTTAGCTAGCTAGCTACATTATGGGATGTTTATCTCTACAGCAAATGTTAGTTAGTCAGCTGAGTCAATTTACTCTCCCTTTAACGAAAATAAATTTTTTCCTCCTGAAGAAATACCCTGGGATTCTTTAACCAGTCAGATGTGAGGAGCTGATATGCTCCTGTCCTCTGTAATGCTCTTGGGCACTCTCCAAGATAAGGACAACAGTTGTGAATGAGACATTTGATACGTTTTTTCTTTGATACAAATCAGCAGTGTGGGGGAAGATACATAACAATAAATTTCTACATCACTGGCTTTGTTTAAGTACCATTCATTCTTTCTCAAAGTATGGCAAGTAACCTTTCACCCCTTGTTACATTAATGTTGCGCTGCAAGGCCAGTTAATCCCAAATATGGTGACACAATAGAAAAATTATGAGAATAACTAAAGCACAAAGCATTTATCTCAATATTGCTGCTGTAAATATATGCTGTAAATATTTTTGCCTCCTTTAAAAATATGGAATACTACTGGACACTTGAGCACACCAGTTAGAGCCTATGTTTGACTGTCCAATGGTGTTGTGTGGGCAAAAACTTTAAAAAGTGGAAAGCTGCAACATGGCTTTCATTGCAGTAATACAGTGGAACCTCGGCATACAAATTCAATTCGTTCTTGAGTTCTTAAGGCGAAAATGTGTACTGCGAAACAAATTTTTCCATAGGAAATAATGTAAATTTTACATTATTAAAAATATTACCAATATCACCAATACGAAGCGGATGTAAACTGTATGGCTGCTTACAAAGAACTGACCCAAGCCAAGCATGTCAAGGGTCCTCACAGGAAGTCGTGCCACTTTCTAACGGACCACCCATACCACCAATCAGTCAACAAAAAAACGGCCAAAAATTCACGTAGAATTTGAACGCATGTTGAAGGCAACGTTGGTATCATGGGTTGACTCTTTCCAAACAGCTTTCTCTGACTGAAAAAAAATCATAAAATTCGTAAACTCGCTTTGGTTGGCTTCACTTGCTTTCCACTGACGCGAACAAGTTTTGAATGGCTCCCGGACGTACGTGCAACTTAGCCACTAAGCTCGTCTGTTTAAAAGGCTTCATATGCCAATGCAAATTTCTTGCAAAATTTAAATTCTTAAGGGAAAAATTCGTAAGGGAGGGCATTCGTATGCTAAGGTTCCACTGTATACTGTAGCTATAACATAATGAGCGATTTCTATCTAGTCAAATGGAAAATGGCTTTTTAAGTGTTAGGAGACAAATTGTGAAGTTGTTTGCACAGATGTATGAATTTGATATTTTAAGAAAATTCCATTTTATACTGACTAAACATCTTAATTGTACCACACGGTATCCAAAGCAAAATCCACATTTAAATTTATTCGCTAGTTGCTTGCTAGAAGGGCCAGGTTCAAGGCAAAAAAAACCCCACTCAATACAGTTTTCTGGATGACTGCCTAATATATATATATATATATATATATATATATATATATATATATATAGAGAGAGAGAGAGAGAGAGAGAGAGAGAGAGAGAGAGAGAGAGAGAGAGAGAGAGAGAGCAATAGTGACAGAGAGAAGCAGTTTCATATGCATATATATGTAACATATCTTTAGCAGTCTCTAGTCATCAAAAGTCAACCAGGGTTCGCTAATTGAACTGACATCATTTTAGATCATTCATTTTTATTTAACCACATAGTTGCTACTAATGCCAGCAAAACAGTTCAACAGCAATCAGTGACTAATGTAGCTTACATTAAGTCACTATATGACTATATGAATGATAAGTTATTCTGGAAGACCCTTTAACCCTTATAATTAAGACCATTTTTCCGGAAATAAAAGCAGTGACTACAGAAGACATATGAGTCATGAATTATCAGAATACACTGATTTGTTCGAATGACTGTTTCTTCTGGAAACTGCATTAGATTTCATCATACATAGTTTGCAGCCAGTAAAAATATTATATTCTAGATAAATCTTTATTTGTCATCAAGTTATTTCAGGATGTGCTTTGAGGGGAAAAACATTTTACTCATCATTATAGTTGTGCAGATTTTTTTCTAAGGAATAAATATCAACAATAAAACTGGAATTTCATGTACACAATCAAATCATTTTCTAAATTTGTGAGAAAATGAAAATAATGAGTAGGTGGTTCTGGAATATCTGTCTCATAAACAGAAGTCACACAATAAGACTCCAAATGGTTGCCATTCTGACACCGTGGTAAGACTAATGTGTTTGTGTGCACATATTACTAAAAGGCTCATTCTGGATGAGAACACATGCATAAAAAGGCTAAATAAGGATACAAGCAGCAAAGCTCCCCACCCCCTAAGATCAAATGCTTCCCTGACATTCAGTGCGCTTAAAATGCCAACCACAGCATTAAACGAAATGCATTCATTTTTAATCATTATCAGAGCCTATGTTATTGCCATCAGTGTAACAGCACATCAACACCACCACTTCTATGAATGAGCTATGTTTCTGTAAAAAGTGTCTTTAAGCTCTAAAAGCAGAGCAGCCTTAGACTCCAATCAACCTAGAAGCATGTCTTTAGACTGTGGGAGGAAACCGGAGCACACCCACCAAGCACAGGGAGAACATGCAAACTCCGCACACGCACAGTGAGCGGGAGCGAGGCTCGATCTAAAGGCATTGACCCTCTTTATTTCTTTCTCTTGCTTGTGATACTTTCTCTCATCTATATAGTTTTTGTTTCTCTTTAGTCATGTGACCAGTGCTGTGGTTTACTTCTGAAAGGTTTAGATACCTCGAATACCTATTAAGAACACTTGTACACCTACTCATTCATGCAATTATCTAATTAGCCAATTGTGTGTCAGCATAAAATCATATAGATAAAGGTCAGAAACTTTGGCTAATGTTCATATAATCCATCAGAAAGGTGAAAAAGTGTTATCTTGATTGGTACCAGACAGGTTGGTTTAAGTACATATAGTGCTTCACTGTCTTTTGGCTAAGTTCATGTTGTGTTCCTTATTCTGGCCTTGAGAAGGTGACAGTTTTTTGTAGGGGCCATATATGGCCAGGTCATTAAAGCCATAACTGCTTAACTGGTTAAGGCCCTTAACTCTCTCTGCTCCAGGGGCGCTGCATCATAGCTGCCCCTGTGCTCTGACCCCAACTTCCTTAGCCGGGATATGCAAAGAAAAGAATTGCACTGTGCTGTAATGTATGTGTGGTGATCTACTGGGATTTTCAGACACAACAGTTTCTAGAGTTGAATGGTGCATTAAAGAAACCAGTGACAGAAACGCTTTTTTGAGGAGAGAGCAGAACAGAGAACGGCTAGACTGGTTTCAGTTGAAAAGGTACAATAACTCAGTGATTCTGTACAGTTCAGAAAAGCATCTCAGAATGCACAACACATTTTTCCTTGAAGCAGATGGTTTACAACAGCAGAAGACAATCTTGGGTTTTACCTCTGTCTGCCAAGAACAAAGTGCTGAGGCTGCATTGGATACAGACTCACCAAAACTGCACTGTTAAAGAGTGAAAAAGCATAGCCTGATCTCATGAAACTGGATTTCTACTGAAGCACACAGAAGTAAGGGTCAGAATTTGGCACCAATAGCATGAATCCATGGACTTAACCTGCCATGTTTCAACAGTCCAGGCTGGTGGTGGTGGTGTGATGGTGTGTGGAATGTTTTCTTGGCTCACTTTGGGCTGATAATACCATTGAATCATCACAATAATTCAACAGTCTATCTGAGTATTGTTGCTGACCACATACATCCCTTTTAATCTTCTAGCATGATAATGCATCATCTCAGAATGCACAACACATTTTTCCTTGAAGCAGATGGTTTACAACAGCAGAAGACAATCTTGGGTTTTACTTCTGTCTGCCAAGAACAAAATGCTGAGGCTGCATTGGATACAGACTCACCAAAACTGCACTGTTAAAGAGTGAAAAAGCATAGCCTGATCTCATGAAACTGATTTCTACTGGCTTTATGAACATGATAACAAGTTCAATGTTTAGTTTAAGGATGTGGTTGAACATCCTTAAGCTAGAATCATAACATGCTAGTGGAATTGCTCAGCATGGCAGAGTTTTGAGAGCATATGGAGGCAAGTAGTGTTCCTAATAATGTGATCAGTGAGTGTATATTTGCCTTTTCCTGTTAAAAACCTTTAAAATGCTAGCTCTCAGGGATTTAGGTTGAGATTATTTGCAGTTTCATATCACCCACATCCATAGCTTTTTCAGTTTGACAGAGAGACTTGTATATTGATGGTGTCATAGCACACCAATTATATGCAGCATATTCTGTTGTCATTTTATAATGATAGCCCACATTTCAAAATGATCTAAGCTTTCAGCTGTGAATTGCAAATAAAATTCCAATAAAAACGAACCTATCTGATGGGAGGATTTTTCATTCTTGTAAAGTATGAGATTAATTTTACACCGAGGTTTTGTTGAGGTTTTCTTATGACCAAAGGAACACTGTTAGGATCCATAATAAAGATTTAACAGATTCATAAAGAAATGGTACTAAAAACATAATTCATATAAGAATTTGCACCTTGGTTATTTCCCATTATATTATTGTTTTACAGTTATTCACATGTCTGTTAGGAGAATCTGAGTAAGATGATTTGAAAGGAAGTCCCCCTTTGATGAGAAATGAGAGCTGTAGTACTGCAGTATAGAAAGTGCAGGAATGCCTTTTGAAAGTGCAGAGTTGGTGTACATTAGAGAAAGAGGAGTGTGTGTGTGTGTGTGTGTGTGTGTGTGTGTGTGTGTGTGTACTGAGGTGTATGGAATAGGTGCTAAATATAGAACAGAAGGTGACCTATCCCCCCATACCTTCATAACTGCAAACTCCTCTCAGAAGGCGATACATTTGAAGCTAAATGCATAAACACATGCTTTTTTATCAGATACTTG
Source organism: Hemibagrus guttatus (assembly GCA_033459395.1). NCBI lineage: Eukaryota > Metazoa > Chordata > Actinopteri > Siluriformes > Bagridae > Hemibagrus > Hemibagrus guttatus. The sequence goes on along the minus strand of JAUCMX010000003.1, from coordinate 26,106,528 downwards.
CAGATATTGATGCCATAAGATACTGAAGGCCTGCAGTATTCAACACCAACATTAGTGTCAACATGGACATATTAAATTTTATTTATCTGCAATAGACATGTTATAAAGACTTAAGCAGTAATATTTAAACTATGGATGTACCGATCCTGCTATTTCCATTCTTGATGCTATAGCAAAGCTCTGATTTGATAATCCTCAAAGTAACCAAGTCTCCTCTATGCAAGCTTCCACTGCCATGCCATGTGAATTGGCATGAGCGCGATGGTAGAATGTCTCCCGTTCTCAATCAGTGTTATGTGTGTTAAACACATGAGTGGATCAATCAAAAAAATATGATAGTGGTCCTGTGTTTTAAGCTGGTATCTGCCCTAATACTAACTAATTATTATTTTTAAAACAGCAGCTGCAGGGAAATCTGGGTGTAGAGTTACATGCCTAATGAACATGACAGAGGCGAAGGTTACACTGGCTAGTTGGATTTTAAATAATTTCTCTTTCATAATGATATACTATTTAGACAATGACTGTGTTCAATGGATGTTCAGTATGGGTCTGCTCACACTCAGTATTTAATCAGTATGTTTTAAGGTTACACTTGGGCTAGCTAGACATCAATCTGAGCATCCTGTTTTAAGATCATCAAGAAAGATGCATGTAGTTTTTTTTGTATTACTTATTACTATGTTTTTATGTACACTGTCTTTGCTACCTTTATAGGATTTTGTTCATAACAAAACATCATATTTAAACATTATTATTGTTTTTCCTATGGCTTTATAGTATTTTTAAGACAATATCATGAGATCATAATCTATTATAAAAGGTTGGGTAATTACAGTGATATGAACAGTACGCAGCAGTTAGTAACTCTATTCTACTGTTGTGCAACGTTTCAAAAGTTTAGTACTTTTTTCCAAACATACAATGTGGTAAGTGATTTAAAAGTCTGCCTTCCAGTCCTTTCAAGTCTTTATTTAACATGACCAACACTAGTTTAGCACTGAAATTTGCATAAGGATGAGTCTAAACAGTAGTGTACTATCCAGTTTCACCCTTTTGAGTCCGGTTCCTCTCAATGTTTCCTCCTCAGGAAGTTTTTCCTTGCCACTGTTGCCTCTGGCTTGCTCATTAAAAAGACTATAAAATTACACACTATAAAAAACACTTCTGAATTCATACAGTAGGTATGTGCCTTGTAATTGTGGTGTTTGCGCAGTGTGATTGAAGTCAAATTTATGGTATAATAACAACCCTAGTCCCCTCCGTCATTATGTCTAAGCTTGTGTTTATGTTCAAGTTATCATCTAGTACAGTAAGAAAACGCATCCACATCTTCTAAGTGCCGATCCTGCTGCTGTTTTGTTTCAGAGCAGAGATCCAGGAGTGTGCAGCACTTCAAAATTGCTGCACTCATCTGAGGCATACTCGAGAGAATGCTGTAGGATCATGTGGAGAGAATAGCAGAAGTGATGATGGATGAAACCTTGGGTGGTACACGTGAACTGACCCTGTCTGCCCCTGTTATTGATTTATGATGGATGAAGTAGTGATGTATATCACTCTGTAACAATCCATCTTCACTACTCTCTGTTTAGAATCGACGGCAATCTGCGCATCTTTATGTGAAGAAAGAGCTGAATTGCACACGACCCTCGCAGCAGGGCCAGAACTGAAACACTGATGCTAATTGCTCTTAATGAGCGTACTTAATGATGGCAATCTAGATGAGAGGAAGTCTGTATCGATCATTGCTTTGGCTGTGAAGACACCACTCTTAGATTGCCTTGTCTTGCTTGGCATTTGATAGTGTACTAAGAGATCTGCAGTGTTTGTGCTGCTTGCCTGATCATGGCTGTCATTATGTACTTCTTCTGTGTGGGTTATTGCTCTCTACTGTGTACATAAGCCCAGCTTTGATTGTGTGTTTCTATTCACAATGTGTAAACACAGCACATGTATTTTATTTGATGAGCGGCCAGCTACATCTCCTCGTTATGGAGAATGGAGGCTGTACCATTTTTCTACAGTGTTATTTTATGTGTCTGTGCATAAAATATGTACTGCATAGGTTTTTCTATTAACCATCAGTGTAAATTTGTAGTAGATATTTACAGACATTAGGATGAAGCAACTTCTGAGCAAGTGCAGTTTCTCCTCAAAGCAGCATTCACAGGGTAGTCAAATGAAAAGGATGATGACATGCAGGCCCATACAAGCCAATCTATTATGCAAAGTGTACTATCTGTGTAGAAGAGATATCGTAACGGTGCTCTGGAGAGCTTCACAACAAAAAGCCATGTTTTTTTTGTTTCTATTATCGGTTGAGATGGATCTATTTTTCTGTCTTGAAATAGACAGTGATAGGATTCATCAATACAGGACAGAATAAAGGAAGTGAAACAGGAAATGGATAAAGAGTGATTAATGATAGGTTGAAAAATATTGGCCTATTTGTTATTTACGCGCATGGATGACTAGAAACTGAAAATGGTCCTGTCACCACAAATAATCCAGAATACAGGCCTCCATCCATATAGACATGTTGCTGAGCTCATTAAACTCCATCAATTGAGTGCTGCTAACTTGATGGTGGTTAATGAGAATCTAGCTGTACTCAGCATGCTAGTTAATGAACCTCGTACAATAGTGCATTTGCTGCCTCGTTTGCCTCCTTGAGTCCTTTCTTAATGAGTCACATGAAGACGAATGCAGAATGGATGCTGTATACTGATGTTCCTTAGACCCCTTACTGACTGGGAACTCACTGTATCCCCTTTGATTAATGAGTTCTTCTTTCGTTTCACTTCTCTGTTAATTAGCATGACTTTGGTTGAGCAAAGAAAACCTCAGCTGATTTTCACAGCTTTGGGCTTTGTGTGTGTGTGTGTGTGTGTGTGTGTGTGTGTGTGTGTGTGTGTGTGTGTGTGTGTGTGCCCGTCCACATCTGCAGTGTTCACACTGCACAAGTAATTATTCATTGTCTTGTTCAATATTGCCAATGACTTTCTGTTAACATCCCTGATTAGCACAAGCTGATACACACGCACACACCTATGCCAACATCCAAATATCTGAACTCTACAGACACACATTTGTGCCCACACAAACACTTACTTAAGGCTACTGACTGGTTAGACATGGTTAAATAAGGTCTGATCTAATCTGTCCAAGCCATTAATACACATGTCTGGTTGAAGGATGCCTAAAGGATGCCTCTCATCAACCCACACACACACACACACACACACACACAGAGAGAGAGAGAGAGAGAGAGAGAGAGAGAGAGAGCGAGAGCGCACTGGTTAACAGATTGGTTGGTTAACCATAAGTCATATTCTCGTAATATTTTATTATGGATCATAGTAAAATAAAACGCACCATAAATAATGATCGTAATGTTCTATTTTACATTTGTGTGGCATTTACAGAATTATTCCTTCTATAGGCCTACATGAAAATGAATGGGATATAACCATGTTTTCTTAAATTCACTAATAAAAGATGCTTATCTTGTTTCTGGGCGTTTCTTTCTCTAACGGAATGACATAAACCCGATCAATCTGAGATGATACGAGCGCGCGCGCGCACACACACACACACACACACACTCAAAATAGGACACGCAAATCCGTGTGTTTTATCGTATTATCTCTTCATCCCCAAAATAACAGCTGTGACTTACTTGCCGCAGTGGCCAGCAGTAGGCACAACGCCGTCCATGGAGCCATGTCGGTTCGGATGAGGAGGACATCGGTCGCAGAAATGGGAGATTTTTTTGGCGTGCGCGGATCGGTGAGCGAATGCGGAGTATGAAGAGATGGACACTGAGACCCGAATCGCCGTGTGTTCAGCTTTCTTGTCCTAATTCAGCCTAGGATGGCTTTACGACCACCCTGGACTTGGAAAGCATAGTTTATTATAGAAGAAAGAAAGGAGTGCGTTACGAGACGCCAGGTATATGGTGGGTTGATCGTGACGCGCTAGAAGCGCACCGTTAGTGATGCGAGATTCATTCAAGAATCGGTTCAATATGAACGACTCTTTAAAGACTCGATTTTTTTTTTGTCGATTTTTTTTTTGTCTTTCACCCTGCATTCACGCGTGCCATATGTTCACGCATGGCATGTGCATTAAATTGCTTATTGAATTCAAGGACACACACGTGACTAAAAATAAAGATATCATAAAAAATATCAGAAGTATCATATGTGGAAAAAATCACGTGAGAATAAAAAAGCATGCAGTGCATGTGGAAACTGTGTGAAAGAGACCTGTAGTCGGAATTATATGGTTATAGGCTTGCATGCTTAGCCATAAAACAGGTACCCCAAGTGAAATACGCCTTAGAATATAATGTGAAAATGAAATTGCAGCCAACTATACTTCTAGGTACTCATGGTGATTGCTGAATCTAAGGAATCATAACACTTCGACTCCCTCAACTCCCTCAAGCAGAAGGCATTCCTAAAGAATCGAATCATTAAGTGTAAGCGATGATGGGCGACAGGGTAAAGGGGAGGGGATGTGGTGATGGAGACATCTCCAGTGTATTTTCTCGAATGACACAAACTGTCTCTGTTGGGAAGTCGTTCGCAAACACACTTAATATAAGTGTAATGTTTGCCAGCAGTGAATGATGCAGTGAACAATTCTTGTACACGAAGCCACAACATTCCACAAGAAGCCACTTACCACATTGAAGATTTATTTAAATCTAGAACAGCCATCATTAATCCATTTGAGATGAACAGAAACCATTAACAACCACTTTGTGCTTGCCAAATCAAGCTGCTTTATGCTAATGGAGACAGGCTGGTAGTTAGAGGTAATTGGAGCTCAAGAGTTTTTCTTGGATAAAAAGTCTTCCTATAGATGCTGGAACCAGAAATACATCTGGATTTCTGAAGTCTTATTTTTCCGGGTTTTAAATCAAATATTTAATAAAAGTTTGGAAGTTTAATACACTTAAGACTTTGCCATTGACCATCCCTTAAGTTCTGACCTAAATGTGTAGAAGTGGATTATATCCTTTTGGGTGCATTTTTATATACACTATGTTGTACTGGTCAGAGGCACATAGGCTTCCTAGTTAGTGGGTTTGCCTCGCACCTCTAGGGATGTGGGTTTGATTCCCACTTCTGCCCTGTGTGTGCAGGGGTTTTTTCCCCCAGTCTGAAAACATGTGCTGCAGGCTGATATGCATCTCTGAATTGTCCATAGTGTGTGAATGGGTTTGTGTGCGTAATTGTGCCTTGCAGTGGATTTGCACCTTGTCCGGGGTGTCCCCATCTTTTGCCCCGAGTCCCATGTAATAGGCTCCAGGTTATCTGTGACCCTGTGTAGGTAGGATAGATGGATGTTCTGGTGATCTTGTGTTGAAATATGACAGCTGGGTTCTTCTGCCTTGTGTAGTGCACATATAGGGAGCCAATTGGGATTCATCAGTATCTTCCTCATAATGGCTTGGACAGGGATGCACATATCATGCCCCATGCCTGTTGGCCGTGCCTCTTGCTTTTCACTCAGCGATTCACAGAGTTGCTGTGTCCAAAATGGTGTGCTCAGTGTTCCATGACTAACTGTAGCTTCTGGAAAAATGATGCAATTCCCATTCTCTCTCTCTCTCTCTCTCTCTCTCTCTCTCTCTCTCTCTCTTTTCTCTCTCTCTCTCTCTCTCTCTCTCTGTCTGTCTCTTGCTCTCACACTCACGCTCACACATACACATACACACACAAACACACACACACTTTCTCTTGGAATTGCTTCACTTATTCATTTGTACTGTGCTGTTAGTTTAAAATTTATTTTTGTGTATTCACCAAGAGAACCAGTATACCTGCTCTCACTCATGACATAGGTGGATGAAAGAAGAGTAATGGGTTGTACATAAGAGAGATTACGAGAGAGAGAGACAGAAAGAGCATAGGAGAGGAACCAAAGTGCTTGTAGACAGCAGCTTTGCCACTAGTGACAGGTTACATCTTAGACGGTTAGACGTATCCATTATCTATTTGCATACATGTCCGCAGCTATGCACTTTTAGCGGTATGTCTTCAGGTGGAGTGAGGTATTTGAACCTTTCAGAAGTAAACCATAGCACTGCTCACATGACTAATGAGAAACTATATAGGTAAGAGAAACTAGTACAAGCAAGATAAAGAAATAAAGAGGGCAATCATGCCTTTAGACAGAAAAAAATTACTGTAAGTAGTAGTCTTTTGAAAATTGTCATATATATGCAATATTATAGTCATATATAATAGTCATATGTATGTATGTATGTATGTATGTATGTATGTATGTATGTATGTATATACTGTTAGGCTCCCCTCACTGCTAAAATTTTGAATTTTTTTTTCTCTTGCTCTTATGGCACAGAATGACATGACTTGACAGGAGAACTACAGTGAGCTGCAGTGTGCTCAGAGTCACTGTGAATTATTTAGAGTGTGGGAACCCTCTGATGTATGTCTCCCACCTTCAGCCCTGCCATCTCTCCTCATCCCTCCTTCTCCTCTGCTCCTTCTCAGTGACTTTCCTTTGGCTAGTAAAATTCATTGGTTATAGCTGACACACTGATTCACCTGGGTGTGAGAATCACTGGCAACTGACGATCAAAAGGCTACATTTAGAGGAGATGTATGGAGAGATAAACTAAGAGAAGTAGACAGACAGAACAGTGTCAGGAACCACTGGGATAGTTCCCTGCCAGACCAATGGAGGGGGTGCTGGCAGGTGAATAGACGGAGCCTGCTTTATCATTTGTATTCCCCATGTACTTTGTGCCACCCACCTCCCTATTGTTCCGCCTTCCCACCTTGTTATCTGTTCCCCATTTGCCCTGATGTTTTGCCCTATATATGAGCCCTTGTGTGCCTGTTTTTTGCCAGTCATTGTTTGTTTGTTTGTTTTCATGTTTGTTTGTTCGTTTGTTGGTCGATATGACAGACCATTCCTGTTTTGTTTATCATGTTTAGTTTTGTTTTTTGTTTCGTTTTAATCTTGTCTTACCCCTGTTAATAAAGCAGTGCTTTGTTCAATCCTGTACATGGGTCTGTTTCCATGGTGTGCGGACACACGCGGTTCCCACGGAGTGGAGTGAGCACGTAGAATGGTGGGCAGTTAGCGGGCGGAGGCTCCTCTGCATGGGCTCTCTGGATTTCCTCCACCAGATCCCACTGGATGGGTCCCAGGATCACCGCGGGTGGAAGGATGGGCTCAGGGTGAGGGAGAGAGTTCTTGGAGTCTAGCTGTCGTGATAGGGCGTCAGCCTTACCATTCTTGGATCTGGGGTGATAGGTGACTGAGAATTGGAACCTGATGCAGAAGAGAGCCCAACGAGCTTGGCAGGGGTTTAGACGTTTGGCCCCATGAAAGTACTCCAGATTTCGATAATTGGTGAGGATGAGGAATGGATGGCGAGCTCCCTCAAGCCAGTGATGCCACTCCTCCAGAGCCACCTTAATGGAAAGGAGTTCTCAATTCCCCATGTCATAGTTAGCCTCTGCCGATGTGAGTTTTCTGGAATAAAAGGCACAAGGGTGAAGTTTGCCAGTGTTTGTCTGATGTTGAAATAACACAGCCCCAATACCAGAGTTAGAGGCGTCTACCTCCATCACGAACGAGGTGTCTGGGTCAAGGTAACACAGGATGGGAGCTGTGGTGAACCTCTGCATGAGTTCCCATGATGCTTCACGGGCTGGTTCCAAGCAGGGAAGTTTTTTGGGTTTGCCTCTCAAAAGGAAATTGCAGGGGTTCTGCAATGGTGCTATAGTTCCTAATAAACCATCAGTAGAAATTGGAAAATCCCAGGAAACGTTGGAGCTCTTTGACAGTAGTGGGTTCAGGCCAGTCTGTGACAGCTTTCACCTTGGTTTGATCCATTTCCACCCCCTCCGGGGAGAGAACATATCCTAGGAACCTGAGAGTTCTGCAATGGAATTCACATTTCTCCAGTTTAACAAAAAGGTCATTCTATTTCAGGCAGGTGAATACAGCTCGTAGAGGATGTTGTTAATGTAAGCAATGACAAACTGGTTGAGCATGTCCCTGAATATCTCATTAATCAAGGACTGGAATACTGCGGGGGTGTTGGTAAGTCCGTAGGGCATGATCAGATACTCATAGTGGCCCCGGGTTGTGTGAAATGACGTTTTCCATTTGTTGTCCTCCTTGATACAAATGAGATTGTAGGCACTGTGGAGATCCAGTAAGGGGAGTGGGTACAGGTAGTGTACTGTTATAGCATTCAGCCCTTGGTAGTCTATTCAGGGACGTAAACTGTCATCTTTTTTCTCGACGAAGAAGAACCTGCCGCTGCTGGGATGTAGAGGGGCAGATATGTCCAGCCGCCAATGTAGTCTTCCATGGCTCTTGTCTCGGGGAGACAGAGAGGGTACACTCGATTTTTGGGTGGCATGGCATTGGGGAAGAGTTCGATGGCGCAATCCAAGGGCCGGTGAGGAGGGAGGTGCCTAAGCCCTGTCTTTACTGAACACCTCCCATAAACTATGGTACTCCTGGGGAAGAGTGACTGTCGTGCTGGTTTCGGGGCTCTTGATGGACCTGGTGAGGCATGGATGGGGTTGAGCAGAGTGGATTCAAAGCATTGAGATGACCAGCAAGTGAGTTCTTTATTTCTCCAGGGGTCATGGAGCTGTGACCCCCCAAAATGATGGGACTAGCAGAGCTGATGAAATAGAAGACCAGCGGTTCTGTGTGAAAAAGTCCAATGGTGAGTGTCAGTGGTTTGGTTTGGAGGTAGAGATATCCATCCCCGATGTCTATTAATGCTGAGACAGGAAAGAAGTCATGAGCATGGCTCAACATAGCGGGTACAGAAACATTGGTACGAGGTTTATGGTATCCCACCTGAGTTTTGGAGGGTCTCTCGGGGCAGCAGTAGACCTGGTGGCCTGGGCTGCCACAGTAGTAGCACAGGTCCTGTTTGTTGCATCGAAGGCACTCCTCCTCCGGCAGCCATGCCCTTCTGATCTGCATGGGTTCTGAAGTGTCGTCTCTGGGCCTGGTGAACTCAGTAAAATGGTGGTCTTGATGACGGGGACCTGAGGGCGTCTGAGGTTGTCCAGATGGATAGCCGCACCAACATAGCTGGCTAATGTGATGTCAGTGCTGTGGCAGGCCAGTTCGGCTTGGAGAGTAGGATGGAGGCCTTCCTACAGCTAGTAAAGCTGTGTCATTCCATTCTGCTTGAGCAGCAAAGGTGCGGAATTTAATGGCGTAGTCCACTGTGGTGTCCTTGCCCTGGCGCAGCTCCAAAAGTGGAACTGAAATGTCCTTTCCTCCCACTGGATACTCGAACACTTCGCGAATTAAGCCCGCAAATTATGCAAACGAGGTCTGAATCTGGGGATCCATGTCCCAGATGGCTGAAGCCCAGTCTAAGGCTCTTCCAGTCAGAAGCGACAACATGAAGGCATACCTTGTAGTTTCTTCCTCGTAGAGGTCGGGCTGATGAGCAAAGCTGTCACACTGACAGATGAATCCCCGACAGTGATCCGCAAATCCATCAAATTCATCGGGTAATGCCATTCGTGGTGATTTGCAATGTTGAGCTGGAGTGGGGGTGGGCGGGGGTTGTTTGGCAGCATAGCTTGGGCTTTGGGCTGTTGCTGCAGCTGGAGGTTTTCAGCCTGGAGTGCCGCCACTTGGTTCTGATACTCGCGAATAAATGCACATTGGCAGAGTAGCACCGCTTGATAATCCGCTGGACTCATCGGTAGAAATACAGGCAGGGTCAACACGGTAATCAGTATCAGAAAAAAGGCAAAATCATAGTCAAGAATAAACAGGCTAGGTTATACACAAAGACAAACATGATAGCAATATAAACACTTAGTATGTTACGGGGGAATGATACTTCATAAAAACCAGTGTGTGTGCCGCTTAAATGTCCGTGTAGCAACCAGGAAGTGAATCATTTGATAACTCATAACTCAGTGGAGGGCTCCCTCTGGTGTTCAGAGTTCTTACGAGACGTGACAGGTACAAGAGGAATAAAACACTTCAGGATGCTTCACACCATACCATCAACTTTTATTATTACTTCCTATTACATCATTACTTACATAAATTGTATGATGCTCTTCATGCAGGGACCCTAAATTTTAAATGTGTGAGATTGAGAGAAAAAGAAAATAATTCACTAAAAATACAACAGCATGTTGCCATGCAACCTGGATATCTGGTTTTACAAGTTTTGATACATTTTTTGTCTGTTTCTTTCAGCCAATCTGAAAGAAAAAAAATACGTTACTGAGCAATCAGTGGTGGGCAAAGTACACATACAGAATAACTAATGTTTGCTAGACACATCTGCGTCCTGGGAATCAGTTTTAAACAAATGAGAAGTGAGGATCTAAGCAGATTCACTTTAACAGAAAGTTGCTGCACTACAGATTCAGAGGAAAAAAAATTCAAATTCATCACATTCAATATTTCAGTATTTAGTAACTAATGCTTTGGTGTGTGATGGGCAATTACAGTATTTGTGCAGTAATCTTATTCTGCTTTACATAAAAACTATGAAAAAGAAAACTTACTTGGTAACTGGTAACAATAAAAGTTGAGCTATTGGGTTATTGTAGCGGCGGTCCGCCGGAGGTGGTAGTAGCTGGATCCATGCACAGGGCTAGAGAGGGGGAAGGAGAGTGAATTGTAGTCGGGGGCAGGCAGAAAGTTCGTAACCGGGGAAGCAAACAATAGGCAGAATAATCCAATAGGGCAGAGACAACAGGGAAGTCAGAAAACAGTCCAGAGTTCATAAACCGGAAACGGGAATATCCAAGGTAAGGCAAAAGACTAAAACGGGAAACAGTCCAGGTCATGCACAAAAAGACAATCCAACAATAGCATGAGGCAAATGCTTGGTAGGTCCACATGAGAACGATACTTCGCACGGAGCCGGAAGTGTGCTCCGTATTTATGCCCGAGCTGCAACACGGAAGTGCCTCAAAAGTTGGGCGAGAGCTCCCTCCCGTGGCTGGATCTCGGGCGGGGCGTGACAGAGCCCCCCCCCAGGAACACCTCCCGGTGTTCTACGCCAAGGTCGCCCCCGAGGTCGTGGAGTGGGTTTGTTCGGGTGGTCACGGTGGAAGTCCTCAGCTAGTGACGGGTCCAGGATGTCGGCCGCATCCACCCAAGAGCACTCCTCGGGCCCGTACCCCTCCCAGTCCACCAGATACTGGATCCGCGACCAGACCCGTCTGGAGTCCAGGCAAGCATGCACCTGATAGGCCGGGGACCCCTCAATGTCCAAGGGAGGGGGCGGCTCCACACCGGGCATCTCCCCACTGCCTAGAGGGTGCGCTGAGAAGGGATACGTGGAAGGTGGGGCAGATGCGGTATGATGCCGGAGCCGATAAGCCACTGGATTGACCTGGGCAGCTTGAGTCTCAGGTTCCATGTAGACAGCCAGACCATTTGGCCCACCCGATAAGGGGGGTGCGGGTGGCGGCACCGGTTTGCTAGGATCCTCTGCCTCTTGACTGCCCTTTGAAGGTGCACATGGGCCCGCTCCCAAACCTCCTGACTCAGGCGGGACCACTCCTCCACGGCCGGGACATCCGAGGGCTCTCCTGACCAGGGAAACAGAGGAAGCTGGTACCCCAGCACGCACTGGAAAGGCGTCAAGCCTGTGGAGGAGTGAGTAAGGGAGTTCTGCATGTATTCCACCCAAGGAAGGAACTCATTCCATCGTTGCTGCTCTCTGCTGCAGTAGGATCTGAGGAACCTGCCGATCTCCTGATTGAGCCGTTTGGCCTGGCCATTAGACTGGGGATGATAGCCAGAACTCAGGCTAACGCCGATGCCCAACTGTGCACATAACGACCCCCACACACGGGAGGTGAACTGCGCTCCCCTGTCCGACACAATGTCCTTGGGCAGGTCGAAGTTCCGGAATACATGCTGGAACATAGCTTCTGCCGTCTGCATGGCTGTGGGTGATCCCTTGAGGGGGATCAGCTTACACCCCTTCGAGAACCGGTCCACCACGACCATCACCGTAGTGAGTCAGGTAAGTCGGTTAAAAAATCCACAGACAGGTGGGACCAGGGGCGTCGGGGAATCGGAAGCCGCTCCAGCAACCCCTCCGGAAGCTGGCGGCTGGCCCAAGACTGCGCGCATGTCGGACACGCCTGCACATAGCCCTCCACATCGGTCCCCAGTGATGGCCACCAGAACCTGCGACGAGCGAGTTGGATCGACCGACGGATCCCTGGATGTCCGGAGCTAGGAGCCTCATGCACCCATTGCATCACCTGACAGCGGAACTGAAGCGTTACAAAGACCTTCGTAGCAGGGCAGCCTGCAGGGGGCGGCTCGTCGGCGTGGGCCCGTCGAATCTCCTCCATGAGGCTCCACCGTACCGGCGCTAGGATGACAGTCACTGGCAGGATGAGATCGGGCTGCACGGGCTCGCTGGAGGCCTCGAACTGCCTGGATAGCGTGTCCGCCTTGCAGTTCTTGGAACCGGGGCGATAGGTCACCAAGAACTGAAACCAGGTAAAGAACAGCGCCCACCTGGCCTGACGGGGGTTCAGCTGTTTGGCGCCATGGAGGTACTCCAGATTGCGATGGTCCGTGAGGACCATGAATGGATGTCACGCCACCTCCAACCAGTGCCGCCACTCCTCCAGCTCTGCCTTGATGTATAGCAGCTCCCGGTTACCCACGTCGTAGTTGGCCTCCGCGGCCGTCAGTTTCCGGGAATAGAAAGCACACGGGTGAAGCTTCCCTGGTTCACCGTGTCGCTGGGAGAGCAAGGCCACAAGACCACTGCTCGAAGCGTCCACCTCCACCACGAAGGGGAGGTCAGGGTCTGGGTGACGCAGGATGGGGGCCGTGGTGAAGCACTCCTTGAGTCGCTGGAAGGCTGCCTGGGCCTGGTCCGTCCAGGCCAATCTCCGGGGTTTACCTTTAAGTAGCAACGTTAGGGGTCCCGCCACAGAGCTACAGTTGCGGATGAACCGCCGATAGAAGTTGGCAAACCCCAGGAAGCGCTGTAGCTCCTTCACCGTGGAGGAGCTGGGCCACTCAGTGACCGCATGCACCTTGGTAACATCCATCTCAACCCCCTGCCGCATGATCACATATCCCAAGAACGACATCGTAGTCTGATGGAATTCACACTTCTCGGGCTTAACGAAGAGACGATGCCGCTGTAACCTGGAGAACACCTCCCGAACATGACGCATGTGCTCCTCCAAGGAGGTAGAGTACACCAGGATGTCGTCGATGTATGCTATCACCCATTTCCCCAGAATATCCTGGAACACCCCATTGATGAGGGATTGGAACACCGCCGGGGCATTGGTAAGGCCGAAGGGCATCACAAGGTACTCATAGTGGCCATGGGTAGTGTGAAACGTGGTCTTCCACTCGTCTCCCTTGCGGATGCGGACCAGATTATAGGCACTGCGTAAAATCCAACTTGGTAAAGAACTTCGCCCCTCTCAGCTGCTCCAGAGCCGCAGGTATCAAGGGCAAAGGGTAGGGATAACGAACGGTGATGGCGTTAAGTCCCCTATAGTCAATGCATGGGCGAAGGCCCCCGTCCTTCTTTCCCACAAAGAAAAACCCCGCCGCAGCCGGGGACGTGGAAGGCCGAATGTGGCCAACCGCCAGAGCCTCCTCAATGTACTCCTCCATGGCTTTAGTTTCAGGAAGAGAAAGTGGGTAAACCCGCCCCCTAAGAGGAGAGGCATTCAGCAGCAAGTCAATCGCGCAGTCCCATGCTTGGTGCGATGGCAGGCAAGCGGCCCTCTTCTCACTGAACACCTCCCGGAAGTCCTCATAGACGCGAGGAATGTGGCCAGAGGACAAGGAGGCCGAATCCTCCACCAAAGAGGTCCTGCAAGGCCTAGACACTGGCTTGAGGAGACACTCCTTGAGGCATGCATCCAACCAACAAACCAGCTCCCCCGTGCGCCAGGAGATTTGGGGGTCATGGCACCACAACCACGAGAAGCCCAGGATCACGGGGTTCGCAGGAGAAAAGGTGACATAAAACGCCAGATGCTCACGATGAAACAGGCCCACCTGGAACTCCAGCAGTTTGGTCTGACGCGTGAGAGAGCCCCCCCCAATGGGCTGACTGTCAATGGCCGTTATCCTGAGAGATGGTACACAGGGGATGGTAGGGATCCCGAGCTCCTCCACCAAGGCCCCGTCAATCAGGTTGATGGCTGCTCCAGAGTCTATCAGGGCTGGGACAGAGACACAACGTTCAGCGAAACACAGCGACATCGGTATTGTAAGGCTAAAGAACAATGAGTTCTCACCCACCTGAGCTGATGAAGGTCTCTCAGGGCACCGGTGAATCATGTGAGGCCCCGTAGTAATAGCATAGCCTCATCTGACCACGTTGCTGGTGTTCCTGTTCCGTCAACTTAGATCTCCCAAGCTGCATGGGTTCAGGGACCTCCTCCCTAGGTCTAGGGACATCAGCATGCACACGTGGACGAGCCGAGACAGGTGGGTGTGCCCCCGCTTGATTCTGGCGCAGACGGATGTCCAGGCGGATGGCCGTGGCCATGAACTGCATTAGAGAGGTGGCTTCCTCACGACACGCCAGCTCGGTCTGGAGCGCGGGGTTCAGTCCCCCGCGGAACACTGCCCAAAGTGCCACCTCGTTCCACCCAGACTGAGCCGCCAGGGTGTGGAATTTGATGGCGTAGTCTGCTGCCGAGTCAGACCCCTGGCGTAGCTCCATCAGCTGGAGGGAAATGTCCTTTCTCCCCGCGGGATATTGAAACACCTCCCGAATCATTCCCGCAAAGAAAGAGAAGAATGAATGAATCAGAGGGTCCGCGTCCCACACTGCAGAGGCCCGTTCCAAGGCCTTACCAGTCAGCAGTGATAGCAGAAAAGCACACCGAGTCCCATCCTCGTGATAAATCTCCGGTTGGTGTGAGAAAAACACTTCACATTGCCTCAAAAAGCCACAACAGTGATCGGCAGCACCATCATATTTATCAGGCATAGCTAGACGGCGCGCTGCTGGCGGATCACGTGAGGGTGCGGAGTTGGTTCTGAAGCGCCTCCACCTGATCTTGAAAGGAGCAGATTAGCGCTCCTTGCCGCACGATAATCTCATGCAGCTCCGCTGGATTCGTAGATGGCAAAGTATCCTGTAGCGGCGGTCCGCCGGAGGCGGTAGTAGCCGGATCCATGCGCAGGGCTGGAGAGGGGGAAGGAGAGTGAATCGTAGTTGGGGGCAGGCAGAAAGTTCGTAACCGGGGAAGCAAACAATAGGCAGAATAATCCGATAGGGCAGAGACAACAGGGAAATCAGAAAACAGTCCAGAGTTCGTAAACCGGCAACGGATCTCAGGCGGGGCGTGACAGTTATTGTGTTGTTGTATATTTATATATAAATATATACTGCTGCTCAAGAGTTACTGATTACGTTAGCTTATTTAGCTAACTAAAGTGTAACTAGCCATACACGACATAATTAATATAATGACAGATTTATTGACATACACAATAAAATCCTATAAATGCTGCAAGCTAACTGGATTCATATTAAAGAAAATGGTCATTCTGATTATCACAGGACGTGCTCACCTCTACATTTTCGCAAATATGATGTTGAATTCTTGTAAGAAGAAATCGTATGTTACTGAGAGAGCGCAGGAATCTGTATATGAAAGAGTCTTTCTTCTGTTCTAACTTTAAACAGATACTGCAGTTCAGGCCACAGGCCATGGGCGTGCAGGTAAAAGGATGGGGTCAGGTTTTTCTTGCTCTACCCAACTGTTTGCGCTCGCTGCATTTAATGAAACCAAAACGATACGTTTGTCACGTACTGGTGGTACCAGGCGAGAAAAAGCAGACCCATACGCAGGGATAGACTTAAAACAGGGGTTTATTCCAAAATAAGAACACTCATACATAGGAACACGAAGGGAAAAACCAAAACACAGCACAAAGACTCACATTAAAGACGAGGACTAGCAACAAACACAGGCACGACAACCAATATAAATAAGGGTAATAATCAAAGGAACACAAGGGACAGGTGAACAGAGGCGGGAACAGGTGGGGCTAAAATGTCAAAACAAAACACACATGGCACAGAGAAACAAAACCCCTGCTAGAAGCCCCCTAGTGGCCCAACAGGGAACTTTGCCAACCATGACAACGTTATGTTGGGTCAAAAATAATGCGCACACTGTAGCTCGGTTTGCTGTGCTGGATGTGGGATAATGTAGTGGAGTAGAAAGGACGATATGTTACTTCGAAATGTAGTGGAGTGAACGTAAGAAGTCTCAAAAAATGTTTATACTTTAGTAAAATACAGGTACTGGAAAAAGATTAATTCTTTATTAATTTAATTAATTTATTAAAAGATTTATTTCTTTATTGCCCACCACTGTGAGCAATAAGGTTAATAAAACAAACAATAAAAAAAAACACAAGAAGAAAACTAATACAAAGCACAAGAGATAATAATCATGCTTATGAAAAGAGTAGCCAAGATTATTTACTGTAAATCACTGGTAACAGGAAGAGTAATTGTCTTGCACTTCTCAGTAAATGTATACAGAAACCAAATAACCTGCACATCCTGTTGTTCAAGTATACATACACATATATTTTGTCTCTCTTTTTTCAGTCAATCTGAAAGAGCAGCGAAAATACGTTACTGAACAATAAGGTTAAGTATAATTTATTCATCATAATGTTTTGTAATGTTACTATATGCCAATATAAATAATGTACTACTGATGTCATTTACAGTAATTAGATATTTTCTGATATTTTCTGATATTTTCTGATATTTTCTGCAGTGAAGGTGTCGAATAACAGCAATGGTGAGTGTCTTTGCGTTCTTGCTGTGTCAGTGTTGTTCTCATGGAATTCATCTAGAATTACCTTATTTATATCAAGATAATGAATCAAACCAATCAGACAAAATCATTGTAAATTATTACTTTAAGCTGTTAGATGACATCAGTAAATAATTTATTGTACTTTTTCCAGACCAATATATAACTATTTAAATGAGTCAGTGTTTTGTAAATGTTTGCTCTGCTTTGTTTGATGGTAAACTACAATGTTAAATTAAACAGTTTGCACGAATAGAAGAAACAAAATAATGATAAAGCCCTAAGCCACAGGCAAATTGCCTATTATTGTACTGCCAGTGGCAGAAAGCGTAATGTTTAGGCAGAAATGACACCGATGTGACTTAACCTCTTCCAAAACAGGAATGATTCAGTAATTTATAGCATAATATATCATTGTTTCACAGCCAAAACATAAATTTGAACCTTGCATGTTAATACTACACTTTATGTCTAAATCTTCATTTACTAAGCCTGTGGTTCATCACACAAACTGTGGCTGGAATGCTACAAAATTCTTTGAGAGATACCAACTAATGGGAAGCATCATCAAATTGTTGTTGAATCTCTTTTCCATCACTATATTCCCAATTCAACTGCAATTAAAAATGTAATTATTAATTATTAATTATTATTATTGTTGTTGTTGTTTTTTTATGATGACGATAATGAATTAATCAGGATAGATATTAATAAATAATACTTATTAAAATAAAGTGTTAAAAAAATTTTCAGAAAGGTGTATAAAAGTTTGTTTAAATCTATGCATGCTAATTTTGTAATTTTGTTTTTTTTCTGTTATTATCTATAAGTATTTCCTATGGTGGATGATTTTTTGTTTGTTTTGTAGGCTTCTATGAGTTTAATGGGACTCCATTAAGAGGGCTTCAGTACTGTCAAAAAGTATGACTCGAAATACACTCAAAATGCAAGACTAGGAGACCTGTTTATGGTGAAATGTGGCAGCAGTAGTGACGGATCTGGTCCAGGATACTACCATGCTGGAGTTTACTGCAGTGAAGAGGAAGAGGAGATCATTCACTTCACAGGTAAAAATCTCTAAATATACTTATAAGGTTCTAGATATTCAAATGACTGTAATGTAATATTCATTTTTAACTTAATATATCAGTGTATACATTACAGCAGCTGTTTACAGGGTACCATTTTTTAAAAGAGGGCCATGATAAACCATGATATAACGTTACACACCATATAACATTATAATGCATAATAAACAACATGACTATTTACAATGAATATAAACAGTCTGAATATAAACAGTTAATTAGAATTATTTCATTAAGGCCAGCTGTGTGATAATTACTTCCAAATATAAGATTAAATGTAACTGTTTCTTTCTGAACACAGCCACATCCCCAATTATGAAAGACTGTTCACACCTTTTTTCATATTTTCCCTAAAATATTCAGATTTTTTTTAAGTTAATATTTATACATTGTAATTTCACATTGTGGATGGAAAAAGTTCTGACATGATTTATCTTAGTTTCCTTTTTTACATCACAAAACTGGTGGTATCTACTCTATAGTAGTATAATAGACATGACTTTTCTACGGATACTGATGTTATGCAAATTTTACTATATTGTATATACTCATACACTTTTTTCCCCCCAGTCTCAACATCTCAGTCAAGCTCATCAGGGAGCACAGCGAGTTCCAGCTTCAGTTCTGGTCCAGGTTTTGTAAGCAAAGTGCATGTGAACATGTTCTGTGGAACAAACAAATTTGCAATTTACAGGAAAAATGGAGAAATCCCTACATCATTTAGAGCCAATGTTAGAAATGCAATGAAGAAAATACCAGAATATGATGTTTTGGACTACAACTGTATCCATTTTGCCATGGGACTACTAGATGCCAAATTACAGGTAATACATTCCTTGTTAACTTCGGAAAAAAATGACTTTGAGACCTATTTTCATGATCATGACACATAATATGTATTAAAGAGATCACAAGGGTCAATGATGACGATAGACAGAATAGCCATTTATTCTCTGCTTATAAGTACAGCTGTGAGCCTTCTGGCATTTGTCTCTATCTTTACACATCCTCAACCCCGAACAGTTTCACAGCTATCAAGATGCTACTACTGTCATCAGTCTGAGTTATTTCTAGTTTCAAGACAGAGATCTAATGTCAGTGGCTTAGCTGCTCACATTCCCAATGAAGGTTTATGCTGGTACGTCTCAAACAGCCTGCAAACTGCAGTGCCAACTAATTTAGAAGGTTCACAGCAACAGGGATGAATATTTTTGCATGGATATGTACATATACATAAGTTTATGTAAAGTAAGACTTTATAATCAGTGTTTCTAGGTGGAGGCAGATACAAGTGCAGGTGATTTATTAACATAAGCGATAGTGTGTGTGTGTGTGTGTGTGTGTGTGTGTGTGTGTGTGTGTGTGTGTGTGTGTGTGTGTGTGTGCGCGCACTGGAGCCAATGGCTTGCACCCAGCCAACTGACATGAAAATTAAGTCCATTATTTAACTGTTTCTTGTTAAATTTTGTTATGTGTATTTTTTTTTACAGACTATAAAGAACTATATTGAAGTTTTAAAAACCACTAAAGTAATTAACAGAAGCACAAACCTGTAAGTATGTGCTAATGCAGTGACACTCCTCTCCACATTACTTGGGAATAGAATTTTCTTTTACTATTTTTAAATCTCTTCTTCTGTTTGTGTTTCTGTTTCATTTTAGGGAGCAGGCGTCATTTCCGATATAGAGCTTATACAAAAAGTGTTTGCTGGAAAATTTTGGTCTTGCTCTTTTGTATTTGAATGTCATGAAAAGAAAGAAAGTGTGATATCATTGTATATTATGCTTATTTGATGTTTAATTACTTGTCTACTAGATTACTTAGCATTTATATATAAACCTTATTGCCAGAAAAGCTGGAACACTTTCTAAAAATGCAATTAAAACTAAAATCTGAAATTTGTTAATTTACTTGAATTTTTTATTTAACAGACAAAAGGACAGAGACAATATTTTCAGTGTTGACTGACATGTTTAATTCTAATTGTTAATTCTAAAAAAAATTGAACACACAACACAACACACAACACACCTGCAACACACAAAATTTGGGACAGACGCAAAATAAGACTAACACTGTTCTGGAGAGGGTATTGAGATTAAGTATAAAAGGAGCATTCACTGAAAGGCTTAGTCTTTGCAAACAACGATGGGCGAGAGAATTGTCAGGAAGTTCATAGACAAAATCATCTGAGATGGCCCGAAAGACCATGGAAGCCTTTTCTGTGGTCAGTCCAGTCCACGTTTCAGCTGGTTTTTGAGAGAAAACAGACATGGGCTTCTATGTAGCATAGATACAAAAAAAAACTATTCACATTTTTTAGCAACAAAATGTGCAAAAACCAGCATCTGTGATGGTATAGGGAGTGTGGTAGCATAGTGGTTATTAAGGCTTTGGACTACTGATTGGAAAGTTGTGAGTTCAAATACCAGGTCCACCAAGCTGCCGCTGCTGGGCCCTTGAGCAAGGCCCTTAACCCTAAATTTCTCAGTTGTGTAAAAAAAACGAATGAATTAAACTGTAAGTCGCTCTGGATAAGGGCATCTTCAAAATGCCGTAAACGTAAAATTTGTCATGTGGCCTCTCAAAGAACAGTCCTTGGCTGCCCACAAAAATGCTATTACCCCGCTACAGGGGATGTGGAAGTTTAGTGGTTAAGGTGTTGGACTACTGATTGGAAGGCTGTGAGATTGAATTCCCGGTTCACCAAACTGCCACTGCTGGAACCCTGTGCAAGACACCCCTGTGCACCCTTAATTGCTGAGTTGTATATAAAAAAAAAAATGAGGCGAATTGCTCTGGATAAGGGGGTAAATGTACATTTTCTGCCCTATTAAATGGCCATCCTGAAGTTGTGGAACCACAAAATCAAAACAAAAAAGCTCAACAAAACAATAACAAATGTCCTTTTCAAATAGTCTTCTTTGCAGTGGCTTGCTTGGCATAGCTGTCATTGTTGCATATTCTTTCTAATGATGCATTTCACCTCTTGCATGCTGATGTCAGGGGACTTTGACAGAGCATGGCCTGTGAGTTAAGGACACAAAAACAAATAAAACAAAATATTACTTCAATGTTTTTTTTTTTAATCACAGAAAATTTACCCTACAGCATTAACACAATAACACAGTTTAAGCAGCATGTAGGGATGTGAACACAAGCCTGTTTGTTATCTGAACTCTAATCAGATGGCAATAAACCAAATTGCCAACATGGAACACTGCTGTCACTTTGTAAGAAAGGTTGTAAATTAATCTGTTTTTATTTCATGTAGTTTTTATTTTAGAATGAATTTTCCCTATGCACTAACCAATTGTAGTATCAAGTTTTGTGCTATTGACTTATGGCCTTAATTCTATGTGTTTGTGTGACTCTGACTGTTGCACTGGCAACCTGGGTTTCCCTGCCATAGACACTCACAGCATGGTCACAGATGTAGAATATTTGCTGTCTGTAGAGAGTTAATCTGTCTTCTGAGGGCTTGGCATCAGAGCCTGGCTCAAGACACACCTACAAAGCAATTGAATCATCATTTATTTTGCAAATAGTAAAAGTAATGATAAAATAACGATACACATCCACTGGTAAGTCTACCTATTCATTAACTGTGAAGTATGGCATTCCCATATTTCCCAGTGAATGAGTAGTATGATGCAAAATGCTACTGTGCCATGCAAATGAGAGGTCAATTGGTCAGGCAATATGCATAATAACTAGTTAACATGCACATTCACCACGGATGCAGATTTTCTAATTAATGTTATGAGCCAAAGGTGGCATGGTGACTTAGTGGTTAGCACGTTTGCCTCACCACATATGAGCTTCTTACCATATCATCAGATGCTTGAGGAGAAACACATACAGAAACTGGTGAATCTACAGATGTTGTGTAGATGGATACAAGAGATTTGAATTTTTTTTTTTTTTTTTTTTTTTTTTTACAATTTAACACTACCTCTGGAATCTCTTTTGAAAGAAAGATTATTTTCCTTGTGGATGTATTGTTCCTTTAAGTTTTTTGTGATGTTATCTAGGACAAAGTATTTGTTAGATATTTTAATTCATACAATTACCTCTGGGGGGCACGGTGGCTTGGTGGCTTGGTGGTTAGCATGTTTGCCTCACACCTCCAGAGTTTGGGGTTTGATTCCCACCTCCTCCGGGTACTCTGGTTTCCTCCCCCGGTACAAAGACATGCATTGTAGGTTGATTGGCATCTCTAAATTGTCCGTAGTGTGTGTTTGCGTGAGTGAGTGTGTGTGTGCCCTACGATGGGTTGGCACTCCGTCCAGGGTGTATCCTGCCTTGATGCCCAATGACACCTGAGATAGGCACAAATCGGATAAGCAGTAGACAATGAATGAATGACAATTACCTCTCATGGTATCTAGTAGATCTTTAACATCTAAGATCTTTATGTACCTTTATATCCTGTTGCAACTTATTCCAGTTCCTAGACATCAGGTCCCCATATGATGACTCCTCCTTTAACGCCAAAACACAATAAGTGAAAAAATGACTCTATATTCAAGTTAGTTACCTCTAAAGATGCTTACTTTGCCAACAACTCCTTCTTCAGGCCTTCAATCATTTGGTCTGCTGCTTGGTCTTTTACTTAAAGAGGATATGGTTAATGTTATAGGATTTAGCAGCTGCGTTTATCCAAAGTGATGTGCAATTAAAAAAATAAAAAGAAAAAGAAAACTAGAAATGTTTGTGGAGAAAATGCATGTGAATGCTGAAAGCTGAAATAAATTGCGAACAGTGCTGAAAATTGCATGTTTCCTAAAAAAACCTTGAAGCTCCAATGCAGCGCTGAACATGGGAGCTGAAATGTTAAAGTTTTAAATAAGGTTTGTAGTTGAAACTATGCAAAGGTAGTCAAGGTTCAAAGTGGAGTATCTCTGAAGAACATTTCAAGATTCTGTCTGTTTGTGTCATTTTTCAAAATTTCCTGCAAAAAAATTCCTGGATATTTTAAAAAGTAGAAAAAGTGGAGAAAATCTCAATGGAAGCATAAATATTCTTAAAGAGCTGAGAAAAACTGTTGAAGCAGTGCTGAAAATGGCTGAAAGAAAACAGCTGAAATTCACAATCAAAACTGGAAAGCTGAAGCTGAAATAAATTGCTAAATTGAAATGAAATGAAATGCATTGATTTGAAACCTTAAAACTGAAGTGGTTAAGGCTCTGGGTTGTTGACCGGAAGATTAGACTGAAGTACTGCCAAGCTGCCACCGTTGGGCCCTTAAGCAAGGCCCCCAACCCACCCTGCTCCAAGGGCACTGTATCATGGCTGACCCTAAGCTCTGACCCCAACCCCCAAGGATGGGATATGCGAAGAAAGAATTTCACTGTGCAGTAATGTATATGTGACAAATAAAGACAGCCTAACTTACTACAGGTAAAGGTTTAAATCTCTTCTCATTAAAAATGGAAAGGAATAGGTGAGTGTGTATGTGTGTGTGTGTGTGTGTGAGTGTGTGTGTGTGGACAGACTTTAGTGAGATTTGGCTCGGCACACCTGTCAAACCTTTTGCTATACAAAACCACAACTCACTGCGCATGAGTGAACTTAAGACTCAAGACAACCAAAATCTCAGCTGTAGAGCATGACAGGAAGAAATGAATTGAACCACAATGTTAGCCTTGACCCCCTTACAGACAACACAAATTTGCTGACGATCAGATAATGTATATTTTTTGGCCAAAAAAGTGTTTTAGACTGAAAAACTCACCAAAATCAGATTTTCAACAAAGTCACTGCTAACTTAAGACTAACATGCTAGGGTGATTAGTTTCATCCTATCATGCAAATTCATGCGTTATAGTAGAGCAAACTAAGAATTAGCACCAAACCTGCACAACATGACTACATTTCTATTAGCTATAACAACATCTATGGAAAGTGGTCCATTTCTCTTGCTCTCTCTGTTTTTTTTTAATAAATTGCTTTATTGCCATATTTTTTCCACAGTTTATCATGATTTTATCATTTGCATTTAGCAACATTTCTTACTTTCCAGCAGTCTGTGACCCACTTTCATGAACTCACCAGTTGAGAAACAGTGGCCAAGTTTCCATCCACTGTTGTGTTATAGACCAAGTGAAACAAAAAATATGTTTTTGCTGTTTATTGAAACTACTGTAGGAAACCAAAATAAGGAAATAAAGAGAGACAAAGATGGATAAAGACTAAATACTAGCAAAAAGTAAGTAGTCTTTAGGAAACTGTCAAAACGCAATATAGTGCTATAGTGTTACACAGTGATGAAAGTATTTTTTTAATTGTTAAATCACTTTGTCCTGGTCCTTCTGAGGCTTCCCTTACTCCCTGCTGATTTTTTTTCTCTTGCTCTTTTATGACACAGAAGGACTTGACTTGACAGAACCTCAATTTTGCCAGCTGTCAGGTTTGTATTAATACTCTGTTCTTCTTTTCTTGGCCTCTTTAGTTATAGGTCATTTAACAGAGCCCTGTATGGCAAACTCATAACTTACATAACAATCGATGGCATCCTGCTGTTATTTAATTCTGTTCTTTTGCAAGACTTTGCTTTGCATTTTATTTTATGATTATGAAAATAACAAATGATCATTTTTCTATAACGGCATGCCTTATTGTGTGCTTACATAAATTGGTGCATATGGTGCACTTTAAGCAAGGATCCTAAATCTTAATTTAATATTTGGGTGTAAGTTTGAGACAATAAAAGAGTCTAAGTGTCTAGGGAACATCATTACCAGTTATTCAGTTTATTTCAGATGTCCAGATGTATTCTATTGTTCTCCATAGTAACCTTGTAATCCCTTATCTAGCAACACACACAAACAATCTACCGCTTATCCAAACTATACTCGGGTCACGGGGAGTCTGTGCCTATCTCAGGCGTCATTGGGCATCAAGGCAGGATACACCCTGGACGGAGTGCCAACCCATCGCAGGGCGCACACACACACACACACACTCCGGACAATTTAGAGATGCCAATCAACCTACCACGCATGTCTTTGGATTGGGGGAGTAAACCGGAGGACCCGGAGGAAACCCCCGAGGCACGGGGAGAACATGCAAACTCCACACACGCGGCGGAGGCAGGAATCGAACCCCCAACCCTGGAGGTGTGAGGCAAACATGCTAACCACTAAGCCACCGTGCCCCCCCCCCACACATATATATCTTGATTTTGTTTGTTTGAGTCTTCCATCTAATGTATCTGTGAATGTAATGTGTGTGTGTATGTGTGTGTGTGTGTGTGTGTGTGTGTGTGTGTGTGTGTGTGTGTGTGTGTGTGATCCTATATGCATACCATCGGTCAGGTGGAGCAAGCCTGTTGTGGTTTAATTGATTTTACATTAAGGTCACAGCTTTAAGGTATGCATTTGTCTCTTTGCATTTGGATTCAACCAACAATGTGCACAAAGGGAGAACACAGTGTGTATGAAAAAAGAGAGTATTATATTCATATATGGCACAATATCTATTAAATCACATTCAAGCACTTTTAAAATCACAATTTCTTTATTTAAGGCTTTGCATAATCTTATATTATACAAAGGTAAAATTCTTTAAAATGTGGAATTGCATTACAACTTCATGGGCACTTTTTCTTTTTCAGATTTCATAATAAATGCTTGAAAACAAACAGAAAATTGCATATCAAATGTATAAGGAATTAATCGTTCATAGCAGTGCACTCACCAGTAGCACCAGTAGCAGCTACAGATCCGTTACCACTTATCAACCTTGAGTGCATACGCCACAAAATCAAATTAACACCCCAAACACTTCTCCCAATCAACAGAAAGCTTTATCAAGGGCACTCAAATAAGTGGGGCAATTATGAGAGACAAATCACTCATCAAATATCAGCCATAAGTCAAGATATCTTTTAATTATGAAACATAAAAAATAAGACACAACAAATGAACAACACAAATGAGATTTGTCTCTTATATATGCACGGACATTCAGGTAGCCTAAAAGACAATGGGCCAGATGATTGATTGATTGATTGATTGATTGGTTGATTGATTGATTGATTGATTGATTTACTGAGTGGATGATATGGCAACAGATCTGTATTTCTACAAGCAGGTCCTAAGAACAGACCCCATGTTGCAGTGCATGACTGCAGTCATCAGGGGGAGCAAATGAGTCTCATTAGCCTCCAGAAGAGGGGCATCATTACATCAGAGGCACTTTAAATAGAGTGGTGATTAGAAACCCAAAACATTCACAGACTCCAGAAGGCACCAGACAGGGAGAAAAGTAGGTTGTGAAGGAAACATATTCAAAAACAAATTAGAAACTATATAATCTACAATGCTGTGTCTGAATTGAACTAAAGAATTGTTTCCTCTTTTGGTTCATTAGGTTAGTACATGACTAATGGCTTTGGTTTAAGTCAGGAAAATAAATTCGGGAACGCCATACAGAATACTGAAACAAAAAATCCTGTTTGAAAAAAAAAAATCAAACAAATATACAGGGAGGAAGGATGAGTATGAGGTTGGGGTTATTATCAGGGTGGATTTCATGCAGTGGACTGCTGGTGTATATTTATGTGGAGTCATTATTAGTTACATGTTCATTTACATGTTAACTGCTGTGTAGGATTTTCCTGTGTGTCTACGGGGTGATGTAGGGGACCAGATGACGTGCTCATCTGTAGTGAGATGTGATTTTTGTGTTTCGTGTGTTGATCAGTGTGTACGGGGTACAGGGTGCTGCAGGGTCATGTGCTCAGCTCCAGTGAAGGGCAGACGCTGGGTGCAGTAGTGGTGCACCACTTCCGGTATGCTGGGAAACACACAGCTGCTCTGGTCCAGTGTGTAACCACACTCTTTGGTCTGTGCTACAATAATGTGCACACAACCTTGGCTGGTCCTGGAGAGGGGGAGAGAGAGAGAGAGAGAGAGAGAGAGAGAGAGAGAGAGAGAGAGAGAGAGAGAGAGAGAGAGAGAGAGAGAGAGAGAGAGAGAGAGAGAGAGAGAGAGAGAGAGAGAGACAGACAGACAGACAGACAGACAGACAGAGTGATAAAGAGACAGAAACCAAGAGAGAAAACAAGAAAGAAAGCAAGAGACACACAGACAGACAGACAGACAGAATGATAAAGAGACAGAAAGCAAGAGGAGAGAGAAAGAGTTAAGGAGGGAAAGTAAGGGGGGGAGTGAGAGGAAGCAAGCAGATTTTATATCACCTACATCAGCTTTTGCAGGCATTGCTTAGTCACTTCACCCTTTAATATCTAATGTACACACTCCCTAAATATAGCCATGCAACGAATTAAAGGAATAAACCCCAAATGGATTTGTGATGGGGTGCATTTTGCACTCGGTTTGGCTTCGTTTCTCCGCTTAGAAGGAATAGTTATTGCAAATCAATACAAAGTTTTGCTTCAATTTATCATAAAGCCTTACTTTAGGGCAATGGAGTATTTGCTGGTGGCTGATTCGCTGTCGCGCACCAGGAAGCTGGCTTCCTTACAGTTCTGCAGCTGAGCCTCAGCCTCTTGACGACTGATGCTGCCATGGTACCAGCTTGAAAGACAGCGGGAGAATTACATAACATTACTAAATCCATTATGATTCTCTCTACCATGCAGAAATGAGTAGAGAAGAAATAAAAGTAGATCAAACACAATATCAAATTTCCATCTGAAAATTCAATCCTACTGTGTGACTTGCCACTAAATTTTCACCAGATATGAAAATGATACCTATATAAGATTATAGCAGTGAATTTCCTCGTAATTATTGCAAAAATCAAACAAATAATGCTCTTAATCTAGACAACCTGTCTACTATACTACCTGCTGTTTATTTACTAATGATAATGCCATAAAGAATGGAATTTTTCAAATTCACTGGCAAATCATCATGTTAGCTTAATACATTATTATAACAGTTCCATATTTTTTTTTTTTAAAAATCTATAATTTTACAAACCAGTTGTCTATTATTTAATAATAATCAAATTGCGATTGTTGCCTCAATTCACTTTAAGTCCTGCCTTTAAAACTAATGCATCAATTCAACTCATTTGATTGTTATATCCATTATTACTTTATGGACATGACACAGTGAGCATTTTTAGTTGACACACTGTATATGTTGTTGTTGAGAGTATTTTACAGTTTCACTAATGTAAATTGTTAAAAATGTTCAAACTGCACTGAGACTGGGGTCCTAAAATCCATAAAAATCAAATCATGGACAGAATTCAGTATTAGAGTAAACAGGTATATGTGAAAAGTCTGAGATAGGTAAATCAGAAAAGTATGAGATAAGTACATCATGTAAAGACCTGTTTGTTTCACTTCATACTTAAAGAGCATACACACATACACACCTCTGTAACTCGAGGGGCACGGTGGGGTCCACTTTATGGCTCTCAGAGTCCGGGTTGGCTTTCGGGGAGGATGGAGGGGACAGGCGCAGAGATTTGGGGGTCCAGCTCTTCACAGATCGCAGAGTCTGCTGTTTAACACCGGTGGGAGCAGCATCCTCTTTAGACACCCTCTCCACACCGTCAAACTGAGCTAATGAGTCAAGATGGAGCAATAATGCTGTTTATTCCATGACATTTTCTCAGTGACTAATCAGGTTAGCACACATTTTCTAGCATTAACTGACATAAACAGGTCAAATCTTATATTGTCATTTAAACTTATTAAACAATTCACATTTAATCTTTCCATATTTAATACGAATAACCATCCAAATCCATATCATACATGAAAGTGCCTTAATTCATCTTCATGTTCACTTTCCTGAACTTTTTTTATTGTTGTTCTATTTTTTTTAAGATTTAAAATGGGTTGTTTTGTGAATTTCATTAATTAATGTTTATTCATACAGTACACATGCACAATTATTCACACTGAGAGGCCATTTACACTTTTTTTCAGACCAACTTAAGACCCTATATGAAACCCATGTAGATGAGGAGAACACGCAGAGTAACCTGAGCTCAAAAACCTGAGCTCAAAATTAAACTGTGGACCCTAGAGCTATAAGACGCCAGCATTATCTATAATCAATATGAATTTCTTTTATAAAAAAAACAGACACTCAATATTTCACTTGCTTGGGAATTCTCTTGATGGAGGTCATGTGACAGAACTAAAATAATATGTTTTATATGTTTAAAATGTATACTACTACTACTACTACTTATAATAATAATAATAATAATAATAATAATAATAATTATTATTATTATTAGTATTATTATTATTATTATTATTATTATTATTACTATTGTTATTGTTAATAATAATAATAACAACAACAACAACAACAACAATAATAATAATAATAATAATAATAATAATAATAATAATAATACATCAATTCTAACTACTTTTAAGATCACGGTGTAAAACATGTTAAATACATTTTTTAAAATGAGGGTGAAATGCTAGACTTACCTGACAGTGCTCGAACAATCTGCTCCTTCTTCCACTCCCACGGGAGTTCGTACTCTGCAGGTGGTCGGGGGTCAGACTCGGGCCGGGTCAGGGGGATGCCCTCCAGAACCTCCTCATATGGCACGTCGTAGATCTGTGTGGATCCAGATCCTTCTCCATCTCCTCTGTTCAACACCACACAAACCTTCAGAAGGTCCTTGGACCCGCGCCGACGAATCTCTATGGGAACAAAGGCTGACCCTTCACACACTTACACTGAGCAGGGTTCTATGGTGATTCAGTCACCTGTCACCTGTTTACTACATCAGAGAAATAGTACAACACTGAGAATCAGAGGTTACAATCTATAATCAATGGATTTCATTTTTGGGTCCTATTTTTGCCTCATATTTTGACATGGATGATAACATCAAATGATACTGTAGATGGATTATATATACATACATACAAGTACTTATTTCTAAACTCATGATAGAATCTCATGAAAGGTTATCACTAAATTACACTTAATTCATCAATCCTTGCAGATGATCTTGTTCATTCTGCTATTTCTAAAATCTAATATTAATAAAATGAATACCAAATACAAAATGAATCTATGATATAAAATAACATTATTTAGATAGACAAAGATGGACAATGGAATTTTTGTCCTATTTACAATGCGTTTTTTTCCATCACATCTCAGATTGAAGAGATCTTCATTTCACTCATTCACAAGATTCTGAATCTTTAACTGTGGTCACTTTCAGCTCACACAGAATATACATTGACACATAACTGATCCATTAAAGCAGATTTTTATAGTCAGGCATCCCTTCAAAAATGCACAGGTTTATTGTAATGAACCTAACATAGCTGTTCATATGTTAGGCTCATTATTTAAATGTATACAGTATTATTTTCGCTCTTCAACGGAGAACTAGAACGTTTTACTCATAATGGCCAAAGTGACATTATTTACAGGCCTGCTTGTTTTTAAGTTATTATTGAAGAACAATTTAAAATGACTTATCGCTATAAGAGATCAATACTACTACATATAATACTTACATATAGCAAGATATGTCTATCTCTCAAGATAGTTATGGTTAATACTTCCATGAAACTTTCAAGAAAGGATCTAAGTGAAGAAGGTTACCTAGCCACTTAAGGTCACTTTGAAAAGCCTGCTAAAGCCATTTATCTGAGATGCTTTATCAGTTCATATACTTTATGAACATATATTTTAGTCTCCTGAATGATACTCCATATACTTTAGCCTCCTGAATGAGTGAGGTTTTTGAAAGAAAATTTCAGTTGGCTGTAGCACACAATGTACGTATTGTGGGTTTCAGGGGGGAACAGTAACAAATGCGCAGTGCTCCATCTTTCAAGCTGTGTTAGTCTGCTGTCACTTTGTGTCTGGCCTATTGTGTGAGAAAACAATGGTAGTACCAAGGGAAGGACAGCCCTGGCTTACGATTGGCTCGTTTCGCAGACCTACTTCCTGAGCTCTAGGAAGTCACTGTTGGGAGAGGAGGGGGGGCTTTCTCACACAGTCCAGCACACTGTGGGGGACAGCAGGGGTCAACTTCCTGCCCAGAGAATGGGGCAAAGGAAACATAGACAGGAAACGGGAAGCAGAAAGAGGAAACTGCACCCATTGTCCCTGCACAACACCATCGCCGTAGCAACCACCCGAGAGGGGGGACCGACATTTAAAACAGGGTGCTGTGATTTTAAATCCCTAAAAATCAGTCCTTCAGTCATCAAGACTACAAATGTACATTTTTTTTAAGAAGAAGGCAATAGAAAAATACGAGCAAAAAGAGCAATGTAGATCAAAAGTGAAAGATAGAGGACCTGTGATAATGAGTTGGGCATCATAAGGTTCCATATATCCATCATTCTCCCCTTCTCTTTCAGCTTCTCTCTGCTCTCTCGTTTTCTCAGCATCAAACGGGTCTGCATAGTCCTCCAAGATAATCAGCTGTTTAAAGGGAAAGAAAGATGCTGGCATCAATCACTTGGGTTTACACTGTTAGTTAATTGCCCATTCTTATTTTTTAATGTTTTTATTTTTTTGGAAAATGTATGGAATCTTTTGGAAACACATTTAAATAAAAAAAACAACAACATACAAATTACTTTTTACATTTTACAATATTAATGAATCATGGATCATGTCCTTTATATAGCCCACAGTGTGCTACTATTGTTTTACTGATTTTACAAGATTAAATAAATGAGCAAATTTTATAACAATTTACTGAGGACCATTTTTGTTGCCAGTTTAACCGGGGTTTTCCTTATTCACTTTCAAATAATGAAACCCTATAGGCAGACAAACTGCTGCTGTTACAGTTTTTTAATATGCACCACAACAAATCTAGTAAGGGAATACTCATTAAAATGACATCTTTGAATCAGAAGACATTGTGTCTTTTCTCTTGTCCAGTTCACCACCCCCACATCTACCCCCACCCTTCTATCCAAAGATACACACATCACCAGCCACCAACGCCCCTGGACTTAAATCTTGACTTCATGAGAGTCTCATTTCTATGGTATTATGTTCAAAGAGTAGCTGGAGGGCCAATCCACCTATGGGAGAGGTTACAGCATGTGTGTCAAGTGACATAATTCTTCAAACGCTAGCTTCACTGGGGATGGAAAGAAAAGACACATTGTATTGTGTGTGCAATCTATTCTTTCTTTATTTGTATGTGTGTGTGTGTGTGTGTGTGTGTGTGTGTGTGTGTGTGTGTGTGTGTGTGTGTGTGTGTGTGTGTGTGCGTGTGTGTGTGTGTGTGCACCTGGGCATATCAATGTTTGAAAATGACATTGCAAAGAAAAGGAAAGAAAGATAACAGGGTCTAAACTCTTTGTGTGTGTGTGTGTGTGTGTGTGTGTGTGTGTGTGTGTGTGTGTGTGTGTGTGTGTGTGCAGGATGACTGAATAGAGACAGGAAGAGAGGCAAGGAAAGGTTTGTGCTCATTGTGCTTGCTCTCCTGCTACTGTACTTGGGCTGATCATAATGTAAGCACAAAGTAAATAGGGGATAGGAAAGGAGAATGGGACGCACCGGAGAGAGAGAGAGAGAGAGAGAGAGAGAGAGAGAGAGAGAGCGAGAGAGTGAGAGAGAGAGTGAGAGAGTGAGAGAGAGAGAGAGAGAGAGAGAGAGAGAGAGAGAGAGAGAGGTGTAGTGTAGTGTAAGGGTGGGGGAAAGGGGATATGGTTATAAACAAAGGAAGCTGGAAAAGAGATATCGATCTTGTTTTTTTTCTTAATTAATTAACAAAATCATTTTCTTTGGTTCCCACAGACGTTTGAAGAGAAGAAGAGGAGTTGTGGCATGGCATGGGTGCAATGCAGTACAAAGTCAAACTAGATAAACCACAGGTTCATAATATAAAATATGGATTATACAGGGAGGTTTTATGCAGGAATAATTTTGCTTCTGAACTACACAACAAACACATTAAGCACATATAATGCTGAATCTTTTTTTTTTCTATCACATTCAGTGATGAATTACTTTATTGAATAACACACAAGCAGTATTTTGTTCATTTCATTTCAACACGAATAGGCCTATATAAGGAGTTAATTCACTGATGGGTTTTCCATAGTGTATTGGTTAACACCTGAAGTACTACAAGGTTAATAGCTGATATACAGCGTCTGATTAGATGATTAGATCGTACAATAATGTGCATAATGTGTGTTAATTCAGCAGTGATACACACACACACACACACACACACACACACACATCTGTCACATTATATCGCATTATATATAAAACAGATGTTTGCCCACCGTTTCGGTTTTAACAGGTGTTTTTCCACGCTCCGTGTCGCTCAGGGTGCCTTCAGCAGCAGCGCTGTTGTACTTCTTCTCCTGCCATTTATCCTGTTTATCCACTTTGATCATTCGGCTCATATACGCGTCGGCGATGGCGCTTGTCCTCAACGTGCGGTGATCCTCGAAACCCTCCATCTTTACATTCTTCTTACTTTTCCCAGGTATCAGGATCTCCCAAATCTTGGCATCCTTAACCGAGCCCGGACTCGACTGGTTTCGGCCCAGTTCAACAGCTGAGTTTTTGCGGTTCCTCCCGGAGAGGAGTGAACCCACTCCGCCTGCGTTCTCCGAGTTTTTCCGCGGACTCGCTTTGGCTCCGGTTCCGCCGTTCAGAGCCGCTCTGGGTCGAGTCTGCGCTCCGGATTCAGATGCCGAGCGAAGTCGGTCCGAGCCCGTTTTCAGAGTTGGGAAATCTTTAAACCACTTGGCCATGATAGAAACCTTGATGCGCAATGCCTCTCTCCATACACGTACACACACACAAAAACGCACAGCAACTTTCAGGAAACTTTCCGTGAACTTTCTTCTGAATCTGGTTTCCTTCGTGTAATATCTATCACTAATTAAGCTCTGATCAGATTCGTTATTACTGTGAGTGAGTAAAAACAAAAAAGGAAAATCTTTTTTAGAATTGGTGGGGAATGTGTGGGGAATCTTTAAAGTCTTTTACATAATCCTAATTGCAGTTATTATCCCATTCGTTGTCTTGTCTATAACTTTTTTCCTTTTTTTTTTTTTTTACATTTCACCACATTTTCACCCCCTTACATTTGAGTACAATGTGCTACCCGGAATTATTCCCGCAAAATAAACAGGAGCCTCTGGAGGGCATAAACGCGGAAAAATTGGAAGGTTTTCTTCGCCAGAGATCCCATTCCCGGTGTGTCCGACCTGAGCGCCAGTTAACGTAGAATGAGAGAGGAGGCTGTGCGCGTCACCGTGTGGTAGCGCGCTTGCGTGTGATGCGGGATGGAGGGGGTTGTGGCTACTGAGCCCGTTTAGAGTGTACGTGTAGCAAGCGTTTTGTTGACATGATGAACTATATGGCCAAAAGCTTGTGGACGCCTGACTACACATATGCCACAGCCATATACACCTATCAGGTGAAGTGAATAACACTGATTATCTCCTCATCATGGCACCTGTTAGTGGGTGGGATATATTAGGCAGCAAGTGAACATTTTGTCCTCAAAATTGATGTGTTAGAAGCAGGAAAAATGGGCAAGCGTAAGGATTTGAGCGAGTTTCACAAGGGCCAAATTGTGATGGCTAGACGACTGGATCAGAGCATCTCCAAAACTGCAGCTCTTGTGGAGTGTTCCCAGTCTGCAGTGGTCAGTATCTATCAAAAGTGGTCCAAGGAAGGAACAGTGGTGAACCGGAGACAGGGTCATGGACGGCCAAGGCTCATTGATGCATGTGGGGCTGGCCCGTGTGATCCGATCCAACAGACGAGCTACTGTTGCTCAAATTGCTGAAGAAGTTAATGCTAGTTCTGATAGAAAGGTGTCAGAATACACAGTGCATGACGGGTCAGGGCTGTTTTGGCAGCAAAAGGGGGACCAACACAATATTAGGCAGGCGGTCATAATGTTATGCCTGATCAGTGTATGCTTGTTAAACATCCCATTCCAGATTCATGTTTTCTGTAATAATAACCTCCATTTTTCTGGGAAGACTTTTCACAAAATTTTGGTACATGGTTTTGGGGATTTGTTCATTCAGCCACAATAGTATTATAGAGTTTAGACACTGATGTGTGTGTGTTGGGCCTGGGGTGTTCAAATTCATCCCGAAGGTGTGGGTTGACGTTTGCAGGGCAGTAGAGTTCCCCTTAGAAAATCATGTTTTAGTGGAGCTCAGGTGCTTTGTTATGCACAGGTGTTTGTTATGTTCAAACAGGAAAAAGAGGAATTGTTATGCTACAGCATACAAAGACATGCTATACAATAGTATGCGACGTTTTTGAAGAACCACACATGGACAAGCGTCCACATTTGGCCATATTGTGTATCAGTTCAATTATACCTCAATCAGAGAATTGTCATAGTTTCTTCATTTATCTAACTTGCATTGCAATCAAAAAAAGGATCATTCATTGCATATGCTTTCACAACCTTTCACCTTGTGAATGCAAGTGCTGCTCAAAGAAAAAAGCTTGAGATGAAGCTTTTAGGCACACATACAGTGCTGGTTTATCTGCTATAGCTGGTTACAATATGGGGAATTTTGATCTCTTCTGAGATTTTATAGGGCCCAGAAGACAGAAGCCTATTAAAGTAACTGTTCAATTAACCTTATACTGAATAATACATTACATTTTATCATTAGTTCCTAAACATGATTATTTGATCATTTCAAATGCTAAATTAAAATTGAAAACTAAATGAAAACAAAATTTAAAAAGTCGGAAAATATATCATTTTCAGGAGCTGCTCATGATCATAGATTTTGGTAGCACAGAACGACGTTAATATACAGTAGGTTCAGAACCCTTTATTTTTAGTACACTTTATTGTGTTGTGGATTTGATTTTGAATGGATATAGTTACAATTTTTACTCATTAGTCTGCACTTAATCTGCACAAGTGAAAACATGGTTTTAAAGACTGAAATTTCTTATTCTCAGAGGTTCAGACCCTTTATTTAGTACTTTGTACTGCCCCTTTGGCAGCAATTACATCTACAAGTCTTCTTGCATACATCTCTACTAGCTTTGCACACATGGATTTGAACAGATCATCCTATTCTTCATAAAGGATCCTGTCAAGATCGGTCAGATTGGATAGTGAGTGTCTGTGAACTGCCATCTTCAGGTCTCTCCACAGATATTCAGGGGGTATAGTCTGGGCTTTGGCTGGACCACTCAAGGACATACAGGACATACCACTCTAGTGTTTATGTCTTTTACCTCTGGTATCCTCGGTGTCACTCCCAATACACCAAGTTTTTAGCTCTCTTATCCTAAAAAACAAAGACTTTCCATTTCCAAGTATTTTCCCCACAGATGAGGGATGAGAAAGGTCTGAGAAAACTTTCAGAATTTGATAAGAACTCTATTGGCCAAGTTAGCTCAAGATTTTTAAGCATTGGTCTTTTCTACCCTTGTTTCTAACTGACAGGTTTAATTGCATTAAAATGAATGTACTCTCTAAATTGGTATATGTCTTATGGTATCCTACTATTATGTCACCCCAAAGTCTTTTTTTCCACACACTTGACTATTTGATCTCCCAGTTTGTATGGAACAATAAAACTAAAAAAAAATCATGAGAATATCCTGGAGAAAAAAAAACAGAATAACTGGGTGGTCTTGCTCTTCCTAACTTTTAGTGTTATTGCTAGGCAGCAAATATACATTCTACGTTGCATTGGCATTATATGCACAGATCTTGTATGCTCTCCTCCCTGTATGCCCTTCTTTGTCTCTTGACCATACTCCCTGCATTAAAATTCTCCAAAAAATGTACTAGTGACAAATTCTCTCAGTAAGTTATTTTGGGCTTCAGGCTATCCCCTTGTCTCCCATATGCTTCAACACTTTATTCTCTCTCTCTATCTTGGATTGTACATTCACTTTTGGATGGAGCATGTGCTTGTCTCCTTTCTAACCTGTATATTGATGATACTTTTGCCTCCTTTTCCTAGTTAACTCATTTATTCAACATTCCCCCAAATCAGTTTTCTGTGAGATTTTATACCCAAACATTTTCCCAACATCTCTGATAAACCTCCACCCTCTGAAGTAGACATTATATTTTAGGTTTCATCCCTTGCTCTAAAGGGTCTATTACAAGATTATATGTTTTCATTTTCTCTTTCAATTTTCTATCTTCAACTTTTATCCAACGACTCTCTTCTGAACCAAGTCCTCTCCTCTTCCATCTATGCTCGACTGTGAGTGCTACAGTATTGGGCTAGGTGCAGACTGGCTCATATTAATCCTGCCATTAATCCTGACTGTGATTGGTGTCACTCTAGCCCTGCTACTTTAATACATATATTCTGATCCTACTTTGCTTTCAGTTTTCAAATCCCTCTCATCATCTCCTTTCTAATAATCTACATTCACCTATCACCAGCCTGTTTGGAATCCTGCCCACTGATCATTCACTACCCTTCTATTTCACTGACTTTATTGCTTTTCTCACATTGCTGGCCAGGTGACAAATCCACCATCCACCATCACATTCTTGTTGGTTAAAGGATGTCTTGTATTTCATTAGACTTGAGAAAATTAGATATTCCCTTCATCGATCCAGTACACCATTTTCAAACATGGAAACCCTTTCTAGCATACGGTGCCTTGCAAAAGTATTCATACCCCTTGAGCTTTTCCACATTTTGTCATGTTACAACCACAAACCTAAATGTATTTTAATGGGATTTTATATAGTAGACCAACACAAAGTGGCACACAATTCTGAAGTGAAAGGAAAATGATAAATGGTTTTACAAATAATGATTATATTATTTTCTTCTCTTCATCATTACCTTCCTTGTCTGAAACGTATAGGTGTTTTTATGTTGTTTTTTTCTTCCTGTATTTCAATTTCTCTTTATAGTTACTGTTATTGTTCTTTTCTCATGCTCAGGCACCACAGCAGCTCCTGTAGGTACATTATTTTGGTTATTCCTAGTCTCCAAGGTCTTTTCTCATTAAGCTCTGAAATACACAAACCAATTGCCAAGCATGTCTGTATTTTTTTTTTTTTTTTACCTGATTTTCTGTCCAATTTGATCATCGGCCAATTCCTAAACATTAACCAACTCTTACCAATCAACAGCTACCAACTGTGAAGGGTGGACGCTATCATATTGTTCCCTTAACATCTTTTTGAACTGCTGCTCATATTGTGTCACAAACAACATAACAGACATTATCTGCCATCCTTTACAGACATGATCTCACAGAAAAGCACAATTGGTCGTCTGATTGTCAGGGTCTGATTGCCATTCCTCTCACCCTGGCATGGTCAATTTTGCACCCTATAATTCTGGCTATGAATGGCTGAGGCATCCTGTGGATTTGAATTCCCAATATGTGAATGTCTCCAGCCAAACATATTTCTGTTGCACCAATCAGGAGCCAGCAATGTCCTGAATGTCAATGAAGGCCATCAGTTTGTATATGGATATGTATCTACCACTGATTCAGCCTCTAACATTTCAAACTGGCAGAGCATCTTCACCAAGAGCCTCTCTATTCCTGTGACCAGTGCTGGTTATTAGAAAGAGCACCAGTTGGACCACTTGCACTGTCTTCTCATGGGGCCCCTGATCAGAGATTCCGAATGAACTTAAGGTAAGTTCAAAGAACCTCTTCTGTATAATTAAAGTATTACATACATATGTTGTGTAATTGAGGAAAAAGCCCTAGAGGAAGACCCCTAGCACTCATCACAAAAAAGGTGCAAAAAACAATTCATCCCTGTTATTGAGGTAAATTCAAAATTTAAGAAGGAATCAGGACATTTCCCATCTAAGCCAGCAGAGGATGCGCTTACAATTAATTAATACAAACAAAGGTCAGTTATTGTTACGGGTGGCAGGGCTGTGGTTGAACCACTAGGGGGCTCTCAGTAGGGGTTTGTCCTGTCATGTCTGTTTATGTTTATGTTTCTGGCCATGTGTGTGTTTAAGCCCCGCCCTAGCCTAATGTGTTCCTACCCCTGCGCACCTGTCCCCAATGTGTCATGATTGTTTCCTGATTATGTTCTCTATTTATAGTCCTGTCTTTGTCTTCATTAGTTGCTAGTCCTCGTTCGTGTATAGGCTGATGTAGTGTCACGGTCCATGGTCCATGTTAAATAAACCCCATGTCCATGTTAAGCTTCGCATTGGGTCTGCTATATCCTGCCGGACACTACCGGCCGTAACAGTTATTGAGGTTACTTATCAAGGCAAGTGAGACACTTAGTGTTCACATTCTTGCTGCAGAAAGCAGATGGAATTAAGCCATCTTGAGAACTACTTCTTGTCTGGGGTTCACAGAATCACTCCAGTCAGAGCTGTTACGTAAAGAAGACCAACTCTCCTTTAACCAGTTAATTCAACTCACCATTCAAACCAACACTCTTCTTCAAACCAAGTGCCCCAGAACTAGCTCCACCCACAGTGTACAAAAAAATGACTGGAGAATAGAGGGAGAGGCATGGAAGTGGAGCACCGATATTTGAGATGGGGAAAAAAAAAAGAAAAAAAAGGAGAAAAGGCCACTGTCTCTGTACTGTACTGAAGAAAATGGATATTTCAGTAGAATAAAGTGAGACCTCTAACAATCATTTCAATACAGGTGAGTCAATCAAGACACAAGCAATGGAAGAATGTACAGAAGGTTATATTACCCCTTCAACCTCTCCAGGGACATTAGCATTTTTCTTTGTGGAAAAAAAGACAGTAGACAAGATCTTACACAGATTATGAACACTGCAAAGCTGTGAAAGTTAAGTACTGGTATTCATCAGCCAGAGAATAAGTAAATGTATCAAGTATTTTTACAAGACCCTAATTATGGAGGGCTTATTTTATCAGGATCTGAGAGATGTTGACTGGAGGACAGATTTTATTATAATTCCTGGTAACTACGAATACGTAGTGATGCAATATGGCCTGGTCAACACCTCTTCAGTGTTTGTTCAAGAGATGCTGAATCACTTTCTTAGTGATCATGCCTTTATATATTTTTCCTTATAGCATGATAATGTATCGACAATATATGTCAGGCTTGATAAATGTGAGTTCCTTCTATTCTAGGAAGCTCAATTCAGCCGAATGAAGCTATGATGTGGGGAAACTGTGAACTGCTGTATATGAAAACAACACTGGAAGAGTGGAGACACTGGCTTGAGAGTGCAACATCAGCCTTTCCTAATCCTCCAGAGAAAAGTGTGAATTTTCTTCCAATCTCTTTTTCACATCTGTCAGAGTTCTGCTAGAGTGAATTGCTACAGAGGATTCATAAGAGGTTTCAGCTCTGTCTCATCTCCACTTAACTTTTTAGACCTTGAAAGACAGATATACCAATGTTACCATTCTCTGTCATGCTTGGGGTATGGGGACATTGTTGTCCTAACCCCCCAAAATGGCATACTTGCACCTACTGTTCTGGTAAGCTTAGCAGAATGAAACTGTCATGTGAAGAACAGATGATGTGAAGTTATAGATGAAAGAAAATGTTTACATACAGACCCTGATCAAAGAACAAAAAGACAATCCTGCCTTAGATATATAGTGTAGCTCCCATCCTTTGGGAAATAATGGATGACATTGCTTGAGCACAAATTGACAGACCCACATGTGCTGAATATCCCCCTGAAAAATTAACCATGCAAGACCCACTTGCATAGACATATACAATGGTCCACACATTACTCAGTTCCACACACCTATAATGTAAAATATTTTGTTCAAGTTTCTGCCCAATTTAGAGACCCAAGACACCTTCCCAATGGTCTATTAAAATAGCTGCCTATACTGCATTGCCCCTGGTCTCACATAGTCATAGATTTCATCACTGATCTACCTGATTATACTGCTGACAAAACGCTCCACTGGTATGGAAACTGCTGAGACTTATAATATTCTTCCTGAGGACATTCAGATAGTAGGATTAAATTCGCATCGTAAATATGGAAAGCATTCTGCTTATAGTAGAATAATATCTAGAATCTAATGGGAACACTGATTCGGGCAGTGGTGACACAACGGTTATGTTACGGTGGGCAAGATTCCCAGAGGGACCACTAGGGGGCCTTCAGCAGGGGTTGTGTTTATTCTGCCATGTGTTTGTTTTAGCCACGCCTATCCCTAATGTGTTCCCGCCTTCGTTCACCTGTTCCCAATGTGTCTTAATCATGTTCCTTATTTATAGTGGCCGTCTGTCTCAGTTAGGTTGCTAGTCCTTGTCTCTATGTAGCGTCTTTATGTACTGTCTGTGTGGATCTTTGTTCTTTTCTTTAATAAACCCCTGTCTGCCGTCTATCTCCGCGTTGGGTCTGATTCATCTACACCGGCACGACCAGTGTGCTCCGCAAGCTCAGCGTTATTTTGTGACAGGTTAAGGCTCTGGATTACTGACCAGAAGGTTGGGGGTTCAAGCAGGAAGGAATTGTTGAAGGAATTTTGCTGGGGATGTGGTAGCTTAGAGGCTAAGGTGTTGGGCTACTGATCGGAAGGTTGTGAGGCCCACCAAGCTGCCACTGCTGGGCCCTTGAGCAAGGCCCTTAACCCTCAATTGATCAGTTGTATAAAATTAGATAAATTGTAAGTTGCTCTGGATAAAGGTGTCTGCCAAATGCCAGAAATGTAAAAATGTAATGTATATTTGAAAAATAAAAGCTTCCTATTCAATAAGGAAACTGGAAGACCGGACGTGATATCTTACTTAATCAGAATATACCCCAAACTCTATCATACACTCCTCCACTTCACTTACACCATTCCACTGTATTCTCTGGGGTTTGGAGGCACAGTTCTGAATAGGAGACATTCCATTGTCTTTTTTTTTGCCAACTCTTTTTGGAATCTTTGTTGTAAAGGCATTGCTGTCTTCAGTATCACCAAGTCAGTGCGGTCCATTATCATGAGATCTGTCATTTGCCTCACCTCATCTTCCTTGTTGTAATAGTTAACATGATCTTCACATCAGTTTGTGTAGCCTAATTACATCATGGCACAGTATAAATGGCAGTGGTTCTTATAAAGCCTGATTCAGGTTTGTTGGCTCACCAGCCTGACATGGTGCACCAACCGAGTGTGCACAGGAAGAAGAAAGGTCCTACTATACTGCTGTGCCAAAGAATTAAGTTCTGTAGCATAACTTCTGATCACAGATGTTAGGTCAGAGCTGCTCTTCTCTAAACAGCCACCTTTCCAGAGAAGTGCATTCCAGGGTAAGCCCCTGGATTGGAATCAAATCATGAAGCCAGTCATTGTACAATAACACAGTCACCACCAGCATCATTTTATACACTTCACAAATGTCTTTACCATTGTTTTTGGAAGACAGTTGATTGCTAGCTCCAGTTTTGTTTTAATGTCACAGATATGTACTGTATTATGTACAGCTACTATGCATCTTATATGAAAGAATTTTCCATATATATTTTCCACTATATTTTCAAAAAGTATGTGTGTGACTAACTACACCTATTTGTGTACTGT
Organism: Hemibagrus guttatus; assembly: GCA_033459395.1. Taxonomy (NCBI): domain Eukaryota; kingdom Metazoa; phylum Chordata; class Actinopteri; order Siluriformes; family Bagridae; genus Hemibagrus; species Hemibagrus guttatus. The sequence continues at coordinate 26,064,133 of JAUCMX010000003.1, read as the reverse complement.
ATGTTGGACATCTCATTATAGATTTAGTTTCTTATAATAAACTCCACTGTTCTGGGAAGGCTTTCCACTATACTTTGGAGTGTGGCTGTGGAGATTTGTGTCCATTCAGGTACAGGGACATGGCAGGAGGTCAGCATTCCAGTTCATTCAAACAGTGTTCAGTGGGTTTGAGCTCAGGGCTCTGTGCAGGCCACTCAAAATATTTCACCCTAACCTTTGCGTACAATGTCTTTATATACCTTGCTTTGTGCACAGGGGTACCCGCGAACATGCACCTTTCCCTTACAGTGAAGAGAAATAGCAATTCAACAGCATACACAGAGAACTGAGGGCTTCCATATGTGTGGCAACAGTCTGTGGAAGACCCACATATGGGTGTGATGGTCAGATGTCAATTTTTAGCCATATACTCTATATCACTCAATTGTCAACACATAGTGAATGATATATAATATTATGGCAATGCATAACTCATTAAAAGCAATACTTAACATATGACATTTAAGTTTGGAAAACTGATTATTTTAAAGGCTATTTACAATGTTTATTTATTTAAATCCTAAATCATTTATTTACAAACCCGATTCCAAAAAAGTTGGGACACTACAAATTGTGAATAAAAACAGATTGCAATGAATGTGGAAGTTTCAAATTTCAATATTTTATTCAGAATACAACATAGATGACATATCAAATGTTTAAACTGAGAAAATGGATCATTTTAAGGGAAAAATAAGTTGATTTTAAATTTCATGGCATCAACACATCTCAAAAAAGTTGGGACAAGGCCATGTTTACCACTGTGTGGCATCCCCTCTTCTTTTTATAACAGTCTGCAAACGTCTGGGGACTGAGGAGACAAGTTGCTCAAGTTTAGGAATAGGAATGTTGTCCCATTCTTGTCTAATACAGGCTTCTAGTTGCTCAACTGTCTTAGGTCTTCTTTGTCGCATCTTCCTCTTTATGATGCGCCAAATGTTTTCTATGGGTGAAAGATCTGGACTGCAGGCTGGCCATTTCAGTACCCGGATCCTTCTTCTACGCAGCCATGATGTTGTAATTGATGCAGCATGTGGTCTGGCATTGTCATGTTGGAAAATGCAAGGTCTTCCCTGAAAGAGACGACGTCTGGATGGGAGCATATGTTGTTCTAGAACTTGGATATACCTTTCAGCATTGATGGTGCCTTTCCAGATGTGTAAGCTGCCCATGCCACACGCACTCATGCAACCCCATACCATCAGAGATGCAGGCTTCTGAACTGAGCGCTGGTAACAACTTGGGTTGTTCTTGTCTTCTTTAGTCCGGATGACATGGCGTCCCAGTTTTCCAAAAAGAACTTCAAATTTTGATTCGTCTGACCACAGAACAGTTTTCCACTTTGCCACAGTCCATTTTAAATGAGCCTTGGCCCAGAGAAAATGCCTGCGCTTCTGGATCATGTTTAGATATGGCTTCTTTTTTGACCTATAGAGTTTTAGCTGGCAACGGCGAATGGCACGGTGGATTGTGTTCACCGACAATGTTTTCTGTAAGTATTCCTGAGCCCATGTTGTGATTTCCATTACAGTAGCATTCCTGTATGTGATGCAGTGCCATCTAAGGGCCCGAAGATCACGGGCATCCAGTATGGTTTTCCGGCCTTGACCCTTGCGCACAGAGATTGTTCCAGCTTCTCTGAATCTTTGGATGATATTATGCACTGTAGATGATGATAACTTCAAACTCTTTGCAATTTTTCTCTGAGAAACTCCTTTCTGATATTGCTCCACTATTTTTCGCCGCAGCATTGGGGGAATTGGTAATCCTCTGCCCATCTTGACTTCTGAGAGACACTGCCACTCTGAGAGGCTCTTTTTATACCCAATCATGTTGCCAATTGACCTAATAAGTTGCAAATTGGTCCTCCAGCTGTTCCTTATATGTACATTTAACTTTTCCGGCCTCTTATTGCTACCTGTCCCAACTTTTTTGGAATGTGTAGCTCTCATGAAATCCAAAATGAGCCAATATTTGGCATGACATTTCAAAATGTCTCACTTTCAACATTTGATATGTTATCTATATTCTATTGTGAATTTAATATAAGTTTATGAGATTTGTAAATTATTGCATTCCTTTTTTATTCACAATTTGTACAGTGTCCCAACTTTTTTGGAATCGGGTTTGTATTTATTTATTTATTTGTTTGTTTGTTTGTTTGTTTGTTTATTATCAGAGGTTCATGTTTAAAAGTAGTCATTTGGCATTCAATTCCTCAAGCACAAGGGTCCTCATAAGCTGAATACAACAAATGCTCTGCTAAATACTTCACTGGATAGATATGTCTTTGAAAATCAGCAGAAAAAACTAAATATCTAGAGTTTAATACTTTCCAATCTTAAGTGTTAAATTATCTCTAATCATTGACAATGCCTCCCTCTATTGGTTGATAACTATAACGTGGACAAAATTCTTGGTTATTATATGATGTTTGATTTTGTTTTCTTTCTTTTTTTAAGTTAGTTTTTTAACATAAATCATTGCCCTTTGTAGTACACCTCACACAACACTTTAGCTTGTTGACAAGTCACAGACAAATATTCACTATATTTACTTCACAAAACGGTAGACTTGGTCGATGATTTTGTCAAACACTGTCAAACTGTTTTGTTATTGGAGGACACATTTTACATTTGTGTATATTGAGTTTAATTTTATTGTTTAAAATTATCATATTTTAACATATTATATTTAAAATTCTTGAGAGACTACTATAGTCAGGTGTCAGTCAAGCGAATCAAATGATGTAGTTAATGGCTGAATCTTAACTGTCTGTGTAAGACTGCATTGGGAATGAAGTAATGGTTTCTAACGTACACTATATTGCCAAAAGTGTTGGGACACCCCTCCAAGTCATTGAATTCAGATTTTGTTAGGCTTGGTCCCTTAGTTCCAGTGAAAGGAACCCTTAATGCTTCAGCATACCAAGAATGCTCAAAAATATCCAGAAACACACGCCTAAACCTTGTGGAAAACCTTCCCAGAAGAGATGAAGCTGTTATAGCTGCAAAGGGCGGCCAACTCCATATTACATTTATGTGCATGTAAAGGCAGACGTCCCAGTTTTGGCCTGTCTCGCAGTCTCTGCTCTAATTCATCCCAAAGGTATTCTATCTTGTTGAGGTCAGGACTCTGTGCAGGCCAGTCAAGTTCCTTGACACCATGGTCACTCATCCATGTCGTTATGGACCTTGCGGGTCTGCTCGCTTTCTCTGCCGGTGTGGGTTACTGTGTTTACCGCAGCTTGCGGGGAGAAAGAGCTCCTCCTGACAACACTCAGCCTCCTCATGGTAGGAGGATCTTTATCCTTTAATGTCACACTGATTTTACAATAAATCTAGTTGAAGTTACATTGTTACAGTCTAATTTTATGTATCACACAAGCGATCTCATCTGTTGGTGTGAATTAGCCTCATGCTAGTTACCGTGCTAGCGCAACTTGCCTATTGGTTTGAATAACACAATAAAATCCTTAACCAGTTTGAATTTAGTTTATGTCCACAATATAATATTTACCCCATTAGTATGGCACTTTTAAGAGCCCTGGCTACTGGTTTTATATTTAATCATGCTAAGTCTTGCTAACGGACTTTGGAATTAGGAGTGTAATGTGAGATTTATGTTATCTACTGAGAGAACTTGTCTGTTTGTTGTAATTATTACACAACTGTTTGGTTAAATTGATGTAAATATAATATTTAGCCTACTGGTTTAAATGACATGCTAAAATCCTTAACCAAGCTGATGAGCTCGGCTAATGAGAATTTATTTCCACATTATAATATTTACCCCATTAAACAGGTCACTTTTAACAACCCTGAGTACTGGTTTTACATATAAATATGATTAGACTAGTGATAATCCAGTTAGCACCCTAAAGGACTTACAGGTTACAGATGTATGTTATCTAGCTAGGGAGCTTTACTAATCATTTCATTTAGCTTGCTGAAATCAGGTGAAGGTTTTAATAATTATTCTGTATAATATGTAGATAGCTTTTGGATGATGGACAGGGACAGGAGGTTTTTGAGACCTTAATCAGTCACCATGTTCAGTGAATTTACACAAGGTAATGCTAATGTTAACTAATGCTAATATTTGTCTGTTTATTTATAAGTTAATCGGCTTACAAACTCACAGGTTTATTAACGTTTCAGCGTTAAAAAGGAAAGTTTTTTTTTTACTTCTCCCTTTTTTAAATAGTAAAATACTCTACTTCACAACACTCTTGTATCATTTCTGGGTGTGGAAAACACTGGTTTATCTACACTGTTAGCAAGCCTGGATAATTAACTTGGTAGCATCATTAAGATGAATACTGTATTGAGTAGAGCAAAACATTAAAATAAATAGATGGTTAAAAAAAGATCTATTTCAGATGAATGCTTGGATATGAATTATATCATACACCGATCAGGCATAACATTATCATTACCACTGAGAGGTGAAGTGAGTAACACTGATTATCTCCTCATCATGGCACCTGTTAGTGGGTGGGATATATTAGGCAGCAAGTGAACATTTTGTCCTCAAAGTTGATGTGTTAGAAGCAGGAAAAATGGGCAAGTGTAAGGATTTGAGCAAGTTTGACAAGGGCCAAATTGTGATGGCTAGACGACTGGATCAGAGCATCTCCAAAACTGCAGCTCTTGTGGGGTGTTCCCAGTCTGCAGTGGTCAGTATCTATCAAAAGTATCCTTTAAGTCTTGTAAGTATCCTTTAAGTCCTGTAAGTTGCGAGGTGGGGCCCATGGAAGCCCATGAAGGCCCATGGAAGCTCCCACCTTGCAACATACAGGACTTCAAGGATCTGCTGCAAACATCTTGGTGCAGATACCACAGCACACTTTCAGGGATCTAGTGGACTCCATGCCGCGACGGGTCAGGGCTGTTTTGGCAGCAAAAGGGGGACCAACACAATATTAGGCAGGCGGCCATAATGTTATGCCTGATCGGTTTGTATTCTGCTGAAGTGAACGAAATGACTCGAAAAAAGAGATTCAAAGATCCGATTCACTAAAATGATCCGAACTTCCCATCACTACATGCTATTACTAATTGAAAACGCGCTCTCTGGTGGCTCCACCCACCGTGCGTGTTCTAACCAATCATATGATCTCCCTGGCATCTGTGGGCGTAGTTAACCGCGTCGGTCGGACGGTACAAGGTAACAGGTTGTATTTGGCGAGAGTATTTACTCACTCAGGGTTGTTGGTTCGTGTCATGGACGCGGTCACTGAAACACATTTCATGAAGAACTGCAGGACTGAATAGAAAACGCAGCATCTAACAACTTGCAAGCTTCAAACCGACTGTAGGTAGGTTAAAGCGTTTGGCAATAGTTTGCGTTATTTACTCGCTAACCTGTTAGCTTGCTAGCTGTGGGGCTACTTTAGAATAAAGTACCAACTTTAGCTAACTTGATGGGAGTTTATTTAGCAAAAAATAAATAAATGGCCGACCAGTTACTTTACTATATCTAGCACGTCTCGACAACTTAGCCACCTCGTTGCCTGGGTGACGCAGAAAGCACCAGTCTACAAAGTTACTTTATTTTGCACAGCTTTCAGCGGGTTTTGAATTGTAAATCGCCCCTGAGTACTTTAGTGGCATTTGTGGGGAAATTAGGATTAACGTCAAGCAAGAGGATTACTGTCTCGCTGGTGGAGCGATGGTAATTTACGAGTGTTTTTTCCTCTTAAACAGCCGTCTGTCTGGAGAGTTCATGTAGTTAGCTAGTCGCAGGTGCACGAATCAGTCACGCAGGTCCAGGTCCACCTGCGGGCTTCTCCCAAGGGAAATCTGACGTGGCTCACAGGTTTCTGTAGACTGGCACAGTCCCAAATAACCTTGTATGGACTATATAGTGCACTGCGTACTATAGAGAAGTCATTATTTTCATACCGTGTGTAGTGTACCTAGATACGACGTCATTCAGGATTTGGGCAGAGGTCACGAAGTTTGTAATGTTAAACATAAAGTTCTTCTTGTTGTTTTAAGTATACGTCGTATCTAAATGTTGTTTTGTAATGTGTCATTTTAACCAAAATACAGTGTGTGTATAAGTTTGTACCCCCCTAGTTTGTTTGTTTTGGTGAGTTTGTCCTAAACACTAAAATTTGACCTGAAGGAAAATCTTTATTATGAGGCAGAAGTGCCCCTGTTGACATGCTGGCGTTTATTATTTTTTTTAATACATCCCATTAGTGTGAAATGACTTGAAACAGTCAAGACATGTTTAATCCTGATTAAAGCATGATAAATGCACTTAAGAGCCATCGAAAGACGTGAGAAAAAGATATCAGACTGTTTAGAAATGTATTTTTCTTTTCTTTTCTTTTTTTTTTTTTTTTAAGAACCCTGTTTTTTTTTTTTGTTTTTTTAAAAACACACCAGAGAAATTCACAGAAATTCTAAAATAGTAGGGAAAAAATTGTGTTAACGGTTTCCACAAATTTCAGAGTGAAAGTGATTGTAAATTTGTACTGGGACTGTGAACATGTTAAACACCAAGCGCCATGTGAGGCTCCGTGGACATTGATTTTCTATAGAGGTTTCATTTGACGCGTGAAACCAGTGACTCATTTCGCAAGTATTTGGGAAATTGCGTTATGGCTGAACTCCAGGTCTGATAACTTGAGCTGTAATCCACAGCAAGGGCTTTCTTCTAGTTGTAGATCTTAGTGGATCAGTGACTTTTTTTTTTATTCACTGTGGAATACATACCCATTAACACCCGTTCTGAGTTTTTTTATGGAAAGCAAAAAGCTCACTTTGCAAAACGTTCAGTGTGGCAACCTCGCTGCTCCGTGCCATCTTGGTTATTGACCTGTAAATGCACAATGACCCTGATAAGCACACAGACTTGCAGAGATTTAAGATCCGCCAAGTAATCTTTTCAGGAAGGCGCACCTTTCCTCATTCGAGAACGAATTGTTTTCAGAGAATTTGGAGATGGTAACTTTTCCCGGTAGATCTGGTTGTGTGTGTTGGTCTGTGTTGTGTGTGCAACACAGGAATGAAGGTTACAAAAAGAATGGTCATCATTGTTGATGTGGAACTATAGGTTCTGCAACTCTAAAGCCTTCATTGTTATGCCAGTGAGGCACGTTTTGAGAGAGAGAGAGAGAGAGAGAGAGAGAGAGAAGAAATGCTGGTTTGTTCAAGGCTGAAATGAGGACACAAGCTCAGGTGACAGAGAGAGTTTGGAAAGAAACACAGAATGCTGAGGGAGTTAAACCCTCGCCTAAGGGACGTGCGATTAAGCAATAAACACACACCTGCTAATCCTGTAACTGATAAAACTATCCAAAATCTAAACTTGTATATTTTAGAACAGCCTTATAGACACAGGTTTCCTTATAGGCACAGGTTTAGAAAGGTGCTGCAGATCATTTTGGATAAACCTATGTTTCTCGTGATTAATTGCATTTTCTACAAACTCCACGTGAAGCTGTAGTTGTTTTTTCTACACTTTCGGTTCCCTAACCGACTCTTGTTGTTGTCCGACTAAGCTGAACGTCACTTTGGATAAAAGCATCTGCCAACAAGCCGGCCAAGGCGTAAATGTAAAATGTCTGCCAGCTAGATGTTTCTCTTATGCTGGAAATAAATCTGCTCAGAGTTTCACCACAGTAAGAGAGATTCCTCTAATGATGCCTTGGCCATCTGCATCGTGTTACAGGTTTAAGGCGAGCCTAATGGATAAAAAAAAATCGCGGGAGTGCAACTGTATGGAATTAAAAACATGTAGGAATGTGAATTAAAACACAGTTCTCCAAGTCCACACATTTTTGGAGCAGTCGATTGGTTTTCCATGGATGTAGCTTAGTCTAGTTTGTATTTTGTTTTCTCTTTATTGAGCACTGACTGCTTCTTCAATGGCTAGTGTGAACTAATTCTTGTTTCACATGCAGAAATGAAGCACTGCAGAATGCATTTAACACGATTTGACTCTTCGGATAATCAGTAACGATGTCATGAGCTGAATTCAGTGAGGTAGTAGAAGAAACACAAAAAATCCAGCAGCACTTCAGGAGCAGAGTTCGACTGCCTTGATTAAAAGTGGGTCAAGAATCTGAGAGAAGTTTATCTTTACAATACGAGGCTCTCTCACACTCCTGAGAGCTGGACCTTCCACAAAGTTCAAAATCAGTCAGTGTTGTATCATCATCCCAAAGACCTGCGATGACAACACAGCCTTTAACTAAGGAGCGTTACATTACAATTGGTTATGTGAAAGCAGTTTGTGCCTGTATGTCGTGTCATGTGTGTCTATAAGGGCATGGTGTGCGCGTGTGTGTGCGCGTGTGTGTGCGCGTGTGTGTGCGCGTGTGTGTGCGCGTGTGTGTGCGCGTGTGTGTGCGCGTGTGTGTGCGCGTGTGTGTGCGCGCGTGTGTGCGCGCGTGTGTGCGCGCGTGTGTGCGCGCGTGTGTGCGCGCGTGTGTGCGCGCGTGTGTGCGCGCGTGTGTGCGCGCGTGTGTGCGCGCGTGTGTCTGTGTGTGTGTGTGTGCGTGTGTCGGTCTGTGGTCTGTGTGTGTGTCGGTGTGTGTCGGTGTGTGTGTGTGTCGGGGTGTGTGTCGGTGTGTAGGTGTGTGTGTCGGGGTGTGTGTGTGTGTGTGTCGGTCTGTGGTGTGTGTGTGTGTGTGTCGGTCGGTCGGTCTGTGGTGTGTGTGTGTGTGTGTGTCGGTCGGTCTGCGGTGTGTGTGTGTGTGTGTGT
>JAUCMX010000003.1:25967873-26050373 GCA_033459395.1 Hemibagrus guttatus | reverse complement strand
TGTGGTGTGTGTGTGTGTGTGTGTCGGTCTGTGGTGTGTGTGTGTGTGTGTGTCGGTCTGTGGTGTGTGTGTGTGTGTGTGTGTGTCGGTCTGTGGTGTGTGTGTGTGTGTGTGTCGGTCTGTGGTGTGTGTGTGTGTGTGTGTCGGTCTGTGGTGTGTGTGTGTGTGTGTGTCGGTCTGTGGTGTGTGTGTGTGTGTGTGTCGGTCTGTGGTGTGTGTGTGTGTGTGTGTCGGTCTGTGGTGTGTGTGTGTGTGTGTGTCGGTCTGTGGTGTGTGTGTGTGTGTGTCGGTCTGTGGTGTGTGTGTGTGTGTGTCGGTCTGTGGTGTGTGTGTGTGTGTGTCGGTCTGTGGTGTGTGTGTGTGTCGGTCTGTGGTGTGTGTGTGTGTCGGTCTGTGGTGTGTGTGTGTGTCGGTCTGTGGTGTGTGTGTGTGTCGGTCTGTGGTGTGTGTGTGTGTCGGTCTGTGGTGTGTGTGTGTGTGTGTGTCGGTCTGTGGTGTGTGTGTGTGTGTGTGTCGGTCTGTGGTGTGTGTGTGTGTGTGTGTCGGTCTGTGGTGTGTGTGTGTGTGTGTCGGTCTGTGGTGTGTGTGTGTGTGTGTCGGTCTGTGGTGTGTGTGTGTGTCGGTCTGTGGTGTGTGTGTGTGTCGGTCTGTGGTGTGTGTGTGTGTCGGTCTGTGGTGTGTGTGTGTGTCGGTCTGTGGTGTGTGTGTGTGTGTGTGTGTGTGTCGGTCTGTGGTGTGTGTGTGTGTGTGTGTGTGTGTCGGTCTGTGGTGTGTGTGTGTGTGTGTGTCGGTCTGTGGTGTGTGTGTGTGTGTGTGTCGGTCTGTGGTGTGTGTGTGTGTGTGTGTCGGTCTGTGGTGTGTGTGTGTGTGTGTGTCGGTCTGTGGTGTGTGTGTGTGTGTGTGTCGGTCTGTGGTGTGTGTGTGTGTGTGTGTCGGTCTGTGGTGTGTGTGTGTGTGTGTGTCGGTCTGTGGTGTGTGTGTGTGTGTGTCGGTCTGTGGTGTGTGTGTGTGTGTGTCGGTCTGTGGTGTGTGTGTGTGTGTGTCGGTCTGTGGTGTGTGTGTGTGTGTGTCGGTCTGTGGTGTGTGTGTGTGTGTGTCGGTCTGTGGTGTGTGTGTGTGTCGGTCTGTGGTGTGTGTGTGTGTGTGTCGGTCTGTGGTGTGTCGGTGTGTGTGTCGGTGTGTGTGTCGGTGTGTGTGTGTGTGTCGGTCTGTGGTGTGTGTGTGTGTGTCGGTCTGTTGTGTGTGTGTGTGTGTGTGTGTCGGTCTGTGGTGTGTGTGTCGGTCTGTGGTGTGTGTGTCGGTCTGTGGTGTGTGTGTGTGTGTGTCGGTCTGTGGTGTGTGTGTGTGTGTGTCGGTGTGTGTGTCGGTGTGTGTGTGTGTGTCGGTCTGTGGTGTGTGTGTGTGTGTCGGTCTGTTGTGTGTGTGTGTGTGTGTGTCGGTCTGTGGTGTGTGTGTCGGTCTGTGGTGTGTGTGTCGGTCTGTGGTGTGTGTGTGTGTGTGTGTGTGTCGGTCTGTGGTGTGTGTGTGTGTGTGTGTGTCGGTCTGTTGTGTGTGTGTGTGTGTGTGTGTGTGTGTGTGTGTGTGTGTGTGTGTCGGTCTGTGGTGTGTGTGTCGGTCTGTGGTGTGTGTGTGTGTGTGTGTGTGTGTCGGTCTGTGGTGTGTGTGTGTGTGTGTGTGTGTGTCGGTCTGTTGTGTGTGTGTGTGTGTGTGTGTGTGTGTGTGTCGGTCTGTGGTGTGTGTGTGTGTGTGTGTGTGTCGGTCTGTGGTGTGTGTGTGTGTGTGTGTCGGTCTGTGGTGTGTGTGTGTGTGTGTGTCGGTCTGTGGTGTGTGTGTGTGTGTGTGTGTCGGTCTGTGGTGTGTGTGTGTGTGTCGGTCTGTGGTGTGTGTGTGTCGGTCTGTGGTGTGTGTGTGTGTGTGTGTGTCGGTCTGTGGTGTGTGTGTGTGTGTGTGTCGGTCTGTGGTGTGTGTGTGTGTGTGTCGGTCTGTGGTGTGTGTGTGTGTGTGTCGGTCTGTGGTGTGTGTGTGTGTGTGTGTGTGTCGGTCTGTGGTGTGTGTGTGTGTGTGTGTGTCGGTCTGTGGTGTGTGTGTGTGTGTGTGTGTCGGTCTGTGGTGTGTGTGTGTGTGTGTGTGTGTGTCGGTCTGTGGTGTGTGTGTGTGTGTGTGTGTGTGTCGGTCTGTGGTGTGTGTGTGTGTGTGTGTGTGTCGGTCTGTGGTGTGTGTGTGTGTGTGTGTGTCGGTCTGTTGTGTGTGTGTGTGTGTGTGTGTCGGTCTGTTGTGTGTGTGTGTGTGTGTGTGTGTGTCGGTCTGTTGTGTGTGTGTGTGTGTGTGTCTGTCGGTCTGTTGTGTGTGTGTGTGTCGGTCTGTGGTGTGTGTGTCGGTCTGTGGTGTGTGTGTGTCGGTCTGTGGTGTGTGTGTGTGTGTGTGTGTGTGTGTTTGTGTCGGTCTGTGGTGTGTGTGTGTGTGTGTGTGTGTGTCGGTCTGTGGTGTGTGTGTGTGTCGGTCTGTGGTGTATGTGTGTGTGTGTGTGTGTGTGTGTGTCGGTCTGTGGTGTATGTGTGTGTGTGTGTGTGTCGGTCTGTGGTGTGTGTGTGTGTCGGTCTGTGGTGTGTGTGTGTGTCGGTCTGTGGTGTGTGTGTGTGTCGGTCTGTGGTGTGTGTGTGTCGGTCTGTGGTGTGTGTGTGTCGGTCTGTGGTGTGTGTGTGTGTGTGTGTCTGTCGGTCTGTGGTGTCTGTCGGTCTGTGGTGTGTCTGTCGGTCTGTGGTGTGTGTGTGTGTGTCGGTCTGTGGTGTGTGTGTGTGTGTGTGTGTGTGTGTGTGTGTGTCGGTCTGTGGTGTGTGTGTGTGTCGGTCGGTCGGTCTCTGTAAGTGTGTGTTGTGTGAGTCTCAGTCTGTGTGTTAGTGTCTGTGAGTGCGTATCGGTGTGTGTGTGTCAGTGTGTATGTCTATGCTGTGAACCTACTCTAATGATGTCAGGTGCAGTTAAGCCTGCAGTGTGAGTTCACATCAGTGCAGTGTGCTATTGTGTGTAAGTTTATCACCGAGACTCACACTGTGATAATTATTAAAATGGGATTAATCTGCAGCCTTCATATTCACTTTAATTTCCATACTAAGGTTGGTGTTTGCATGCAGTGGTCCTTATACATTTGCATTTTAGCTCACTCGTGCACACCACAGTCTATCTTCTTATGGGAGCAGACTAGCACAGAGGCCTGTGTTAATGCTTATGTTCATTCATATGTGGTGTGTATATAATAACATTTGAAAACATGCTTTATATCGGTTGTGAAGAAGAGGAATCCAATATGCATATAACTCAGGGAAGGAAAAAAAGGTTGTGACAATAAACTGCCCCAAAGCTGAACTTGATATGATGTTACGTGTAATATATAAACACTTTCCACTCCAGGAAGCTTTCTATCCCCATGAGGTAAAGGTTTACCTCTGTTATGTAGATAAGAGACCAGACTAAATTCATGCTAGAGAATTAGAGACTAGACAAATGCCTGTGAAGAGACTAGGCTCAATAGCAGAGCAGACAGAGCAGTCAGTGTTCTTGGGCTATCCACAAGGTTTTCTGCCCTACTTCACTATAATAAAGATATGAGATGGTGCTCTTGGCCGCCCCTATTACCCCACACTCCTCCCCACTGGGATCGTCTATTCACTGTTGGTGCTGAATACGGTCACTGTTTGCCCAGGCACTGACACACCACGATGAAGTGAACAGATTTTGAGGATGGTCTTTTGACCAGTTTCTGGTTTGGCATTGAGAAATTGGTCATATGTAGATTCTTTTGAACTGCCATTGCTAAGTAAATATCTAAACGTTCAGCGCAAAGCATCAATAGCTTTTTTCAGACTGAGTAAATGTTTTTTGGTACAGCATGTGTTGATACCGATACCTAAAATTGAGGGTCTTACTAAAGCTACATTCACTCACACGACGGTTTTAGACACCAGTCCCTATAATAGGATGTTGCCAGGCATTCCTACTACTGGTTGCCATAATAATAGTGGTTATCAGTGGATGGCATTAGCATTCCACTTGACAGTTTGCCGTTTTCTAAAATTAAACGCACTGAAGGAGGATTTGGTGTAAAATTCACCAGTGTGTGTATATATGTAGCACATCATATGATATGAAAGAGAAGCAGTGTGCGCTCTACTGTCTTCACTCCCATGCACCAAGTCGGTCCATGTTTACATAAAGTTACACTTTTCCCAACTTTGTTGCATCGTTGCAAACGCCCACATCTAGTCAGTAACGGTTGCTGTCGCTCATGCCGCTAGCTCTTGTCGATGAGTGATCTCTAGTCACTTTGTCGCTGTGAGTTGCTCTGTGTGTGAATAATATACAGGTGCATCTCAATAAATTAGAATGTCGTGGAAAAGTTCATTTATTTCAGTAATTCAACTCAAAATTGTGAAACTCGTGTATTAAATAAATTCAATGCACACAGACTGAAGTAGTTTAAGTCTTTTGGTTCTTTTAATTGTGATGATTTTGGCTCACATTTAACAAAAACCCACCAATTCACTCTCTCAACAAATTAGAACATGGTGACATGCCAATTGCAGCATCATGCTGCTAGCAGTGAACTCATTGTGCTGAGTTTTATTTGAGATGTTATTCCATTTTAAAAGTATAAAATAAGATGTAATAGATGTAATAAAATGTAGTGTATGATATTGCAAGGACAGTACATACACGATCAAAAACAAGCACAAAATGCCACCGTGACTCGCAAGTAATGTGTGGACACTGGCAAAAGAAGTCACGGCTCTGAGTCTCACTGAACTGAAGTGCTCTCACACACGCTCGCTTCACTGCTCCACATTTCACAAACACCTTCAGTACACAAAAACTAAATAACAGCGCCTTCCTCTCATTTTTAATCAGTCTCTCCGGGATTTTGCAATTTTTGCAATCACCGAAATTAATGCCAAGTGAAGCAGAGCAATTTTTAAAAATTACCATAGATTTGAGTTTCTTATTATTTCATATGCCTACTTTTAATGACTGTGTGCACTCAAGCTGAATCAGACTCCAAAGGTTTGTGATGATTCATGATGGATCAGCTCAATTTGCATGTCATCTGAACACATGCTTCACTGGAAGAGATAAGACTCCTGGAAAGTCTGACTTTGTACAGAGGAGTTAACGTGTCCTCCTCCTTCTCCTTCTTCTTCATGGATAATAAATAATGACCTAGAAATTTTCATTTTTTGCTTCATAATTTTTCAAATATGTTTTTGTCCAGTTTTTAATATAAAAAACTATCCCCGATTTTGAGTGTGGTCTCAGACTTCACTATACATTCTTCTCATTAGAGTCATCTGTGTCGTGGTGAGGTACACTAGGCTTATACCACATAGTCTCATCTGGTATCAGATGTTATTGAGGCATCCTCACTCTTCTTGTATTTTGGATGCATCCCTACAACACTACATTGATATTTTCTAATCTTAATGAAGATTATTGATTAAAAACTATTTTTGCAGTTCGACATGCATTTGAGTGCCTCCAGAAACGTGTTCGAGCAACCTGGTTCAGTAGCAAAGTTCACTGGCATCTGCTGTCACCTGGAATACAGTGGCATTTCTCAGATTTACAACTTTACGAGGAAGTAATCCGTTCCAGCAACACAACAGTATTTACGACTCATATTAGTGCACCAACCTAAGTAGATTTTGTGCAGAATCAGTCGATAATGGGATGTGAAAAAGAAAGAAAACACTTATCAGATTTGACAACAGCCAAGGTCCTAGAGGACACACTGTGGCCACGTTACCGACAGACATTCTTTAACTTTTGTGGAACTGGGTCACAGAACAAACGTACCACTTCAGGAATCTGCTGTGATTAGTGTGCATGGCAGTTCAACAACGTCTATCAGTTGTTTATGATACTTTGTGTGGTAAAATTGTGTTTAAAGTTCAGCATGTCCAGGGAAACATACAAATAGGCCATGGCCACTTTATACTGTGCACCAGAGAGTAGAAGACTCTCCTCTCTTTGCCTATTTAGCTCAGCAGTTGTTCTCATTTAATAACGTACATCAGTACCACAGCTTTTTCATTCATTTCATTTCCTCTAATAAACGGACTTAATTCTATTTAAAGTAAGTGCACATATGCCCAGAGGCTACATGAGCAGTTGCCTATTGTTTCACCAATCTGACTGCAGTATAATGCAGATTATGAGAGAAATTCTGTCATACTGAGCATGGCAGGGATTTCAGATGTGTTTTGATGTTGGATATAAATTTAGTGAACGTAATAATCGAATCTCTGTAATGTGTACAAATGCAGAGGGATGATCTTATTGTATTGTTTTTTTAGGGGAGGACACAATTTAAAAGTCTGGCTGTCCAGGACAAGTGCTTCCCATACCTGGGCCAACATTTTCATATTCACAGTGGGCAGTTTTTTATTTTGTGCATAGCTACATTTCAATAAAAATGGTGAAGGCAAAAATGTAAGCTATGACTGTAGTAGATAGATAGATAGCAAAGTATGTGCAAGTTGTAATCATGTGTGCTTTATGGACGACAGTAACAGATGATTTACAGTGTATATACAGATAGTATGCATACATACACTATTGTCAAAAGTTCTGGGACACCTCTCCAAATCATTGAATTCAGGGGTTGGGCTTAGTTCCATTGAAAGGAACTCTTAATGCTTCAGCATACCAAGACATTTTGGACAATTTCATGCTCCCAACTTTGTGGGAACAGTTTGGGGATGTCCCCTTCCTGTTCCAGCATGACTGCGCACCAGTGCACAAAGCAAGGTCCATAAAGATATGGATGAGTGAGTTTGGTGTGTAGGAACTTCAGAGTCCTGACCTCAACCTGATCGAACACTTTTGGGATGAAATTGAGCAGAAACTGCAAGCATGCACATGATTATAATATGGAGTTGGTCTGCCTTTTGCAGCTATAACATCTTAAACCTTGTGGAAAGCCTTCCCAAAAGAATTGAGGAATCTTTTCTGGGAATCTTTGACCATTCCTATAAATGCGCATTTGTGAGGTTGGACGAGAAGTCCTGGCTCGCAGTCTCCACTTTAATTCATCCCAAAGGTGTTCTATCGGGTTGAGGTCAGGACTCTGTGAAGTTCCTCCACACCAAACTCGCTCATCCATGTCTTTATGGACCTTGCTTTGTGCACTGGTGCGCAGTCATGTTGGAACAGGAAGGGAACATCCCCAAACCGTTCCCACAAAGTTGGGAACATGAAATTGTCCAAAATGTCTTGGTATGCTGAAGCATTAAGAGTTCCTTTCACTGGAACTAAGGGGCCGAGCCCAACCCCTGAAAAACAACACCTGAATTCAGTGATTTGGAGGGGTGTCCCAAAACCTTTGGCAATATAGTGTATGTGAGAGATAAACTAGGGTCATCTATGAATTAACAATTATGTACATTTATAATTATATTATACAAAGATGATGTACTACACTCTACTTGTTCCGAATCTCGCACTACGCACAGTGGCCGAGGTACAAAACGGTTGATGGCAAACAGTCTTTTATTGCATGACGCATGTGTAACTTACTCTGGGTGCTGGGGAATTTATAGTGTGCAATGATGAAAAGCAACCTTTTCAGAATGAGGAACACACAGGTATGTAGAAACCCTGACTAAAGAGAGCAAAATAAGATTTTGTGCAAACTACGTCATGTAACTCTCCACCATCCCAGTCAAACGTATAATATATGAAAGGCAGTCACAGTGGGAAAGTCATCAGTGACAGTCATCATGTAAAACACAAGCAGGAATTTTTGTGAAATTGCACTCCCAGTCACCCGGTTTGTTATTCCACAAGGCATGTGAAGTTAAGATGGATGTCACAGGGAGCCAGATATGAATGTTGTCATGCAATGCCTGCTAGATGTAATAGTCACCTCACTGTTAAACCTAAAGAGAGGAACTTTTTTTTGTGATAAGAGGACAGAACAGCACAGCTCATCACTGAAGTCCTGTTGTTTTCCTTTTTCTGTATTAATGCACTTTTAAGACATTATTATATGGTTATATGTTGACAACCAAAACTGGGCTGCACACTGGAGCTTTTACTTACCCAGTACACTGGAGCTACCAGTACACTAGCTAATACATTTATTTGTTTTATTTTTCTTTCTAATCCTGTGGGCTGAAGTTGAAGAGGTTGTGGTCGTGTGCTTCCCCAGGAGTTATTTCTCTGTGACTAAATACTTCACTGCTACTATGTTTTATATTTTTCTTTGTACCTGTTAAAAAAACAAATATATAGTATGAGGTGGTTGTTTTAGCCATTTTTGGGATCGAGAATAAACTGTGAGATGTTTCACTAGACTCTACTACTGAGCTGTAATTCTCCTGCTGAATAGTCACATGACGGCGAGACCTTTAATTGCACTGGCTGCCAACTCCACTGCTTCACATTCTCATAGTAGATTCAGCTTCACACACACACACACACACACACGCGCACACGTCATGGCTCTCTGTGAAACTGGTAGTGGATAAGTATTAGACAGAGATGTTTGTATGGGTATACAGGACATTAGAGGACACAATGTGTGATTTGTTGCTGTATGCATACTAAAGAGGAAGTCATTGGAGTGTGTGTGTGTGTGGGGGGGGAAAAAAGCAAGAGGAACAAGGGGAGGTGTGTCTCCAGACTAAACAGGTGGTTGCTTTTTTTTTTATCACCACAGTGAACTTTAAGTCCAGTGTGGTAGCTCTTTTTTTTTTGTTATGTTTATTTGCGGTTGTTCGCTTAATTTTTCTTCTTTTTTGTCTTTTTTTTCCCCCAAGATTGTGTTCATAATAATTAAACAATTAATAAAGCTCAATTCAGAAGGCACAGTCTGTTTCATGTTAGGTGTAACCTAGACACACAGTAAAATCATTTCCTTTCTGAAATGCCACTTCTCTTCTGCTGGAATGTGACCAGTCAGATTATTCGAACACAATCCCAAGCAGTCTGATGCCACGACATGTCCAAACTGCCAAATCCAGTCCAAATAAAGACACACACCCGCCCTGCAGTCTCGAACAAAGGCAATGTGTTGATGGATTATAATGTCAGAGACAGACACACCCTTTGCACTTTAATCTCTCCACTGTCACAGCATCGAGGAGTTAGTGACGTTTAAGGAAGTAGTGCCATATATGTAGTATTATATATTTCTAGTGAAGGAATTTCTGCTGATTGAAGTCATTTATGTTGATATCTCATGCTGATACTCTAAAGCCATCTTGAGGTGGTTGCAGTGATCAGGAAGTGACCGCAGTATGAAGAAGTTGCTGTATAGAGTTGGTTTTCACACTGTTTGTTGTGGTCTGTGATTGTTCTTGTTGCCCCCACCCCGAGCAGCATTGGTCTGGTTTCAGACGTGTATGGTTCATCACAAATGCGCATGGTGAACAGAACACCTCATAATTTTTTTCCATTATTTTGGTGCTATTATGCCCAGTAAAACACCTCACATCTACGGTGTCTCACAACGTTTCCATGAAACTCATACTTTAGGTGTGTCATCTGCTTAAAAAAAACATTTTACTTCTTGAGCAAGAGCTGACCCTGAGACTTTTCAGTATGAGCTGTGTTCACATTCAC
The DNA here is from genome assembly GCA_033459395.1 of Hemibagrus guttatus. Lineage (NCBI taxonomy): Eukaryota > Metazoa > Chordata > Actinopteri > Siluriformes > Bagridae > Hemibagrus > Hemibagrus guttatus. The sequence goes on along the minus strand of JAUCMX010000003.1, from coordinate 26,040,758 downwards.
AGTTCCAACCGAACTCAGACCCCCTCTTATAGATAGCAGCTTCTGCTGTCTGCGCTGTTTCCACACTGGAGTTCTCATTATGATGCTGAATATTGATGGAAATTGATGAACGAGAAAATAAGCTGTTCCCCTGCGACGTAAGGGTGGAATGCAACCCCTAAAATCTAATCATAATAAATAAAAAACACCATAAACCAAGGAATCAACCCAACAAATATAATGCAATACAAATGTATGTTTCAGGATGAAGCTTTAAGGAACACTGGGCCATGTAGCCTAAAGTATAATTTGAGAAGTGTGATTAAACACCTGCTGCACAAACAACTATTATATGGTCTGTTGCAGTGTTAAACTCCCTCTCTAAGCCTAAATACAGGCTCTGGACAAGTACTCATTTAGAGCCATTTTAATGTTTAGTTCACATTGAGATTGTGTTTTAGCCGTACTCAGGTTACCCTCGCCTCTGTTGCGAGACTGTATATTTCTCTTAGAAGTCACTGTCTCTCGTACCTGCGTGCATTTGTTTGTTCGTCCTGCAGCCCGTATGCACATCGCGTCTGAATCCAGCTTGTCGCACCCGATGTTGACTGTTCTGTGGCTAACCTTCATGTGTGTTCTCTAGTAACACAGAGAGTCAGTGTGCCAAACCGCCATAATCCACTGAAAACACTTCAAAGCTCCAGTTTCTCAAACGCTAGGTTATTTTTATACTTTTACAAAAGGGCAACATTTTTTTCTACTGCTGAGCCTTTTTGTAAAATGTCAGTTACTGTGACTGTGTGATTTCTGCTGTTTTATGCTATTTGCATTGAGTGCATTTGTAGGTGAAGTAGTATTAAGAAAAAGAGCTAAAGAATTCAATTGACTCACCTACGGTCAATTACGTATTACTAATTAAAGCCTTAAATAGCAATAATTACTACATTTCCTTGTTTCGATTTTTGCAGTGACTGGAAAGAACAGCAGCTTCCTCATAGGTTTTACGTAAACTTTGTGTGACGCATTCAGTGGTGAAAGAAAAATAATTAGTGATGCGATTATTGGTCAGCAGTGTCAGCTGTTGGGGCAACAAGCTCATTCTGGAGACTATTCACTACGTCTTTAAGCTGCCGTTGCGTTGGTGAGCTTTGCGCTCTGGCCTTCATCAGTGAACATTTGAAGACTTTGGCAGGAAGGAATTAGTGTTAAGTCTATAATGATCTCAGAAATTATGCTGATCTACTAGTTCCTCAGGAGCTCTAGGTTGCACAATGCACATGACTATAAACTGTTGAAGAAAGCACATTATTTACATTTACATCATTTACTGTCCAGTGTCACCCAAATGAAGATGGGTTCCCTTGAGCCTGGTTCCTCTGAAGGTTTCTTCCTCACATCATCTCAGGAGGTTTTTCCTTGCCAACGTCGCCTCAGGCTTGCTCATTAGGGATGAATGTTAGAGATAAATAGTAACTTTAAACTGTATAACTTTTATTCTATGTTTCTATACTTCTGTAAAGCTGCTTTGAGACAATGTCCATTGTTAAAAGCGCTATACAAATAAAGTTGAATTCTCCATGAAGCTGTTGGTGAGAACACTAGAGAAACATGTCCTGTATGGCAGTGTTGGATCTGTTATTGATTTATTATTGTTATTTTTTTTTTTAAATGATTTTAAAGTTTCATCCTAACTTAATTTTTAAACTATGAATCGACTCCTGGGTAATGGGTAGTGTTTCAGTGCCACAGCTCCAAGTCCTCACTACAATCCTCAGCTCAGGTTGCTGTCTGTGTCGAGTTTCACATGTGTGTCTTGTGTACTTCTGGGTTTCCTATAAAGTCCTGCAGGTTCCACCGCTGAAAATTATACCAGTTTTGATTGATTAAACTGTTTACATCTTTCCCGTTGTCTGTTCCAGCATGTCTGCATCGGCCTCGGGTAGAAAAACCCCAGTGGATTATGGGGTTCAGATCCGTTTCATAAACGACCTGCATGATACAGGAGGTGGAGGAGGAGGAGGACGTCAAAACAGCTCGGGGAAATCCTCGTCCCGCTATGGCGTGGCTGTCAGGGTGCAGGGCATCGCGGGCCAGCCGTATGTAGTGCTAAAGGATGGAAAGAAGGGAGACTCTTACGGAGTGCAGCTCCGAACCCCATCTTACAACAGCTTACCCAGGTAACACACTTGCACACACTTTTAATGTACACTTACACATTCATACTGCAACCTGCCTGCCCATTTACACCCCCTTATTCCAGCTTCCTCACATCAGATGCATCTCTACTTATACACGCAAAAGCCAGAAAATGTAATGTTGCACTAAATGAGCAAATGAGCTATTGTGCTAATCAGGTGAGCCAGTCTAATGAAGAAAATGGTGCTAATCCAACAAGCTGCATGTTATGCTAACTTAATAAGCCACTTGAGCATTTTTCGACCAATAAGAGGTGTTTAAACATAACTGAAGATGTCTCCAACGTCAGCGCTTTAGTGATTGTTTTTTGCTTCTGGAGACACTCTGGAAGTTTCACTGAGTCTTCGATATTTATAGCTTCTTTAATGACAACATTATTTGAATTATAAGATGATTAAAAACACAATATTCTTATCGTACTGTGTTGTTTGTCTGACCCCACAGGAGGCGGGAGGATGAAACGGAGGATGGTCAATATCTTCCCACCTCAGACAGCAGCGTGTTGCGACGGGCTCAGTCTCATGGCTCTCTGCTGGACCGAGAGAGTGACTATAACAACACAGAGTTCAGGCGCTCTAATGGTGACGGGCGCTCCGGCAGCTACGCCAACTTGGACGGCGGGATGGGCGCAGGGATTGAAAGGAACCGGTGGGGAGGCTCCCACCAAGCAGGGCTGAACGGCTCTTTAGAGCAGGAAAATCTGAGAGGAATAAACAGCTACTATGAATCTTCTGATGCTGTTAGACCATCACAAGACAGACGCATTAAAAGTGGAGGAAGCAGTTCTGCTGGACAAGCTAGCAGTGTCGGAGGCTCCTCCAGGGGGCGCACTGCTGGTGTCAATACAAGAAACGGGCCTAATGCTGTAACTTCCGTCCTTTCTCCTGCTCAGTTGGTGCCTCCAAATGAATACGCTTCTTCTCCATCTTCCTCACCTGTTTCAGGTTACAACAGACCGAGTCGAACCTCCGAATCTGTGGCCAAGATCAAAGCCGTGCCTTCCTCTGCCTTAAACAACGATTGGTCAGCGGTAGATTCCCATGTGAGTGGTGTGTCTGTCTAAAGTGATCGATTATAAATCAGGTTATCATTTCTATTCGTTTGCAGATTTCAGATGGGTTTTCTTTTAATTGTGGACCCATGCTGTAATTATAGACAGTAGAAAGTCTGAAAAACGGCGCTTCATGTTTGTATGCATTTTCATGTTACGCTGTATCTTGATCTCTAATATCTATAACTATAGATCCTTAGATAAGTAATACTCGTATGATAATCACCCATGCTAGATGTTCCAAAACACGAGTACATTGACGTATTGATCGTGACAGTGTCTAGCTTACGAGGTGCATGTCTGGCATTTCTACAAACTTAAACACAAAGGAATAAAACTGCATTTCAAGTGGGAGGTTCAAATACAAAGAGCTGCATTCCAGCTCCCTTCTCTGGCCTCCATAGCTCAGAGGTTTCACTCAGTGCCAGGTAGCAGAGTTGATCATGAACAACTGTTTATCAGAATGTTTTTAACAGGAAAGGAAACATGTGAGAAAGAGAGACTCTTCTCCCACAAAAATACTTACTATTTACATTTGTGTAGCCAAAGCAGATAAATTAGATTCAGGAACTCACCATTAAGCAACAGACCTACTGCTAAAACATTTTAGCTTTTTTTTTTTATTTTTATTTAGAATTATCATTGCTCCATTCTGAGTTAAGCAATAAGCCTCATGTTCACACATAGCCTACGTATTATTTTTAAGGTTATTTTTAAGGTTACCCCTGTATCTGTGTTCTGCATATTCTGTATATGAGAAATACTTGTATTTGTGCTCTGAAGTACTCATATGTGTGCTCTAAATACTTGTCACTCGCTTCTGAATTGGTCCCACTCTGAGCACAATGCCTGGCTTAATTAAACTGCATTCTTATAGAAATCTCTCACACGCAATAGAAACGGTCCATTGCATTTCACTCTCATTCGCAAGAAGCTGGAACGTAACTGTAGCAGGTCACAGAAAGCTGATCCAGCAGACTGGCCCTGTGTTCTCCAGTAAATGTGACTTGGCTTACTGCAGGGGTGTCTGCTGACAGACCCAGTGTTCAAATTGCAGGGTGAGAGTAACAGGTTGGATGATGAGTTCAAGAAGGATTTACGCAGCTTGTTTTGGGACGAATTAATATGTCCGTGTGGTGGGAGTTTAAATATGGTCTTTCAGTTATATGAAAATACCCAAAATTTCGATTCAAGGTAGTGATGTTTTTGGCATTAGATTCATTGTATTAATAAAGACTAAGCAATGTTTGATGCATCACCAGTTGTTCTAATTAACATGTTTTTTTTTTTTATTTTCTCTAAGTGTGTGTGCATGCTACTGAATCTCATGTAACATTTGCAGTCTCTGATTTCTGTTTTTAGGTGACTCCAGATCTTTTGATAGATCAGAGTCAGAGCTCAGGGTCAGAGTTCAGCAGTGAGGAGGATCAGATCCAGCAGATAATCTACAGTGTTCTACGACAGGGGTAAACCTGCAGCATTTATAAAATTACATAACGAAAAATCCTACTTGTTAAAATCTCTAATGTCTATCTATGAAGCAAATGCATAGCAAAAGTGAAATTTGCAGCATTTATTCAGGTTCTTGAACGTTTTTATGTTTTAGTCGTGCTATCGATTAGTTTGACGTTTGCCTTCAGAATTTATAAACAAAATTCAAAATTGAACTCTCCATCTTTTCTTCCTTTAGGAGCAACGACAGCGACGCTCTAATCAAACGCAGAGTCCGACTCATCTGCGATAAGATCCAGGGCCTCAAGGTATGGCAAAGGCTTCGCTTTACACCCTGTAACTTTAACCCAAAGCATGTAACTGGAAGTAGAGTACCTTTGGCTTCTGCACTTAATCTCTATGTGTGGGAGCGCAAAATGGCGACTGTGCGTTTATTTCCTCCATTGTGTTACAAGACCTATATAAATGTCATCAGCACACAGTTCAAAGTTATGGAGTATAATAAGACAAAGGCTTTTTCTTTTTTCTTCTTTTCCTTTACATTTACATTACCCCCAGAGAATGCAGACAGATTGACAGTAATATATGTTTCACTAGAGATCTATATTAGTGTTTATGATTTGGGTTGAGAATGCATGTCCATGGTTGTTTAACAAGCCCTCACATTTCTCACATTTTATATTGCGATTTAAATTTTCAAACAGAAATATGTCGTGTGGATAAAAACTCATTTTATTATTATTATTATTATTATTATTATTATTATTATTATTATTATTATTATGTATTCAATTATTAAATATTAATTATTAATAATATTAATAATGTTTTATTTATTTATTTATTTATTTATTTATTTATTTATTTTTATACATGGCCAAAGAAAAGGGTAAACAAATCTAAAAGTATTTTCCTTTATTTTACATTATGGATATTTTGAGTGGACTTTTATTGCAATCTTCAACTGTTCTCTTAAGAAAAATGCACAGTGTTGCACAGTTGAACATTATTTCTTCCTTTCTTCTTAAGTGTACAATGTTAACAACTATCTTGATTGATGGTACCAAATTTGTCAGGGTGTAAAAATTGCTTTAAATCAAAAATCACTTACTTCAGTCTGAATCTGTGCATGGATGTACAGGATGTAGAGGGTTGTACAGTAACAAAATCTTTTCAATTATCATTACTTTATACTGCCCTCTCCCCTTCAACAAAAAGGTTTACTTTTTCTTTTAAACATATTATTTCACATTAATGTACTCCAAATGATCCCTTTACCATGACAGGAATCTTCTTAATTGTGGAAATCTACAGGAAAGAGAGAGAATGTGAGATGAGGGGAATGAGGACAGGCCTACATGGTGTTGGAAGAGTTTAAAACACTTATGGAGCTGTCCGTCATTCTATAGATTGTTTATTCGTATTGAAGACTGCTTTTTTTTTTTATTATTTATAGCAGTGTTCTCCAATATTAAAATGCAGTGTTTCTATGCAAAATGCGTAACAGCTGATGCATCTGTAATGAATAGTAATACAATGTTTAATACACATCAGCACAATACAGTATCAGCTTAGGTGTTGATTAAAATTGCAATTTCAAAAAAGTTAGCATTTCCACAGTGTACAGATGAACATCTCGTCAGTTTGTCAATACAGATATTTGCATTGTAACTTTACAAAACAGTGAATTCTCCAGGTAAGAGCAGAGCACAATGCAAAAATAAAACTCCAAGTAAAAGTGTAGCTCCTGGTAATGCTTCGAATGCTGGCGTCTCAAACAGTTAACTGGGTATTTGAATTCCCATGCACATCCTGACTGACCTGAAGGGTGAGAGCTGATTTATGACTTGGACCATTTTCTCTCCAGCCTCCTCTGTGGCCAAGTTGGCACAGAACACAACTCCAAACCCAGCAGTGTTGAAATGGGCATTACAGTAATGGCTGTCTGAGAGTTGGCTTCTCTCCCTGTGCTAGAATGAACTGGCTGCAGATCAGACAGCTGAGCCCTGTTTAGAGTGAGTGCAGCTTGGCGCATAGCCACTTCAAAACACACACTGCCCTTGATAACTCGTATCTGTGTGCCCACTCAATTGGAACATCACAGAGGGGTTTTTTTTTTTTTTTTTTGGTCTTTCTTAAGACTGTCCTCTTAACACAGACGGTTTATCCTCACTGACAGTTACACAGCGTGTCTACTCACTGTGGCATTTTAATAGATGAGTCTAAAGTAAATCAGCTGTGTAGCGGAGTAATTGGCTGTGCCACAATAAATCAATGGCCTTCTTAGTACACTGTAATTACACAGTGATTCAGAGAGGTGATACATCCCGGATGGATCAGCTTGGATACTGCATCCAGCAGTTGGATACATTTGGTGTATCCTGTGGTTATCCTGCCTAACTTAAAAAAAAAAATAAAAAATACAGTCGTTCTGACCAACTTATTTTGCATATACTTCCATGACTTCGCATGGCTTCATGTATTTTCCTTTTATTTATTTTTTTAAAAAATAAATAATAAATCATTTTAAGCAATTCTGTTGTTAATACTTTGTGTATTGTTATCTAGATGATTTCTGAGATTTGTATACTCAAATACTTATATGTACTATGTACCTAATTTTCTGAGTTATGATTTGTTGTTAAGAACATTAATATTTTGCCATTTTTGGTTTGGCCTCCCATCCATTGGCGATTAGGCCATGACTGAATTCTCTCATTATGTTGATGCTCCACTGATTATAGAGCACATGGAAGCTGAGTGTATTCAGTTACTATATACTGTTACAGCTCCTGCCTGAAAAAAATTCATGTCCCTTAAGTAGAATATCCAGTGGCTCCAGGATTTTGCTGAGTTTTTTTTTGTGGTTGTTGCAGCCAAAAATGCTAATTATGCTGGGATTTTTTCCCCCAAAATGTGTGGTTCACAACGATTCTTCTATGTAATCCATCTGTTGGTGTGAAGACACAAATGTATTTTTTTTCCAATGATGGCTATACTCATGTTTGACTCACGTAAATCAAAGAGAATTTTTGTTGTTGCCTCTAAGACAAGATCTACCAAAGCTTCTCTGAAAATCCTGGAGTTTGTTTGATTTTGCATTGATTTCTGCATCGCAATATCACAAAATCCTGGATGAACAGAATATGTGCTCACATTATTCAACTACTTGAATATTTCAGAGTTTTTCATACCAGCTTGTATGTACTAACTATGTTTGTAAAGTATATTAGAAGTCTTAGGACTATGGTGGCTTTCTTTTTTGACGTGTATTGTGACTGTGTTTGTAGATGAACAAATCAGACCTTGCGCTTAAGGCCCAGCTGGAAGAGAGTCTGGATGAAAATATTAATCTGCAGGAACAGCTGAACAGGAAGAAGACCGAGTTGGATCAGATACATTCTGAGTAAGATCCACCACTGACCTACATTTGCAGATGGGCTTTCCCTGCATGTGCCACAATTATAGTGTCTGTGTAGCACATCAGTAACAATGTGTTTGCTGTGTCTGTCTGCGTCTCAGGATGATTCAGCTGCGTATGGAGAGGGAGAATGCAGAGTCTCGTGTAAGACAGATAGATGACCAGCTGACGGGGCTGCAGGAGGAGCTGAGGAGAGAGACCGGCAACAGAGCAGACACAGACGTGATGCAAGAAGTACAACTATACTTTTACTGTCTGAATTACATTGAAGAAAAAAATCAGCTAAAATAGAACAAGGGAAACTTTAAAAATGTCAACTACGACTTTTTAAATCTAAATATAAATGTGTTTTCACTGATAAAACTGTATTATTGTTTACTGCTGAACAAAACTCAAACACAATACCAATGTGCCAAAATTAATAATGCACAGTGGGGAAAACCACAAGCAGTGACCAATTCATTTTGACCTCAGATTACAGGATAAAACTTTAGATGCCTAATTACATCAAATGTTAGCTGATTACAGACACAAGAACACAAGAATTTCCCTCATGGGATCAATAAAGTATATCTATATATCTATCTAACATGTTACATAAACTGCTACTTAGTTTGTTGTCATTTTTGGAGTGTTTTTATTAGTATAAGATGCACTATATTGCCAAAAGTTTTGGGACACCCCTCCACACCATTGAATTCAGGTGTAGTTTTTCAGGGGTTGGGCTTGGCCCCTTAGTTCCAGTGAAAGGAACTCTTAATGCTTCAGCACACCAAGACATTTTGGACAATTTCATGCTCCCAACTGTGTGGGAACAGTCCTGACCTCAACCTGATGGAACATCTTTGAGATGACTTGGAGTGGAGACTGCGAGCCAGGTCAAAACTGGGATGTCTGCCTTTACGTGCACATGAATTTTATATGGAGTTGGCCCGCCCTTCAACTCTTCTAGGAAGGGTTTCCACAAGGTTTAGGGAATTTTTGATTATTCCTCTAGAAGCACATTTGTAAGGTCAGGCACTGATGTTGGGTGAGAAGGCCTGGCTCACAGTCTACGCTGTAATTCATCCCAAAGGTTTTCGATCGGGTTGAGGTCAGGACTCAGTCAAGTTCCTCCACACCAAACTCCCAAAACTTTTGCCAATATTTTGCTTGCATACTATCAAATGGGTTATATAGGCACAATGGTGGAAATATACACATGCACACTTGGATGGTTATTTAGACCTATAGTGTCTATATTTAATCATGTTGAAATGGTGTGTAGGAGTTGCTGGCCCTGCGCAGTGAACTGGCAGACATGGCTGCGCTGCATCAGAGACAGGAGGACATTCTGAGACAGAGAGAGCGGGAGCTGACTGCACTGAAAGGTGCCCTGAAGGATGAGGTGTCCACCCATGACAGAGAGATGGAAACTCTTCGACAACAATACAGCGTAGACATGGAGAGACTGAGAACCAACATGGCACAGGTTTCACAGGTACACACACACATGCAATTAGATGTGCAGACCTGTAGTCTGACTACGCTGTAACTCAAGCAATAAATCAGTTCTATCTCTATTTGCTTGTATAGTAAATATAGTATAGTATGATTTGTGCTGTAAAAGTTGCAATTAGAGCTGATTTAAAGACTGAGAGAATGTTTTACTAAATGAATTTTTTTTTTTAATCACTATTTTCCAGTCTCAGGCAAGCATAGAAGCAGAGCGTCAGCGAGTGAACTCTACAGTACGCTCCCTACAGCAACAGCTGGAGGAGAGCAAAGAGGAAGGCAACCACTGGAGAGAGCAGTTCCAGAGCAACAGAGATGAGCTTCGCAACACCAAACAAGCGTGAGAGCTGTGTTAGATATATTGTGTATGCAAGGGTTTGCAGTAGTGGCCAGAATGTTACGAGCTTGGTTTTGGGGATTGGCATTTGGGTTTTGTCATTGTGAGAAGAAGTTGCTTTCGGCTGTTCCCTGTTCGGGGTTGGCACAGGTTTTACGCCGGATGCCCTTCCTGACACCCAGGAAGCTTGGGTGTCAGGGCTTGGGACCGGCACTGCATTCAGTGGCTGGGGTTTGGGCATTGGCTGAGAATTGAACCCGAGCCTTCCGCATGGTAGGCGAGAAACCTACCACTGAGCCACCAATGCCCTCTTTTTGTCATTGTGAGAAATGTATCCAAAAATATTGCAGAGATAATTACATTTTATCAAGTGAAAATATTTTGCATATATAGTATTTCAAATTATATTACTCTAAACCAAATATAACTTTATTAAGTTTAGTTAATTAAATTATGTTTTAAAACTAATTTAAAGCATGAAATAGTCTTATTTTTTTGGCAAATAATTAAGCCAATTTTAAGCATTTATTTCCAGAAAGAAACAAAAATCTGCTTTTACAATAAGAAAACATAAAGCTTAAAATGTTTCAAATTATGTTTAATAAATTTATATTTGGTTTATTGTTATCTTATAATAGGAAAAACTAGATACATTTGATACAGTAGGTTTCTGCAGTGAAAAGGTTCGTCATTAACCCCAACAAATGCTTCATTAAATAATGCTCAGTAATAATGAGGTAATAAAAATTAACATGTTAAAAAGTGTAGGAATTAAGCTGGATAGCTCTGGGTATTTTCTGCTGCTTGTTAATAGTTTGTGCGTGTATGATATGCCAGGCTTCTCCAGGCTCGTTTAGATAAAGAAGAGTTTGAAGAGGAGCTAAAAGAGCTGCAGGAGAAACTGAGCACCATGAAACAGCAGATCCCTGATGTCAAACAGAGTGAAACCCACAAACAGGTACCATGAGAGAGCGCTTTTATTTGGATTTAGAGACAAAACAATGTGATTAAAATATTTTGCAGTATGGCATGTCTAAGGCAATTTATACATAGGTTAGGGAAATAGTGTTTACCATTAACACACACACACAGGGCTAGTGCAGTAGCACTAGTCACTACACAATCTTACTTTTGCCACTTGCTTGATGTTTTTTGATTTTCACCCAATTAAATAATCTCCATAACCTTTTTGAAACTTCTCTCAGGAGCTGGAGCGTAGCCGTGCATCACTGAAGCAAGCCGAAGTGGAGATCGAGAAAATTAAACAGGACCTCGACAAGAAGACCATGGAGATTATTCATTTGAAAAGGACTAATCAGGAACTGGATGCTGAGCAAAAATATGAGATCGACAGGCTGAAGGACCAGTCACGGAAAGATAAGGAGGAGTTGGCTAAAGTTCATGAGAAGGCCAAACAGGTATATGATTAAATCCTAAATCAGCCTATGCTATGTTCATTATGGCTTTATGATGGCTTCACTGTTGCCCCACCTCTCTACTAGCTTGCTGATCCTGCAGTGGTGGAGTCTGTGCATCGGGAAATGCGTGCAGTGAGCGGAGAGGCGGAGCGTCTGCGAAGTCAATTGCTTTTGGCTGAGGAGGATCTACAGAAAGAAAGAGAGAGACTTACCTTGTTCCATACAGAAATAAGCACGGTCTCAAATGAACGAGAGGCACTGGAGGAGGCTAACTCGCGCCTCAAAGACAAACTTGCACGGCTGGAGGTGAGTGAAATAAAATGATTTCCAGAAAAGCTACAAACTACAAAGAATTGCCAAACACGCATGCATACAACATGTATGAGCAACAACTCCATCTCTCTATGTCCAGTCCACGATGCAGGAACAAGCTTCGCAGAATATGGATGCAGAGCAGGAGCTGCAGTTGGAGAACAGGAAGCTGAGGCAGCAGCTGGAAGAGACCAAACGCAGCAGCACCAAATTGAGCCAGGTCAGAGACGAACTGTCCCGAGCGCTGGAGGAGCGAGACAGGGAGAGGGACGCTCTCAGCAAGGAAAACGCACAGCTGGATGAGCAAAAGACACAGCTTGAAAAGTCAGTGGACAAACTCAACAAAGAGGTAAGTATGAATGGGGACGATGAGGACCAAGTGAAATATATTTTATTTACACACCTTTTGATATGTGTGTTTTTGTGGCTTATGGTAACGACAGGTCTGTTTTTCTGTCTGTCAGATCGAGCGGTTGGCTGCTGATTCGAACGTGTCTACACGGCTGTTACAGTCTCAGTTCGATGAGCAGAAAGAAAAGTGGAAGAAGGAGCAGCAGGACCTGCAGAAGATCAACAAGGAGAAAATCAGTGAGCTGGAAAAAACCCAGATCACTCTGCGTTCTCTCAAGGAGGAGGTGAGCAAGGGCAAGCAGTTTTCTTTATAAACTGTCAATTGTTCATAGAATCAGCATGTCTTTATTCACTCCAGGTACCCATATGTACAATGTATATATTGTGTACATGATGCATATTCCTCCCAGAGCTACAGTGCTCACTATTTTGTAAGGCTGTGCTCAGTAATATCAACTGATATTTTCATAGTGTCTGCCTTCATTTTGTTGCTACCTAGCCATTTCCCCTTTTATGTGACTTCATTAAGGCATCCTGTCTTTCTCCTAATTTGCACCAAGAACGATTTAGTAGATCCAAATACATACAGCTTCACTGGAACCTTTCTGATGCATTTTCCAGTTGTCCCGTGTGAAGAAAGAGCTACAGTCAAACTATGAGGAAAAGGATAATGCTGTTCTGGACAGAGAGATGTTAATCAACCGCATCAAACACCTGGAGGGAGAGCTGGAGAGTCAACGCAACACATTCAACGACCGCGCTCGTGACATCCGCAGCATGGAGGCAAGTGATGGAATTTTTTCACAGTAGAATAGGATTCAGGACCAGCATTTCAACTCAAATAAATAAAACTGTGAGCTCCTATTTCTCCTTATTTGCTGTGACCAATAATCATAGACGTTTTACCACAGGACCTCACACATACTAGAAAGTAAAGGAGCAAATTTGTCTTCAACAATTGTTCATGGTTTATGTTCTCAATATTAAATTCCTAATTCAAAACTCACCAATGAGGCATTATGTATAGTGTGTTTATCTCTCACAAGTTGATATAAAAATATATATTCAACTAGCTGTTAATATTGCTGGAGGACATACTAATATGATTCCTTTTTTTTGTTTTTTTTGTTTTTTTACCAAGTATTAGTTATTTGTGCTCAGGATTTAGGCTGCATTACAAAAATCTAAACAAATAGTTATTTGCTGACATCTGCTATGACCATTTTGCTGCCATAATATAAGTGGTATAGTAATGTAAGGATTTAATAAATATTTTAGATTTTATACTATAACATATTTCTTAAAAAATCATGAGAGGTGCTCTACATACTAATAAAAATCATAATTCCTATTTTTTGAACCCTAACAAAAAGCTTTTAAATAAAGTATGCTTTGATATTTTGTTCACATTTAATTTTCTTTGTGTCTGTAGGAAAAAATAAAGCGCTTGGAGCTGGAGCTGGATGAGGAAAAGAGCAGTGTTGAGCTCATGACAGACAGAGTAACCAGGAGCCGAGAGCAGGTGAGCGCTCCACTGACGTCAGTCTACCCTGAGGGCAAGTACCTTGATGATGCTCTCCATAATACAACTGTGTGTGTTTGTGTGTAGATTGAGCAGCTGCGTTCAGAGCTAATGCAGGAAAGATCATCCAAACAAGACCTAGAGCTGGACAAAAATGCCCTGGAGAGACAGGTAACTTGGGGATTTTCCATTTCTGGTCTTGTGTGCACTGATCAGTCAGGTAGTGGAAACCAAACCAACATCTTAATTTCATTCCAGGAAACACGGAAGAATTCCATGTTTCCTGGAATGAAATTAAGATGTTGGTTTGGTTATGATATTAAATGCTAGATCAGGATCTACCTTCATGTTTTTTTCTTCCTGACTTGCTTCTTTCTTTCTGTTTTCCCATAGCTAAAGGACTATAAATCCCGTATAAAAGAAATGGAGGGCCAGTCGCGTAGTTCCACTAATGTCTCTCAGCTAGAGAGCAAACTACAGGATATGGAGGAACGGCTCCGTAACGAAGAAAGGTACAGAAATAACCTGCAATATAGCTTTTAGATCCACAGCCAGATCTGTAGGTGGGTAGTTTCCTGCCATTCCAGGACACATCATCCTGCACTGTGGTAATTATTGAATGTGGTGCAACAAAAAGGTGTTTGTTCTATGAGCATAGCCATCCATGACTGGGATTCTGGGGACCATAATTGGCCATGCTCTCTGGGTGGGAGAGATTTCATTACTCTCCCTGTCACTCACAGAAACTAACCACTCTTGGTTGTTTGTGAGTTCATGAACATGAAAAAGGGAAGGTTTCTCAGCGAGTGTTTCACTGCCTTGTGACACAGCATGAGCTGTAGATCAGAAAGATGCAGTGTCTTGGATGAAGTATGTGTAGCAGTATTCATATCCATATACTTTTCTGGAATATAAAGAAAATCTATGGAATTGGGCACCATATTACACAATCTTTGGGGGAAAAAAGGGAGAGTGTGATTGTTTTACTACACATAATGAATGTCATTTCAGTAATAAAAAATAAGCTTGTTATAAATGAGATTTTGGAGAAATTATGCACTTAATCTCTTAAAAATGAATTACGTCCTTTGGTGTATTTTGCAGTGATAAAAATGCAGCACTGTCCTCACAACGCCGTCTGGAGAGGAAGCTGAAAGAGTTGTCCATGACTCTGGACGAAGACAGACAGCAGATCACTGAGCAGAGAGACCAGGTCCTACACGCGCGCGCACACAAACACACACAGACACAAGAGGACACCTTATTCTAAGTAGTACACATTTTCCATGCGTCATTTTCATATCCATGCTTATGAGAGTTTTCTGTGTAGCTGGCTCTGCGTGTGAAGGCATTGAAGAGGCAGGTGGATGAAGGAGAGGAAGAGATAGAGCGGTTGGAGGGATTGCGGAGGAAAGCATTAAGAGACATGGAGGAGCAAATGGAACAAAAAGACGCCCTACAGACCCGAGTCACAGCTCTGGAGAATGAACTCAAGTAAGTTTCATCACAAAGTAACTGAAGATTCTGGGATTTCTTTTATTTTCATACTCATGTGCTGAAAGAAAAAAACCCCTCACATTTAGTGTTAAATTGTGAATCCAAACAAGTTTGCTGTTTAAACTGATTCAATAACCAATAGAAGGAAATTGTGGGTTTTTTTTACACTGTCATATAGAGGTCTTCTAGCAAAGCAATCTGCTCCTATAAAAGAACACTGGTGGATATTGTAAAACAGCTATTATACCAATTACAACTGCTGACCTTCACACACCTGTTTTCCTATAGAGATGGCCATAGATATGTAAAAATCTATAGATGTAGTTAAAACTGTTGAATTGAGCTCTGGCCGTTTGTTGGAGCAAGTTTGACACAATTGCACCATATTTCTAAAGTAAAGCCTACATCTCCACCCCGTTTCCTTGCTCACATTCTCTTTAGACAATGCTTCTTGTTTTTTGGTCTGTTTGATCCAGTTTCCTTTAACTACTACACGTATTTAACAGAAAATACAACAAGAATATGATTTATTTTTGTTTTTCGCTCCTGGCTTTGCAATCAACCAATATGAAAAGAAAGTGCCCCAATTAAATTTCATACCTACCTATCATACCTACAGCCTGATAATGGGTATAATCCAGCCCTCCAAATAAATGTAACCCTTAATGTAAATCTTTTTGAGCTTTATAGTAAATTAAAGCTTTTTGAGCTTTATAGTAAATTAAAATCTTCTTGTGGGCTATAACTGAAATGATGGATTAAAAAAAGAGCTAGCCTCTGTTCCACAAAATGGAACACTAACTCGGGTGATCTCCAAGTATCAGAAGGATGCAATTCTTCATTAGCAAGCTAAAATCAATCTGTTTTCACCATGGCTCTTTCAAAAAGAGCTAATTTAGGGTTTTCGTACCAGTAGGGGTAAATACAGCTCCAACTATAATGATTTTTCTACCATTGCAGTAATACGGGCAATAAAAATATGGCTGTAGCATGTAACACATATTCCTCCCTGCAGACGGCAGTGTTTGCCCAGGTGTCTTGCTTGCTGTAGAGAGGCTTTTTTACAGTGGCAGAGAAGTGCAAATCACAATAACAAATCCAAAACCAAAATAAATCAGAAAACAAAATAATAAAACCGAAATAAATCAGTAAACAAATAACAAAACAAAATAACAAATCAGTGAACAAAATAATAAATCCAAAACTAAAATAAATCAGAAAACAACAAAATAAATCCAAAACCAAAATAAATCAGAAAACAAAATAATACATCCAAAACCAAAATAAATCAGAAAACAAAATAAATCAGTAAACAAAATAACAAAACCAAAATAAATCAGTAAACAAAATAACAAAACCAAAATAAATCAGAAAACAAAATAAATCAGTAAACAAAATAACAAAACCAAAATAAATCAGTAAACAAAACAAATCAGTAAACAAAATAAATAATCCAAAATAAATCAGTAAACAAAATAATAAATCCAAAATAAATCAGTAAACAAAATAAATCCAAAACCAAAATAAATCAGAAAACAAAATAAATCAGTAAACAAAATAACAAAACCAAATAAATCAGTAAACAAAATAACAAAACCAAAATAAATCAGAAAACAAAATAAATCAGTAAACAAAATAACAAAACCAAAATAAATCAGTAAACAAAACAAATCAGTAAACAAAATAATTAATCCAAAATAAATCAGTAAACAAAATAATAAATCCAAAACCAAAATAAATCAGAAAACATAGTAACCAAAATAAAACCAATCCTTGTGTTTTCAGATTTATGTTTTCGGATTTGTTGTTGTGTGTTTCACTTCTCGTACTTTTTCAGTGTTGATCCTACCGCTTCTGCCTTGCCTGCTTTTTCCTCTGTATATGAATGCAAAAATATCTGAGCTGATGTGTTTATGCTAAATCCTCAGGAGGAAGATCCAGCAAGCCCGACTCATCTCAGTGGCCTCTCCAGGTCTCAGCTCAGATGATGACGACGAAAGCCTGTTTGACTCGTCCACCATCACCTCCATCCTCACAGAGAGCAATCTACAGACCAGCTCCTGCTAAGGAGAGATTAGAGGAGAAGGACAATCTTGGATGATTTGGGTGAAATGAGCATTCAAGTAACAAGGAGTGACGTCAGAAAATGAGAGACACTTTACACAGGTGGGATTAGGGCCTCGTAAAGGCCCTGTTGTAAATATTTGAAGAAAGAATATAATTTAAACGAATTGAACAAGCCTTATGAAGAGGTGGACAAGCATACATACTGCACAAAGACGAAGAGCTAAATGTCAAATTTATTAGTTCAGAGTGTTGTGTAGTTCGCACTTACCTGCATTCCGCATCTACTATAGTACTAACGATGTGATGTGACTAGCTGTGATTAGCATAACTGTAATTTAGCTGCGAAATTGATCACTCACTTTTAGTTAAGAAAATTCACAAGGAAAGCACATCTTTTTAGATGCCAATTATTCCATGTATTTAATATCAATGCTTGGCCACACATGTGTTTTGATGCGAATTTGCATGAATCATCAAATCTTCTTTGAATCTTAAACAAATTTAGGGTTGTTTTAAAATATATATATTTTTTAATCGTGATACAATTTTAAAATCACTTTGGAACTTTAGCTATTCACGATCACTTAGTTGGTTAAAATCGATATTAAACTATGTTTGCCTGACTACACCTGTTTTCTACCAGGATTTTCAACATATTACTTATAGATTAACTTAGAAAAATGTGATTTATAACAAAATAATATTCGATTATATTTTTCCTGCAGCTAGTGTCATTTAGTAAAATAAGAATGTAGTCATCTCTACACTTGTTGCATTCTGCTGCAATAGTCAGTGATGGTGACTGTGGTTACATCAAGTGTCCAAATTTACACTCCACTTAAACACACAGCCAATAACAAAAGGCTGCAATAAAACCTTTGATCATTTCAGATTCGATAGAATAAAAACACACACACACATGCACAGGTATTTGCTTGCATGTTGCACCAATCAAGACAGGTTTTTTGTGTGTGTATACAAGATTTTCTAACTTATCAGCAGCTGAATCTCATGGCAACATAAAATCATGTAGGAGCGATTAGATTAGTTACTTTCACACACAAGTCGTAGCTCTTATTTAGAAATCTGCGCCTTCAACTCCATCTGAGGCACATTAAATGTGCTTTCTTCTCGATTCATCTTATATGAATCTATATAAATCTAGTTTGCTTATGTGGAAGGCAAAATATGTCATTTGGAGCCATTTTAGGTAGAGCAGGGTTAGAAAATGTAAAAGTTAAGGTTCTAGATATCCCAACACTCCCAGTTACAGATACAAACTGTTGATTCATGTGAGCTCTGTAAAACCCAGTAGATTTCATGGGCTTGAGTGTGCTGAATGTTTCCACTGCTAATGCACTGTTTATTATTTTTAAATGAAGAGATATTATGGAAACACTATTTAATGCTCAGTTGACTCATTTACTAAAAGAGAAGAATAACAAACATCAATGATACGAAAGTATACAGTACTGGAATAATAATGTGTAAAAGGAAAGCACACAGCAAATACATACACACATTTTGTTGTTAAACAGAGGAATAGAACACGTAGCATTAAAAGCTGACGTGGTTTTCAATTTAACTGAGCAAACTGTCATGACCTCTAACTTGCTCATGAAACTAAGCACGAGCAGCAAAGCTATTTTTGATCCATACAATCAGTGTCTTGTCACTTGTGTTTTATTGTCTGTGTCCTTTAGTTTGCGAGTGTGTTTGTGAACGTCTAATACGTTCAGTGGTACGAGTGGATTACACATACCATTATCCAAAACTTGACCTAAGCATTCCAGTCGATGTTTCTTTGTAAAATTTTAATCACTTATTACATCTATTTAGAACACTGCATCAGAGAACAAATTTGTGTGTATACATAATTATGTATTTTTGTAGAAATAGTATACTATTCCACTTGACCAATCAGTGATGAAATCAAGTAAAAGCGTTTTATGATGTAATGTGAACGAGATGCTTGATCTCTCTATGTACAGTCTTGTTGCTGAAGCACAGAATGATAGAGCCTGATGCTTTTAAATGTCCATTAAATTTATGACTTTGTATTTTTACAGATATTTTTATGAAAAATAAATAAACCATAAGCACCTGTGCATGTTTTTTACTTTGACTTTTTTTTTTACACTGACCAGCCATAACAATATGACCACAGACAGGTGACGTGAATAGCACTGATTATCTCCTCATCATGGCACCTGTTAGTGGGTGGGATATATTAGGCAGCAAGTGAACATTTTGTCCTCAAAGTTGATGTTAGAAGCAGGAAAACTGGCCATGCGTAAGGATTTGAGCGAGTTTGACAAGGGCCAAATTGTGATGGCTAGACGACTGGATCAGAGCATCTCCAAAACTGCAGCTCTTGTGGGGTGTTCCCAGTCTGCAGAGGTCAGTATCTATCAAAAGTATCCTTCAAGTCCTGTAAGTTGCAATGTGTGGCCCATGGAGTCCCTGCCTTACAACTTACAGGACTTAAAGGATCTGCCGCTAACATCTTGGTGCCAGATACCACAGCACACCTTCATGGATCCAGTGGAGTCTGTACTGCGACGGGTCAGGGCTGTTTGGGCAGCAAATGAGTGACCAACTCAATATTAGGCAGGTGGTCAAAAATGTTATGCCTTATTGGTGTATATCTACATAAGTATTTATGTAGATTACAAATTTAAAAAGATTCAGAAAGTTAATATAAAGTCATACATTCTTACTGTATATAAAAAAAGGGAAACAATTAAAAAGTGATCAAATTAAAATATTCACCCATTAGACTTAACATTAAAACCACCTGCATGATGAGGTAGATCCAAAATGTGCTGTCAAAACAGCTTGGATCTGTTGAGACATGGACTCTAAGGTGTGTTGTGGTTTCTGGCACCAAGACGCTAGCAACAGATCCTTTAAATCCTGTGAGTTGTGAGGTGAGGCCTCCATGGATCAGTTTGTCCAGAACATTCCACACATCCACACATCTGAGGAATCTGGAGGCCAAGTCAACACTTTGAACTCTTTGACATGTCAGGTCTCATCTATAATGTGTGTGTGTGTGTGTGTGTGTGTGTGTGTGTGTGTGTGTGTGTGTCATCAGCCAGACTGTCTGTTAACGTTTTATTAAGTCATCCTGACCAAAGCTTAATGTGACATCATGAACTCTTTTGTCAGACAAAAAAGAGCTGATTTTTAGTCATCCCATCATTTTCAAATGCACAAAGTGTAGATTATTATTCCGTCACTGTAACAGTACACTGGAGTTTATATAAACCTCACCCAGAATTCTCTTTTCTAAAGCATTGGAGTTCAACAGCCATGTTAATAATTAATATAGAGAACATGACCACATTGTGGAATGACAGCGGTTTTGTTTTGCACTCTAGCCTGTAAGATAAGCCTCAAATCGTCTATCCAGTATGATTTAGGCCGAGCATATGTGGACACCTACCTAACCACCACATTGATATTAAACTGTTTAGAAAATGTTATTATATGCTGTAGCATTACAGTTTACTGGAACTGAGAGGCCAAAAAAACTGTTAACCTGTTCCAGTGAGCTCCAAGATGACATGGTTTTACTTTTAATAATAATTTTAGTCCTAAGTTCTGTCATTTTATGTAGTTCTGTGTTTTATGTAGCACCCTGGTCCTGGAGAAACGTTTCATTTCACTACATACTGCATCAGCTTTATATGGTTGAAATGGCAATAAAAGCTACTTTGGGACAAATGTCTTTGGGACAAATTTAAAAAGCTGACTGCATCCCTTCTAGTCTTGTGGCTGAACAATCACAAATCCCAACAGTCACACTTTAACATCTCGTGGAAAGCCTTCCAGGAAGAGTGGAGGTTATTATAACAGCAAAAGGGTGTAATGGTCAGGTGTACACTTACGATGAAAAGTATGCGGACTCTGATCACACCCATTTTCCTTTTTTTTTTTTTTTAAATTTTTAAATTTTTAAATTTTTTAAATTTTTTTTTTTTTTTTTTTTTTTTTTTTTTTTTTTTTTTTTTTTTAAATCTTCCTAATGTGGTTCTACGTTGAACCATCTGCTGTAGATTTCTATGTAGAACTGTCAAGGGTTCTCTCAGAGGGATGAACTGAAGATGAGCTCTGCTTTTTTATAAAAAGAAAAAAAAAGATAAGATCATATTTGTTGATTTTATCTGCAGTGCTGAGTTTGCCCTAAAGCTTTGTTATGGCTCAGAACGGAAAGATTGTGTTCAAAGCTCCATTGCGCAAAGATGAGTTATACTTCCATGTCAAAATGTATGCTTCATAAACTTGCATTGTGTTCACGCTGAGAACTTTTCAGCTACTTGCATTCAGGTGTGTGCTTCTGTCGTGTGTGTAAACTGTGATTACTTCACGCATGTTCCTCGTGATGTTTTATTAATGTGTTTCATTTTGTGTTGCATCATTTCGAACCTTTCATCAGCCTGTGAATGAACTCACTCAGTCGCTGTTCTTTGGATTATATGACTAATATCCCCAAAACCTGAAGCAAAGACAGGTTTTAAAGGTCTTTGAATCATGATATCTGCCAGATGTGCTGCTACCCAGAGGTTTATGTGTGCGTGTTCATACCTGCCTGGCTTGCTATCAGTTGCGTGTGTCTACAGTGGGAGGTTTGTTGTGCTGTTGCATTTATTGGGAACTGAAGCCACAACAGCTCTGGGATCGGGGGGGGGATGGGGGGAGGGGACTGACAAGATCAGCGGAAATATCTGCTGTCTGTGTACAGTGCGATAAAACGTTTTCCAGGGAAAAAGGAAAGAAAAACATTGAGGTGGTATATTCCAGTGCTGTCAGAAGTATTCATTACTTCGAAAGTATATCAAATTTTAAAAAAATAACAATAAAAAAAAAACCTTATACCAATCAGGCATAACATTTATGAGCAGTGAGAGGTGAAGTGAATAACACTGATGATCTCCTTATCATGGCACCTGTTAGTGGGTGGGATATATTAGGCAGCAAGTGAACATTTTCTCCTCAAAGTTGATGTTAGAAGCAGGAAAAATGGGCAAGTGTAAGGATTTGAGCGAGTTTGACAAGGGCCAAATTGTGATGGCTAGACCACTGGATCAGAGCATCTCCAAAACTGCAGCTCTTGTGGAGTGTTCCCGGTCTGCAGTGGTCAGTATCTATCAAAAGTGGTCCAAGGAAAGAACAGTGGTGAACTGGAGACAGGGTCATGGGCGACCAAGGCTCATTGATGCAGGTGGGGAGTGAAGGCTGGCCCGTGTGATCCGATCCAACAGATGAGCTACTGTTGCTCAAATTGCTGAAGTTGTTAATGCTGGTTCTGATAGAAAGGTGTCAGAATACACAGTGAATGACGGGTCAGGGCTGTTTTGGCAGCAAAAGGGGGACCAACACAATATTAGACAGGTAGTCATAATGTTATGCCTGATTGGTGTATATTTTATGCACAAAAAAGAAGACATTGGAGAACATGGAATAAAGAGAGCAGTGGGGCAGGAGTGTTAAAGGTGAATGAAGCAGAATCAGCTTCATTGCCAAGTACTGTGGGTTTTACATTGTATTGGTGAACAACAATAAAAACATAACCATAAAAATATAAAGAAAATTGAAGAATATTAAGATTGATTAACTGTGTCGAAATATAGTATAAAGTATAAAATGTGAACCAATTAAATGACCAATGCTACAGTCAATGCAGAGGTAAACATTAACTGTACATTAATTGTGCATTAGTAGACTGGTGCAAAGCTCACAGTTTGAGGCAGGAAGGTAAAAGGATGGGTTTCAGAGGAACTCTACTATATAGTGAAGAGTCAGTGTCTCTCCTCATGTAGCAGCAGGACGACACACTGAGCTGCAGCTCAACACAGTCTGCCTTCTGTCCCAAAATATACGTACGAGTTTGTCCATATTATCTATCTGGAGGAATTCAGGTAGAATTTGCCCTATGTGTGAAAAATGTGAGTCTAATGGCTGTGTATTAGTGATCTCTCTCTCTCTCTCTCTCTCTCTCTCTCTCTCTCTCTCTCTCTCTCTCTCTCTCTCATTCTATTTCTCAAGAAATTACAAAGAACCAGGTAACAAAATATTTTTCAAAGTAACACCCTTACAGGAATCTTCAGAGGTGGATAATCACATAATTGACATAATGATTATTTGTTTTTTATTTTTACTAGCTAGACTAATCACACCTTTTTTTCACATGTAGTGCACATGTTTTTAGACATTATTCATTCATGTGTTTATCATCACATTTTAGATCATTTTTATCTGATTTCCTCACACGAATCCTTCTTTTATGTATTGTTTATGTAATGTTAAAATTCTATTATATATGCATATTTTTTTCATAAGGCAGTTATATGAAATTAGATACTGTTGCATAAATAAGTGTATGTTGCTGTAAGACTAATATAACGTGAACGAATTACAGATTTTGGAAAGCTTTCTTGATTTTTGCGTTTCATCTTAAAAATTCCGTTTGAGGCGCAGCTTGTCAGACATTTCAAACCGTTCTCACGTGTCTAAGGTTTATGGCTTTAAAGTATAAATCCTAAAGAAAACAGACAGCAGGTATTCTCAGTCTTATTAGTGTTTAAGTCTGGCTGCAGTTTTGCACAAGTTGTGGGCTGCCTGTTACAATTATAGCTTCTTAAGTAAACTAAACATTACAACAAAGATTAAATAAAATATGAGTCAACGTATCATTGTCTGGCTTATGCACCGTGAGTGCAAGAGGCAGTGTGACATTTTCAGTCTGTGACTTTCAATATGTATTTCAATATATTTCTTCCATTTTTAAAACATATTGTTGTTATACTGTGAACCCTTTCCTGTAAGAGAATTATCATACGCAGTTTTTGCAAAATCATAAGGTTGGGTTTTCTAGAGAACGGGGGGAAAAAATGTGTCGACTTCACGTGTAAAAGAGAACATGTTGAAAAGCAGGAGTGACTTATTTGTAAAGCTGGATCGCTTTGAGCATGTGCCAATTTACAAATAACATTCATTCCAGTCTCTGATTAAAATGTGGGAGAGTGTCAAATGTAATGATGCGAGGTGTGTGAAAGGAGTGGCAGTACATGACAAAAAAAAAAAAAAGTCGTTGTGCATCTGCTCTTGTTTTGGTAACATGCATTAGTGCTATTTTTTGTACTAATTTGAATTGCATTAGTCACGATACATAGTTTAGTGCTATTAATGGATAGAACTGATGATTATGCGTCGCTCTAAATACGTTTGTGGGTTCCATAAGTATTTCAGGATCATGTTGACTAGCAAAGAAAAAGTATTTAATATAACTGTTATATTCAGTGGTTCAAGAATCTATTCTAGGTTTCAACTCGCAGCGTTCAGAACATCTGAACATCTTACCCTGTGCATTACTTTATATCTGAAATACTAGCAAAAAATCTGAGCTGTGTAAGTAAGGAATATTTAACTCTTGAGTAGATACTGAGAGACAATTAGTATCACATGGGGACAACGGTGTGTAAAGCAGGACCACATTCCCACATAAAGGCTGTGTAACTTGGAGTTTCGAAAGGAGCGCACATACTTGAGGTACAACTGATTGTGAAGATTTTCCACACCCATGTTTTCCATAGGCTTACATAGTTTTTCAGGTGTGGCTTTCAGCCGAAATACGACTCATGTGGTTGTTCTAGTTGTGTTATAGTGTTTCAGGTACACCTACCAGGCTAATACAGGCATTGCAGCACTAGTAGTTATCTTACTGAGGATTTACATAGCAGTTATATTACTACTGTAATAAACATATGCATTCTGATTATATTTCATCTACTTATGAGTTTCACAACTAGGTCTATGACTAAGTTTGAAGTCTTCTACAACCAGGTTCTCTCGCTCCATGTTTCTTATATATCATGATATCTAAAGGCACACACACTATTAGTTTTTCTCCCCCCCAACTGCTGACACACATTTCAGAAAGCATCTCTACTTTTTAAATGATCTGGCACATATTATCAAATGTTCATATAACTATCCATCTATTTTCTGTAGCGCTTATTCTACTCACAATCAGGGAGAACCTGGAATCTATCTTAAGGACTCGGGGCACAAGGTGGGGTACACCCTGAACAGAAAAAAATAATTTAGAGGTGCCAATCACACTACAACACAGGTTTATGGACTGGGGTAGGAAACCGGAGTACCCAGAGGAAAAAAGGTCTAAAAAAAAAAAAAGGTTTTAAAAAGTCTATAAATTTACCATATTTATGTTAAAACATTACATCATGTATCTTTTAAAGTTTTAACATAAAGGGTAAATATAAAGGCACACGTTGTACATACTCGAGGGTCCTAGCACCAAGGAAAAGCACTGTTTAGTAACATTTTTTTCCTTATCAAAATATTAATTAATTACTCCTATGCATACAGGGTACCAATACTTCATGATAATCATGCATACGTTACCGGAGAACTTTTTTTTTTTTTTTTTTTTCAACTGAGGCTTTTGGGGATCTGAGATCTGATGTGAGACCTGAGCGATTAAGTGACGCTCCGAAACTGTCTAGGTGAAGGGGCGGGGAAAGGGGCGGGGCTACAACAGCCTTTATCTGTCCACTGCTGCGAGAGCCCATTGTACATTACAACGGTTGTAGCGAGCTGGACGTCGGAGGCTAACAAATTACCTATTTGTTTGCTTATTTATTTATTTATTGCTTTAAAAAAAAAAAAAAAAAGTGTATATCCCGGTGAAAATGAGCACTACGCGGAGCTTGTGCACACTGTCGGATTTCAGAGCAGGAGACAGAGCGGTGAGTATCTTTGGATGAAGTTCGTTATCTCAAATAGCGGAAGTGGAAACTAAATCAGTTACTCAGTTATTTTCAGTAGTCAGAGTTCACTTGACGCTTTTAACTCACAAAACACTTTCTACACAATGAGTTTTAACCGTGTAGAGTCTATTATATATACAATTCTATACAAATACTGCAAAGCTGATGAAGGAGACAGTAATAGAAATATTTAGAGGATGATGAAGTTCAGCCTATTACATCCCATTAATATTGAACAATATCACACGGTTGAGATATATATTTAGACTGTGTTAAACATGTATTTTGGCTTCATACACACTTTTCATATAATAAAAATCAGAGTATTCAGTAAAATATACTCACATGGAATAGTGATCATTGTTAGTGTGTATTTGGGACCACTGTTGGATTAACCTATTGTCCCTTTAAATATTCGTTTGCACTGTGTGTAGTACATTTTCACACATGGCCTATAGTCTATTGTTATAAAATAGAGTGTGTGTGAAATTCCAGGCAGTGAGTTAAGAAACAGGATGTGCATCAGCTGTACAGGGAAAGAGCTTAGAGGGGAATACTGTAAGCTCATACTGTAATGCTCATATTTATAGTAACATTCATTTAGATTCTAAATATCGCTTTGAATTCTTTCATTTTCTTTGCTATATTATTTAAGAATGATCTACTACTCAAAGTTTACATTTGTCCCAAGCCAAGTTTTCTTTCACGTTTAGAGTTTAGTATTAGGTTTAGTTTTTATTTGATCAAATGTGACCACCATAACTACATGCAGTACAGTTTGGTCATCCGTCTGAAACCCTCAGTGTGCTTTTGCACAGCAAGAGATGGAATGAAGATGCCTTAAGGTATATCTGTGTATTTTCATGGATTGTGGCACAGCTGCTATTTTCAGTGCACCGTTACAGTGATGTGTGGCAGTAAACTTACAAAATATTGCCCAGTCCATATCTTTAGGGGTGGTAGCTCAAGCGGTTAAGGTTCTGGGTCGTTGAGCGGAAGATCAGGGATTCAAGCCCCAGCACCGCCAAGCTGCCACTGTTGGGCCCTTGAGCAAGGCCCCCAACCCACTCTGCTTCAGGGGTGCTGTATCATGGCTGACCCTTTGCTCTCACCTCAACCCCCAAGGATGGGATATGCGAAGAAAAGAATTTCACTATAACTTAACGTTGGGGAGCACAATAATATCTAAAATGATGGTCATGATTATTCAGGTTAAAGTTGATATCAATTATCGGTAAACATTTTCTTTCACAATGTCCATACTAAGCCTAAGAATAAACCCGGGCCTTAGTCGCATTAACTGGTTAGTCTCTAAACGCTACATATTGTTAGCCAATTATCTCATTGACATAATCTATATTTATCTCACCAGTATCTCAGACATTTATGTGTAATTCATCAATGGTGATTAGACTACACTTTATTTCACAGCAGTAAGAGAAAGATACTATATGCACATTGTAGATTTTAAAAAAAGTGCAAACTTTCAATTACAAGTCAAACATTTGCACCCATAACCATTAACCCATAACCTGGACCATGTTTACCTTGTTGATCAGATTGGGAGAGAGTGTCTCATGGCTAATAAGTAACCTGTCCATTCTGTAACCTGTTTATTCCTCCATTTCTTGTGTCACTAGGCAATGTTGTGCCTTCGCCAGATTTATCATGCCTTATAAAGAGGAAAGCAAAGAGAAGGGAGATTAATGCGAGTGGACTTTTACAGTTGCATAAAGGGAGTGTTTCGACTGCATACGTGGCTTGCACACAAACTAGGCTAAAGGTGCTGTGTGAGACATTTATTACATGTTTATTGCTTGGTAATGGAAGCAGTCTGTTTTCTTTATATGCTTAGACTACCCAGTTTATATTTTTATGTGGCATGATTTTACTGTAGGATGCAAAAAGAAAAATAGCAAGGATGTTTAGATCTTAACTCCAGCATGATTATTGTACACTTTGTTGTGTGTTGTAGTGAAATATTCTGTTTAGATGTTTTGGAAGAGCTTCACATGCCCATGTATGTCCAGTCGAAGTTGTCTGAGATGAAGTCACAATACCAGCTAAGTCCTAACTTATCAGAGAGAAGCCTTGAATTGCTGATACTACAGAACACAGTAAATCCTCATGTTTTCCAAGGCATCATTATGGCACACAGTCTAATCATCTGTTTGAGATACACACAGGGCAATATTTGTGCTATAATGAAAGCGTATTGTGTCCTGAGTGACTACTGAAATCTTCTACGCTTCAAGTCACTTCTAAAATGTAAGGTTTTTATCAGTACTAGAAGACTTGGTCATGACTATTAGTCATTATCAGCAGAATGAAGCCAGACCTTGTGAAGGCTGTGTCTCATTTGCAGCCAGTATCTTAGTCTGCATCTGGAAGCAGAGTAATGTGGTCTGCAAGGTAGGGTTTAGAAAATTAGACAATGAGCAACTGAGTTAAAGAATGACCTCCTCCTGATATCATGCTTCAGGAATTTTTCAGGCCATACACACACACACACACACACTCTCACCTCTCACTCCAGCTTTTCAGCTTTTTCTCGGTGTCTATCTTATGAAATGTAAGAAAACTACACGCATGTTGTTACATACATTCAGCTGCGTACAGCATTTTTCTCACGGACTTGTTTGGTTATGTAAAATAGATGACTACTGAAAACACGTTTGTTCAACCGCTGCATCTGTATTGTTTACCCTCCTCTTTCAACTGTCTATTCACATGATATCCCTCACGCTCCATCTCACT
The DNA here is from genome assembly GCA_033459395.1 of Hemibagrus guttatus. Lineage (NCBI taxonomy): Eukaryota > Metazoa > Chordata > Actinopteri > Siluriformes > Bagridae > Hemibagrus > Hemibagrus guttatus. Next base: position 26,012,109 of record JAUCMX010000003.1, on the reverse strand, counting down.
TGTTTATCTGTCAGGCAGCTTCCTCTAGGATTATAGCAACTTAAGGTCAAGGAATGTTTGACAGAATAACATAACAGCCGTTCTTTATAGAAAACGCATGATTGTTGCTTATACTGATTGTATGGAATAAAAGTATCTTCCCTCTTTGTCATGTGGCATGTAGCATGTGGTTCATATCAATATGATCATAAAACATGGACTGTAAAGAATGTGAAGCAGTTTGTCTTGCCCCAGGTGGTGAAGATCAGAGCAGTGATGTATTTAGGAATTGGAGGAATCCTTCAGGGCTCAAAACGTGCACTCTACTTTTTAGTGTTTTTAATTCTCTTTACTTTTATGTGTTTTTTTTTTATTGTCACACTTTTATATATCCACATGTACTTCGTGTTGTTCATCTTTTTCCTTTTGCTTGTCATTAGTGTTTAGGGCTGTACAGGATCTAGACTACCTAAAATGCCCAAACAGATCATTTGTTTGTCTTCTTCTTCTTCCTCTTCTTCTTCTTCTTCTTCTTCTTCTTCTTATTAATAATAAAATTATACAGATTCCTTGCAGGATACATTTTGGCAGGTAGTTATTAGGTTCATGCTATTAGGACAATTTGTACTTCCATCCCTGATTGTGGTGTGTGTGTGTGTGTGCTGCTGTTACTGATCTGGGACACACTGAATGCTTTATGCATTTGAAATCTCTGGTTACGTTTAGGCTACTCTTCTGACCTTTAACTGAGAAGAATCGATGAATGTGTGAGTGTGTGTGTGTCCTGGGCTTTTAGTCTGAACTAGTATGAGATTACACATTCCATTCTGTCCAGCCTCTCATTATTTGTCCCCGTTTTGTTTTCTCGTCTCTCCTTCCTGCTCAGCGTCCTCCTTCATTCCTTTCTCCCTCTCCTTTACACTGGCCTTTTCCTGTAAATCAGCCCCTGTTTACTGCTACTGTTCTAAAAAAAAAAAAAAAAAAAAAAGGGTGAATGAGAAAAGGAGCAGGAAGTGCAGAGAAAGAAACACATAAGGAACAAAGAGAGAGCTTTTGCTAGTACCTGATTTGATTATTTATATGATTATGGAAAGCAGATGTAACACGTGATCACTGCATCACGTGGTTACAGAGTCTTCCTTGTTCAAGCCTATGCATCTCTTCAATCTTTTTTTGGTATATACGACTGTTGTTTGGATTTGGCACTCATATTACTCAACTTATAGTACATGCAATGTCCTTCATTGTACTTGTTGCAGCTTAAATCCAGAGCAAAACCAATTAATTATTTATTTCTTCATTTTTTTTGCATGGAATTCCTCTAGCTCTTAAAATCCCAATTAAGACTTTTTGCCAATCCTACAATGTTAATACATACAGTATATTCACACGAGCTATAAACCATTTCAGGACAGGGTTTAGTCAGTATTTAGAGCTTATTTTTCTTTTCTGATTGCTGCTGTACATGGACTGAGATGAGGAATGTTTATAGACTGTTCTAAATAAAGGTCAATGGGAATAGCGTGTGAATAAGGCTCTTGGTTGGTTATTAGATGCACAGCAGGCCTGGATACTGTTGTTGAGTTCACGTCGAGATCTTTTGAATGGTCATCATAATCCCTGTATGTAGATAACATGTGCTTGTGTGCACACATGTTTGTGTCTGATATAGCATCTGAGTTAAGGTGTGGTATTTAACTTGGCTTGAGCAAGCATTTAAATGCTGCTTTGCCTTGTATGGAAAGACACATACGCAGGCTATCAGCAGTCCAGCGTGCCACTTTGACCAGGACGGAGAGCTGTGTGGACGCAGTAAAGTCACTCTGGTAAATGTAAGAGCTTTTAGAATATTTAGTGTACGGTATAAATCTAATGATCTACTGTTTTTATGAGTGCATACGTCTTAAGGTGTTGCCCATGTGTGTACGATTATTCTCGGTCTTAGTCCTTGTTATGACTATTGTGGACAAGAATGATCTGCTTGTTTTGACTGGATGGGTGGAGGCGTTGTCTTTTTCACGGATGTTGTGTGATTAAGGGTATTGATAAAAAGACCTGCTGAAGCCATGTTCATTGCAACATTGTGTTCTAGCCATGTTAGCTCCATCCAATACAGCGACGCTTTAATACCAGGCATAAAGACTCGTACATAAAGTGTGATTTGATGTTTTCATAGCAACTTTGTGTCCGTAGATATTAATGGTGTGTGTCCATATTATGTACCTTGTTGCAGAGAATTTTCCTTTCTCAAATCTGCGTTTACCAAACCATTGTGTCAGTCCTGTGACACATCAATCACTGATAAGCTCTTGTTTGAGTGTGAGGCAGGCACACACACTCACTTTTTATGTACTGAAGGGAATGTGGAGAGTGTGTAAAATAGTAAAAAGCCCAGTAAAAGAGAGAGTGATGAGCATTTATGAGCAGACAGAGCAGATATAGAACAGATAGTCTTATAGAGTCTCACACACACACACACTACACTGTCTCCATCAGAATGCATATGCCGTTTATCAAACTGTGTATAGAGAAAATACATTCCTGTTGTATAATATCTATTTATCTTTTGCTACTACTGCACCTGCGTGTGTGTGTCTTTAGGGCAGGGGGGTTGTGGAATCCCCCATTTGTCAGCATACTATTTTTGTTTCTGTAGACCATTCATCCCTCAATAAGCTGCTCACTCGATTAAAATACACTGTGTGTATATGTTTACATACAGATACATGATTCCATAACCATAACATTTGCAGCTAGATTTCAATCTACTTAATTCTAGATGTTAGATTGTATTGTTTGGATCATAGCCCTCAATCACTGTATGTTAATGTTATAATGCATTATAATGCACTGTGTGTGGTCAGATTAGACACAGTTTATATGAGTTTAATGCTGGAGATTGTACAGCGTGTATTCACGTGGCCCTTGAGTTCTCTCTTCCTGTATTTGTTATTTCACTGAGACCCTGTCGCTATGGGGATATTCCACATCCCTCTAGAGCTCATTACCCTGTTTGGAGTCTGTGCCACAATTCAAATGCGCATTCAAAGCGAGAGCGAAAGCACGCCGGGGGAGTTCTGGTATTTTCCAGTAGCCGAGTCCAGACGTCAAACAGAATGTTCTGTATCTGGCAGGAGGATGTATTTCACTTTCTTTTTTCCCCTTCCCAATAAGTAAGCACTGGCATTCTTGCTAGACTTTTATAGACCACTGGCCTCTCTCTCTCTTTCACTCTTGCTCCACACACACACACACACACACTCATGGGACTATTACTCAGTTTCTCCTCCCCACATCTTCCTCTACTTTTTTTTAGTCGCTTCCCTCATTTCTAACGGTCCGTTTGTTGGGGCTTCCACTCACACATTGTTTCTTTTTGTCCTTCAGGATGGGTGCCGGAGACTCCGACTGACCCTGCACGACCAAATCCAGCATCAGCCCACCGTAGGAAAGGTAAGACACTGATCACTCCACAATGCACAGCTCACGAAAACAGCTCTTTACATGTAACGTAGTAGGAGGCACGGCACTGAGCTTAAAACCACAGTAGAGGGAAGGAATCCTTAATTTACGTACAGAAGGTATAAACAACTGAGTCTACATGTACTTTTTTTAGTTTGAGGTCTGAACCTGTATTTATAATGATTCTCTGGTCTCCAAGTTTTCTCCTAAAGTTTATATTGCCTTATTTATCTGCTCCGTGTCATAACTGCTTTGGGTGAAAGTTAATACTTCTGTGTAACTTCTTATAAATGTTGGCCAGTCATTCTCCCATCTTTCTCCTATCCTGTCTTCATGTATCGTTCTTTTAATCAGTTTTCTTCAATTCACTGGTTTTCCTGGGAAAAGCTTAGACTTCAGTGAAAACGAAAACACTTACGTCTGTGTGGCTGTAGTCCAAGACAGAAGGTCTTTTACGCAAGACTCTCTGAGGACCACAGTCGCATTGTTTCAAATTGCATAACATCCCCTCCCTGGCTTTCTCTCCATCTGTCTAGCTTTTCTGCTCCTCCTCTTCATTGTGTATGTCTGTCAGAGATTTTTATGTTCATGGGTCACAGACAGGGACCTTCTCTTTTCTTGAAATAAACCCACTCCACTGTTTGATTTTTTTTTTTTTTTCTCCCTGGAATTATTCATAATGATTTTCTTTGTTCTGGAATAAAAAAATATTTACAATATATAAAAATATTACACATTTTCACAAGCTTTCACAAGTTAATATTTGATTACGTATAATGAAGCACCATATTAACAGCAGGGAAAAGCTTACACCCTGAGGGCTATGAAACCTTAAAGCTCTGAACATGACGCACTATCTGATGGAGATTGAATGTTCTGAGGAATTTACAAATCATTTCCAAGGCAAGCTGGAACAGTTTGCACAACAGAACGTTCCCCCCCCCCCCACAGAATAGGAACATGCAATATCCGGCTAATCAATCATCCTGTCCACTTTATTATTCCAGCCGATCGGCAGAGCGTTTGCTTTGGTGCAGCCGACGAGCGAGAGGCAGCCGCTCAAGGACGAGCCGAGCAAAGTCGAAGAGAAAGTCGAAGTCATAAAGGTGAGCAGTGTGGACCAGGATGTTGCGTGTAGGAACAACAGTTGTGATGTAAAAGAGGGTGTGTCAGCTTAAATTCCACTGAGCTCTTAAATCCTGTCTTGCTTTCACAACAAACTGGTCTACATCAACACATTGCTCAAGCATGTGACCCAAGGTGTGGTGATGTCAAGTGTGTGTTTGTGTTTCAGGTGTATCTGCAAGCACAGAAAAAGGAACAGGACAGGAGTAAGCAGAGTCTGAAAATGCTCTCGGATGAGGTTTCACAAATCAAAGAGGTCCGTCAGATTGCCTTGTCCCATCACAAGTTCTTTAGTGCTTTTTGTGTAGTGTGTAGTGTGTATGTATCTCTGAGTCACAAGTACTCTCTTTTCCAGGTGCGATACTGTTTGAAGAGCCTGAGGGAGCAGATGGCAGCAAAAAACAACCACAGAACAGAGCACAAGGCAAGAGACGTGTGTGTATGTGTGTGTGTGTGTACAAATAATAGTGGGATGAATACGGACAACAGGACAAGACATGAACCAGTTTCTGTCTCTTGCTCATTCAGATGCAGTTAACTCAAACTGGTGTGAACAGAGGACATTATGCTCTGACATCACTATCAAAACAGGACAGTGAAGACAAACAGGTAAGAGGTTTTCATTTGGCCTTTGATATCACACACACACCCACACAAACTGTAATGCTTGTATACACACTGGCATACACAGCCTGTCACCTGGATATATATAACTTGGACACACAGTTTGGTTCTGAAAGGTACACACAACCATACTACAAAAAAACACATCCATCAAAACCTGCAGCTATTTGTTTTACGATAGTAGTTTGTAGAAGAACAGTTCCTGGGTGCAGTCCACATTTAGAGAGTCGCGTATTGTCCGAAAACATTTGCAGTGAGAGCACATACACACTGTGCTTTACAAAGCCTCTTTTAATTCTAGAAAAGTTTGTGAATAGGCGGAGATTAAGTTCCCCCACAGAGCTCTGTGTGTGTGTGTGTGTGAGTGGAGAGTTCAGCCATGGCTGAGAAATTGAATGGAAAAAGTTAAGTGCTGCCTCTACAGTCAGAGCCAACACCCTGATGACGTACACACTCTCTCTCTCTCTCTCTCTCTCTCTCTCTCTCTCTCTCTCTCTCTCTCTCTCTCTCTCTCTCTCTCTCTCTCTCTCTCTCTCTCTCTCTCTCTCTCTCTCTCTCTCTCTCTCTCTCTCTCTCTCCACAGTCCCTTCCTCTTCTGGTTTCTCTTGCTTTTCCTCCTTCTTCTCATTTTGATTCTATAAATATTCCCAAGGAAAGTTTTTTTTGTTTCCAGCAGGAGTAAAAATACAATAGAGTTGAATGTAGTGTATTGTAAAGACTAGTCTACCAGTTCAAACTTCATATACATAACAGATTGCATAACTGATACAAAACATATGTTATAAAGCACCTCCATAATACAAGTCAGGAGCACTCCAAATGCTAACTCTCTCTTTCTGTCTCTCTCTTTTAGGAGATTGTGGATGAGCAGGAGCGAGACAAGATGAGGGAAGTCAGCAAGCGGCTGTACAATCAGCTTCAGGAGGCAGAAAAGAGACACCAAGAGGAGAAAGAGAAATTAGAGGTGAGCCTCTTCTCGAGATCACACCTTCTTATTGTCCACCACATGCCATGATATTTTTAATCCATACATGGGCATTGTAGGTGTATGCACACACTACATTGTAACGGACGCATTCCTAAGGAACCTGTATGATCAGAAAAGGGGTTTACATCATTCCTTTTACCCATGGAATAGAAGGTGGGGTTAGTCGACTCTCCATGCGTCACAATAATTGACTGATGCCTCATAGTTTTGCAATGAAGTAATGCTCTCTTCTGTGCTAATGTTAGCTTCCCGAACAGATGCTATAGGGCATGCATGTCACGTCAGAGTGATCCTGTAGAAACCCAACAGAAAAATTTAGTACGAAATCTGTTTTTAGTCTGGTTTCTTTAACTGTATTTGTGCCCTTCTTTATTCTAGAGCATTTCCATATGTATATATTTATGTATATACACATATATATTTCCATATATATATATATATATATATATTTGTGTGTGTATCTATCTATCTATTTAGATAAATAGTTTGTGTGTGTGTGTGTGTGTAAAATGCATTTCTGTCTCTGTGTATTACTTAACTTTAATATTTCCAGATATGTAATCTATCTATGTTATCTATGCAAAAATTCAATATTTACATAAAAACCCCGCTTTCTGGATACCCCACTTTCTCTCAGTCTATCCAATCTGAACAGTCCAGGGAACTTATCATTTCTCATTTCTCTGTCCCCCCTCAGGTCGAGGCAGGTCAGTACAAAAGGCAGCTCTCTGAGCAGAGTGATCAGCTGAAGGAAGCTCAGCTTAACGCACAGCAGCAGGACCAGCGCATCAGAGAGCTCCAGCGGCTGATGGATGGCATGGAACATGAGAGTTCGTCTCTCAGGGAAGAGTTAATGACCAGGGAGTCGGAGCTGTTGCGGCTAAGTGAGCTGAAAGAGGAGGGGCAAGCTGACAGGGAGAGGTGAGTTAACCACAAGTGCTTATAAGTGAAGGCGAGGCCGTCTGGTTCAGCAGGTGGTGCTAGGAAACAAATGGTCAGTCTAGTCCACCAGTCCATCTTCTAGACTTTGTCATAAAGTGCAGTGTCAGAGTTGGCTGAGAAATTAAGAGTCTTGGGTGTTGACTATATGGTTGCAAGGTCAAAAAAATAAGAATTGACATGTTCTCAGTGTAGATTGGATAAGAGGTAGACAATGAATGTTCTCAGTGGACACTCTGTAAGACCGCCACTCATGGTGTACTATTTTCTCAGTTTAAGATGAATTAAAAGGTCACTGTGCATTTTGTAGATTGGACAATTTGGAGAAGGAAAATGCCATCCTTAAAGAGAAGATACACCACCTTGATGATATGCTCAAGAGCCAGCAGAGGAAACTCAGACAGATGATTGAACAGGTATAAAATCACATCTGGATCGATGGCATCCTATTTTACACATTTTTTATAAACACAGTCACACTCATGTTTTCTCTCATACAGCTGCAGAACTCGCGAATGGTGATTCAGGAGAGGGATCGTGTCATCAAAGAACTGGAGGAGAAAGTTGCTTTCCTTGAAGCAGAGGTTAGCACACACATGCGCACATACACACACACATTTATTACCACATGGATAATTTCTCCTGTGTACTCATCACGCGGATCAATCACTTGTTTATACAGAATACAGAGCTGCGTGATCAGATGGACTATTTCCTGAATGGCCAAAGGCCAAACTCTGGGCTGTTGTCAGATTCCAATGCTCAAATTGTCTACAGGTAACACACCCACACACACACACACACACACAAATAAAATGCACACTCCATACAAATAAAATGCTTACTAAGAGTATCTTGTCTTTCTCTCTTCCACAGTAAGCCACTGAAGCCGTCCACACAAAGCAACAAGAACCTGCCGTTCATTAAAGTCATAGAGATCAAGTCATGAGCACGAACGTTGAGACAATTCTGTAACCACGTTATCGCAATCCGTATCCGAATGCAGCAGGTCGACGGACGGCTCCGTACATGCTCAAGCCTGTAGTAATGCTCCACATCATCTTGTGCTAGAAACCACAGCGACATGCTGTCCTTGCTATCTATCTTCCTGACTACAGCTGTGCACAACTGCAGCTCAGCATGATATTTTTTGTATTGCAAATTATTGTATTGTATGTAATGAATTTTCAGTTATGTATCGATGTAAATAGTCTAGATGTAGGTTTCAACATCACAGTGTGTCTGTGAGCATGCATATAGCGACTTGAACTCAGCTGAAGTATGAGTTTAGAGGTGTTAAATATCTGTGGACGAGCTTTTAACCAGAAATGAAGACGAAGCAGAACTGAGTAAAGAGAGGGAGTGAATGGTGCGCTATGGCATTCCTTTGAGGCTGGCTCTCTGAACACAATCCCCACAATCTTTTGTGAATAAAACAGACAGAGGGAAACATTGTGTTCCTTTCATTTACTCTCACTCTTTCTGTTTTACCATGGAGTTGAATTACAGAACTTACGTTTATCAAAAAGACCTTACAGCTAACAATGAAGGAATTATCTGTACGGATTTAAGTGCCCAGACAAGGTGCTAAAAATATTCCCCAATCTTTTAAATTATGCTAGTGAAAAAAAGATATCCAAGCTAACAGGTATAAACCTGTTTCATTTGAGTGTTTTTGTGCCGTTGAGAGACACACGTATTGAGTTTCAACCTGAGATCTTTTCTAGATACTAAATCTAAATTACACCCTTTAGTATAGGTCAAGTATTAAGGATATTTTAAGGTAGGCCAGAATGCCTTGAATAAAACTTTGAGAGACTTCGTCTGCTTTTAGGACACGAAAATAAATCCATGAAGTAACAATCCTCATTACTTGGAGTAGAAGAAGAATCATGTTAATTTCATGTACATAAAAACACATTTTTGGAAAATGCATTTCACTGACATTTAATTCCACATGTTTTGTACATATTTTATTTTTACTTGAATTTCTGAACTCCTGCTTCTTGTCTATAAATGGCCTTAAGCTTTGTACTTACCTTCTGCTCTTTATTTAATATAAAACTATTTTTGTAGTGAAATGAGTGGTTTTACAGTTGCTGAATGATCATGTATATTTAAGCAAAATGATGTTTTAATAAAGTGATCTAAAGTATTGTTTTGATATTTTCTGTGTTTAGATTTCTGGTGCCATTATGTTTCTGTAAATGGTTTATGAATTGAAGCAGCTCGATGCAATTAACCCGACAGGTATATCTGAAATAGGAACTAATTAGACTAAAATTTAGAGTCCAGAGTTTAACGATTGCAGAAATCAGCACAAAATCAAGCAAGCGCTGCAATATTCAGAGGAGCTTGCAATTTTTTCACTTACCACAGATGTTTCACAGATTTGGGCCAAGAAGCGTGTGTGACGTCATCACAATGTGCATTCAGCCAAAGCCCTTTTCCGTTAGCATCAAGGAAGGAAGGAAGGAAGTTCAAGGAAGGTTTAATGTCACTCCAGAACATGTGGTACATGAACGGGAACAAAACTAAGTACTGAGGCCACAGTGAGTAGTGAGCAGCCAAAAATATATACAACTTAGAAAAAAAACTATAACAACTATAACTATAAAAACTGTAACAGAGTGTCAAACATGAGCACAGCTATCACAGAAAATCAATACGTGTGTGTTCTTCTTTGGTAGGAGTTTTAAAAAAAGAATCCTGTTTGCAATTTTTGCCAATTCATGTAGTTCTCTGGAAAGAAAACGCAAAAGATTAGGATAAAACCTGCAGCAAAAATCATGCTTTTTTTGCCACAACAATCAGAAAAAAAAATAAAATCCTGAAGGGAACTATTAGAAATGATTTCACTGCATTTCAAAAAAGTTCAGTACAGTTACTGTTGTATTCATTCTTTCATGAACTTCAATAACAACGCCATCTAGTGGTCACTGAGAAGAGCTCTGCTGCACTATTAAGTTGTTAAGTTGTCTTTATTTGTCACGTATACATTACTGCACAGTGAAATTCTTTCTTTCCACATCCCATCCTTGGGGGTTGGGGTCAGAGCGCAGGGTCAGCCTTGATGCAGCACCCCTGGAGCAGGGTAGGTTTGGGGGCCTTGCTCAAGGGCCCAGCAGTGGCAGCTTGGCAGTGCTGGAACCGTGATCTTCCAGTCAACAACCCAGAGCCTTAATCACTTGAGCTACGCCCATTCATTCATTCATTGTCTACCGCTTATCCGATCTATTCTCGGGTCACGGGGAGCCTGTGCCTCTGATCTCAGGCGTCATCGGGCATCAAGCATGTCTTTGGACCGGGGGAGGAAACCGGAGTACCCGGAGGAAACCCCCGAGACACGGGGAGAACATGCAAACTCCACACACACATGGCGGAGGCGGAATATCAAACCCCCAACCCTGGAGGTGTGAGGCAAACGTGCTAACCACTAAGCCACCGTGTCCCCCCACCACCGCCCATATTAAAATATGACATTAGATACAACAACCAAACACACACCTGCCAGTTTATTAAGAATGCCATACGAATACTGCTTAGGAAGCCTTTTGCTCAGTTCTTTGTGGTATGGATTCCACAAGGTTTTAAAAACATCCTTTCACGTCAAGAACAACCCACTATGGGTAAATTGTCACCTTAAAGAGATTAGCAACAATTAGCTCAGACAGTCTGTGGAATTCAAACAGTACTAAGCAGCAAAAGTGTCCCAAGACAACATTCCCCACAGGTAGGCTGTGTGCTATAATGATAAATATCGTAGGATGACTGAAGAATAACTATTGATAGATGTTTTCCTGTATTGTCTACATTTTCGGCCAATTTATGCCACTAAGGTCAGAGCCACAAGCTACTAGTGGTGTACTTTAAAAAATTTACAAGCAAGCATGAAAGAGTGAGACACAGAGCTCTATTGTTTGGATTTATAAAACTTCAGACAGACTTGATTTTATAACTAGAATGAATTTCCTGGCTATAGAAAGGAAATGACTTATAAATCACACTCTCTGGTTTCACCCAGACGAGGTTCCCTTCCGAGTGTGGTTTCTCTCACGGTTTCAACCTCATATCATCTCAGGAAGTTTTTCCTCACCACAATCACCTCTGCCTTGCTCAATATGAAGACATTTTAAAGGTTCTAATGTATTTTCTGGATTTTTATATGTCTATATAAGTTCATCGTTAAAGTGCTATACAAATGAAGTTGAATTAAGTGATTAATATTTATTTTGTTTTATTCATATCATTCCCATTTTCACAGCATTATGGTTTCCTTGTTTACATTTGCGATAGTTCTGTTCAATGTCAATTCCAAATAAAAGAGAAAATAAAAGTGCCTTTGACTGGTGTTTAGTGCACAGAATTATCACAAAGCAATTATATTATATTCTGAGATATATATATATATATATACACACACACACACACACACACAGTAGTTTGAAGATATGAAATCAAAACGCTCAGTCAATGATTTCTTTTGTTTCACAACCCTGTGTGTGATCTTGAGACTGTTCCTAGGAAACACCAATAACCATGCCCCAGGACTTCCTTATTCGTGAGAAAAGAGAATGTGCTTCCAGCTTTAAGCTTACTGTTACACCTCACCGTTTTAAGATGTGTGATACCCTTTGGTTCTGTTTTTTAGAAATGACAGCATGCAGTAGTATCCAAAACCCCCAAAACATCAAGCATATCCATAACTGCAAAATTATTTGAGGAGGTTTGTGTCTGTGTGCACATTTCAAAAACTTCTCCGATTAGCTTCGCTTCTTTAGTTTTGCTCTAATGCTGTGAAGCTAATCAGAAATGAAGTTTTTGAAATGTCGACTACATACATCGACATTTTGGGTAACAGAAACATTAGTTGCGTCCCAAATGACGCGCTACACACTATGCACTTACACTACTTATGTGTCTGTCTACTGTCTGAATTTAACAAGAGTAGTATCATGTCAAGTGGATGTATAAGCAGTTTCCCAGTCAAATGACCTCAAATGCACGCAATGCGACACCTCTATCTTTTTGCAAAATATCGTGTATTTTTAAGGTGTTGAAATATAAATCACAGTGTGGACTAAGTTAAAAGATTCGTTTAAGAGGTCTTGTCCGCTGGAGTGTTGTCAACCATTTCAAATTTTTTTCACCTCTCTTCCACTATGTAATCTTCTTCTTGTTAGTGTGTTTTCAGTGTGAACACACTATTTATACCACAACATGGCATAGAGTAGTGCACCATATGTGATTTAGGGCACAAGCACCGTGGGCATTCTTTTCACCAAACCACTGCTTTAAGCAGTAATGTATAAAACAAAAACACAACAATAACAACAACAAAAAAAAGACACACAAGGTTTTGTTTTGATTGTGAGGATTCGTGATTTAAGTCACATATGCACAGACTCTAAAATGCATAGCAGCTCTAGTTCCAAATCCATCACTAAAATTCTTACATTCCTCCTGTACACAAACTGCAAATAAAGTGCACTTAAAGGACTTCACATATGTACAAGCATTTGTCCCGTCTCCTAGGTTTCCCTTTCTAGCATATTATTCTAATTTAATACCAAATGCTACAGTAATGTTTTGACTGTGTGGAAGAATTACAGAAAATTAAGCATCAAAAATGGTTGGCTCTTTCAAAATCCCAAAGTTTGTAAATGAAAGAAATCACTTGCCAAGTGTTACATAACACATCACAGTAATGTTTTTGTTCAGGTTTTCTAATCTCTCTGTGTATTCTGTAGTTCATACAGGCAGCTCTGAACGAAAGAATGAACAGCGGCAGTGACTTTTTCCTCAGTATGTAAGACTAACAGCTTTTTAACTGATAAATCCAGTCGTACCTTAACACTATTTCCTGCCATCTTTTGAACTGTCTTCCAAAGACGGGTTTTTGGCTTGTCGCCGTTGCGCAGTCCTTTTGGCCTGTCACAGACTGTCCTCTGTGCTTTATACCAGTTCCTCTCTATTCTGCAAATCAGTGAGGTTTAAACAACCCCAGCTTCAGTCTTTAATACTCATCCTGCACTTCACACTGCAGTACAAGGTCAGCCACGTCCTACACCAATGTCAGGCCTACCATGTGTCTGACCAGACAAGCACAGGTGCCTATAACGTGCTTTCCAGTGTGTTATAGTTATCCTTGAAGTTCTTGAGCTCGAGGAAGTGTTTGGGTCTCTTGCTGCGCTGGCCTGAGGAGGGCAAGTACGTGACCTGGATGGTGGAGGCTGAGGACGGGCCAGGTGAGCTCGTCAGGTCTTTAGCTGCTGACTGGTGCTGCTGGTTCAGGCTGCTGGTGCTGGAGTGTACCTTTACACTGTGAAAGCAAATGATGAGTGTGAGTGTTAAAGAAGGATGAATTCTGCTGCTGTGGAAGATCCCACATGAACTCCCTTTCTCCAGCGAATAATCTCACCTGAACACTGTACTCTTGTGCCCAAGTACTGCTGTGGCTATCGTAAAGATTCGTGCTATTACTCATTAATTTTCAAATCCACTAGAAGAGGATGGGTTTCCTATAATGTATATTGTTACAAAAACTGCTTTGTAACAATATCTTTCTACAATTAAAACTAAATTAACTGGAATTCAATTTCAACGCCCACTCAACTGCCTTTGAATTACTTTTCAAAAACTTGGTCACCTCAACTGCGAGTTCAGCAAGTGACGACAAATCAACATAGCTGTTAAAAGTATGAACACTTAAAAAAAAAAAAAATGTAGCACTTCTTAGCTCTAAGCTGTATATATACATTTGCCTAAGATCAATCAACATGCAGACACATCAGCTTGATAACTATCAAACTAACTCAACAGTTCCCTTATAAAACACAAAGGTCTTCATGATATTAACATGCTACAGTGGGAACAGTTTGTCCTTATATCTGTTACTGTATTCACCAATGTAACTGAATGCAGTTTGTTACTGTGACAAACAGAGAAACAGCACTCACATGGCAGCAAGCTCGGCTAAGTCTTCTTTATATTTGAGGAATTCAGCTTCGCCGAAAATCTGCCAAGAAAAAGAAAATATTATAATTTCAATATAATAAACTGTACAACAAAGTCTGATAAAAGGTAAATAGCTGCCTGTATGTATTGTGTGAGTAATAATTAAAAGCCTATTTAATTCATACATAGCTGGAGATCTTTAAAACCCATCCTATCACACTGTGGCAGTATCGTGCAAACAGCTGATGAAAAATCAGCTTTTGGTCAATACTGATTTTTAATTGCTAGTTATATACAATAATACAAGATGGTTGTCACACATCTCCTGCAATCATCTGGCTTGCGCACTGGTGTCCTCAGAAATTAACATGACACAGTGTCCCCACCTGACAACACAAACTGACATTGTGTTCCTAATTGTATACTTCTGCATTATTCTGTGAATTCCTGTGTACTAACAGTTTTACAATAAGTGACTGAGTTTAAAATCCTCTTCAACCTAGCAAAAGGTGCATTTAGTGTACCAGTCATCTATATTTTCTGTTTAGCAATGGAAGGCAGCTCAGTGACAACAATCACAGCAGGAGGTTTTAAAAAGACACAGCGCTCATGTGCGTGTTTATCCTCACTGTGCATGAAGTTGCTAAACATTACATATTTGACTTGGAAATCAGATGGGCAGAGATGTTTGTGCTCTGATGTGCCATCTATCGTACACTTGACTTAATCCTCCAGACATACAAACTGTATTCAAACAATTGTGGTAAAAGTACCACTCAAGTAGCTGCTTGTACATGTGGTGAAAGTACAGTATATTTGTACCTTAATGGTGTCTAAAACTAGCATGCTAGCTAGTGTCAGAGTGTCTTAAAAAAAGAGCAACATATTCCAGATCCTAAACAAAAGTAGATTCTGATTTTAGTTGAAATATTTCGTTTGTTGCACATACACAGAAATGCCAAAACAGACTGATTTTAAATGTGAATCAGAATATACAGTAGGGAGATCTGGACTTTAAATAAACATTCATTCATTGTCTACCGCTTATCCGATCTATTCTCGGGTCACGGGGAGCCTGTGCCTATCTCAGGTGTCATTGGGCATCAAGGCAGGATACACCCTGGACAGAGTGCCAACCAATCACAGGGCACACACACTCTCATTCACTCACGCAATCACACACTACGGACAATTTAGAGATGCCAATCAACCTACAATGCATATCTTTGGACCGGGGAGGAAACCGTAAATATTACTATCATTTGGAATATTAACACTGAACAGCAAGGAATGCACTGGGTCACTGCTGTTATATTTACCCCTTTCCCCTCATAGTGTTCTAGTTTATTTAAAAATTAAGCTTCTGTCACACACTCTCTCTCACTCACACACACACACACACACACCGCAGTGCCATGACGAGCATTGTCGTAGCCATTCAGCAGGCGGTCGATGAGGCTGCTGTGGCTGGTTTTGATCAGCGAGTGAGAATTGCGCAGGTCCAGCAGCCATTTCCTGTAGCAGGGGCCGGTCAGAGCACTGGGGCTGCCTGCCATAACAGGAGAAACGATGTCTGTGTGTATGAGAGACGGAGATGACAAAGCAAATCAGACGCAACAGAATCAAAAGCTGCACACATCCCAGTTTTAATGCTGCACTCAGCAACCACTGAAAGTTTCTAATGCTCTGAAATAGAATGAACAAATGACAATATATACACTCAAACTGGTTTATACAGTGGAACCTCGCTTAACGAGCATAATTCGTTCCCGAATCTTACTCGTAATGCGAAACACTTGTTAAGCGAATCAATTTTTCCCATTGGAGTCAATGTAAAATATGACAATGCGTTCCATGCCGAAAAAAATACTCAAAAAATGTGATATGTACATAATTCATTTATTAGAATATCTAAAAGGTGTTTTTTAAATTATTAACACATGAAATAAAAAGATTATTAATAGAAATTAAGCTGAAAAAGAATAAATAATCAATAAAATAAAAAGAAATAAATATGGTTGTATTCTTGTCACTCCCTTTGAAGCATCTCTCTCCTTAATCCTGTCCTTGTTCTTGAGGATAGTGCAAATCCTTGTTGTAGACTGATCATGTGTGTGTGTACTAGGTCAGCCATGCTCACACCTCGTTCTCGCTTCTCAGTGATTTCATGTTTCACTTCTACAGTGATTTTTCTGCTCTTATCACCGTCTTCTTGCGGCTTTTTTCAGGGACATTTTTGCAAGGGTTATTAAACTTTCCACAAAAAAAAAATCATAAATAATGCGTCTGAACACAAGTTTGGAAAAATGTACGATCAAAAGCGACACTAAGATGCTGGCGGAATGAGCGTTAAACACAGACTGATAGCTGAGAAGCCGCCTCACATTGTCTCGTCGTCACTTGTTATGCAAAACGTTGCTCGTTAAGTGAGTAATTTTTTGGGTTTTTTTGCAATTTGTTTTGCTCATTATGCGAGGTGCTTGTTAAGCGAGGTTTGACTATGTCCCTGAAGTACTGCTGAAAGTTTGTAAACCCTCTGGAAAGTTACCCATTTGTGCATGAATGGTTCCAAATATTTTAGATGAGGTCAAATTATTTAACAAATTTGCCACAAAGGTGTTAAGACATCTCTCCCCACAGAACTGAAATGTATTTATATCTAGTTGCACTTGTTTTCCTTTAAAAATCTCAAACCTGTGAACTTAAAATTTATTACTATAAATAAAACCCTATAAATGCAAGTACAACCATTTGTCAAACTGGCACAACAACAACAACTTAGTAAACTATAGCACTATGTCTCTAAGGACAAAAACACCTGAACAACCCGCAAGGAGAGTTAATGAGACAGCTAGTGTAACTAATTCAGGTGCACTTAAAATCATACCAAATGAAAATGTCAGCCAAAAAAGTAAGTAAAATAAAAAATAATACAAAAAACAACAAAATGGTGCAAACTTTAGCAAATAAACTCAGTGTGAAAACATAACATTTTAGAGACCATTCTTTAGAAAGGTGTTCATAAACTTTCTCACAGCTTTATATGTTCACTATTTAGGGACAGATGTGTGAAGATTTACAGCAGACTCTAAGGATGGCAAGACCTGCCCGTGAGAGGAGAGGATAGAGGAGAAGAAGAAGAAGACGAAGAAGAAAAAATGGGCTCCTACCAGCATCTCTGATGGCATCCAGAGCTTGCATTCTGTACAGGTAGTTATAACAGCCTGCAAACACACACACACACACACACACACACATATTAGAGGAAGCTTATAACCGAAATCGGCTGTAATATCACTATAAAGCACATTTTGTTTTCCACAGTTTCAGCACTCTGCCGTATCAAGAGTAAGAAAGTTATAAATATGAAGCAGGGATAATCATTCAGAGCTGGAAGCCTTTATGTTACTGTTCTCCAAGCTGCATGAACTACACTTTACTTTTTGTGAACCAAACAAGCAAGTCATAAATAAAAGCTGACCATTAGGCCTTTTCTTCGAGATCACTGAAATTATTTATCTTCTATTAGAAGAAGCTGCCTTTATTATCGCCACACATACATTACAGCACAGTGGAATTTTTTTCTTCGCATATCCCAGCTGAGGAAGTTGGGGTCAGAGCGCAGGTGCAGCTATGATACAGCGCTCCTGGAGCAGAGAGGGTTAAGGGCCTTGCTCAGTTGCCCAACAGTGGAGCTTGGTGGTGCTGGGGCTTGAACCCCGATCACCAACCAAGAGCCTTAACCACTTGAGCCACCACTGCCCCATTAAGCACATATTAAGCACTACTGTGGTGGTCCAGTGGCAGTATCCCATGGTCTCACCCCTGCAGCCCAGGTTCAATCCCCAGGCAGGGAACCAACCTTCTTAGCACCAGTCCCAAAGTCTGGCTAAAATGGGAAGGTTGTGCAAGAAAGGGCATCTGTCTGTGCCATATCGTGGATCTGCTGTGGCAACCCCAAACAGGGAGAAGCCGAAGGACAACAAGAACAACATTAACGTCTATTGTAACCGCACCAGTAATGTTTCCATGCTGGGGCGTGTCTCTAGACCCTTTCCTATTCATTCAATGTTATCTTTTACATCATTTGAAATATTAAAACATGGAGGCTGACTGGAACACCAGCAGAAGAGAAAACACATCTTCAGTCATACACCTCATCCCTACAGATATTACTAGAAAAGTGTTTGTGTAAAATTCTTGGGTAATAATAATAATGTTTCAGTATAAATGCTCAGTGGTAGGTTTCTCGCCTATCATGCGGGAGGCCCGGGTTCAATTCCCAGCCAATGCCTCAACCCCAGCCACTAGATGCAGTGCTGGTCCCAAGCCCAGAAAAATGGGAGGGTTGCGTCAGGAAGGGCATCCGGCGTAAAACGTTTGCCAAGTTGTTGTGCGGACCAGTTGGTCCGCTGTGGCGACCCCGAACAGGGAGCAGCCGAAAGCAACTTCTTCTCAGTATAAACGCATGTGTTTCATGCTCTTCTGCTGGTGTTACAGTCAGCCTCCATGTTTTAATCATTCAAATGATGCAAAAGATAACACTGAATGAATAGGAAAGGCATGTGCCTCATTATAAAGGGTCTAGAGACACTTTCTCACCATTTTGCCCGCGATGCTTCAGCCTGTCGTCGTCGTGTGACAGCAGCCGAGGTTCATAACGGATATTATTCACTTTAGACAGCCGAGACTCAATCTCCTCTTTCAGCTCCTGCAAACAAGTTAATAAACCCACATCATGTATTATTATTATTATTATAACACCAATGCTCTGGTTAAACAGTCTGTAAGGTGTGGAAACCTTTGGGGCGTTGTGTCCCACCGGGGCGTGCGGTCCTCTGCGGGACTTCATAGCAAACCTCATAATCTGCCTCTTCACAAAAATAAACAACAACACAAACACCTGAAACACACGAGAGAGGACATCAGCGAAATGCTAGCTTAGCCGAGCTGCACTACCACCTCATAACTCAACACTCATTTCACTTCTCTGACGTGGATATTAAACTACGCTGTAACTGAATACAAATGTCTGTGTACTTGTTTTTCATTTCTATTGTATTTGAGTCATAAATAAAAACGAAAGAAAGAGGGGAGTGAAACCCGCGCAAGCGCACAAATAAACTAGCTCGTGGCCTGTTAGCCACCTAGCTGGCTAGTTCCTTACCAGGCTCCCGTAGGCCATAACGAGCACTACATTAACTCCCGACAGGGGCGAGTCTTTGTTCATTTTCGCAAATGTTTACCCAAACCTGATCTAACACACTCCTGCGTTCAAATCTCCAAACTATCTGTTTTGATTTAGCATGACCAAAGATCAGAAAGGTGACCAAAACTGCGCGACGCCCGCTTTCCGGAGCGGACGCTCCTACATTGTTGACAAACAGCCGAGGTCTTCTTCGCCGTTTTCTTCTTCTTCTTCTTCTTCTTCTTCTTCTTCTTCTTCTGTGGGTTTTATGGCGGTTTGCAATCCAACGTTTAGGTGCATAGCGCCACCTCCTGTGCTGGAGTGTGAAGAGACTGCAGTGTAGACTTGATTGTTTTCTTATATCCCGTCGACTCTTTCTTAGGAATTTAATAACAGCCCTTATAATTTTTTATTTATTTGTTTGTTTGTTTATTTTTCATTTCTTAAGATTTAAAATACTTGTAACTGTCATCTCTCTACATCCAGCTGTCAACATTTCTTTCTGTAGTTCTTTCCTCTCCTATAAATATTTGGGACATATTAACAACAAATTTATCCATTTCCTTTTCATTCATTCATTGTCTACCGCTTATCCGATCTATTCTCGGGTCACGTGGAGCCTGTGCCTATCTCAGGCATCATCGGGCATCAAGGCAGGATACACCCTGGACGAAGTGCCAACCCATCGCAGGGCACACACACACTCTCATTCACTCACGCAATCACACACTATAGAAAATTTAGAGATGCCAATCAACCTACAATGCATGTCTTTGGACCGGGGGAGGAAACTGGAGTACCCGGAGGAAACCCTCAAGGCACAGGGAGAACATGCAAACTCCACACACACATGGTGGAGGCGGGAATCAATCCCCCAACCCTGGAGGTGTGAGGCAAACGTGTTACCACCAAGCCACCGTGCCCCCCTTATCCATTTCCTTTATGGCATATTTCACATAGTCATGTATTGTGCTTCCATTTGAGGTAAAATTAAGACTCACATGACTCATCTTTAAACAAACAAATACAACCTGTTCTTCTCTGCTTAAGCTTTGTCTAAGTTTTATACTATTTTGCATATTTAAAAAAACGTCAAGCTTTACAGAGTGTCTTACAGTGATTCCAAAACTCCTGCCATTTACTATTGCTAATGATGTTTTTTCTTTATGAACTACCTATTGGGACTGTTCAAGTTGGAGTTTGAGTGATTATTTGGTCCTTTTATCTTTCATTTCCTGACACTCCAAAATGTGTTGGTATCCATTCATCATGAACTACAATTCCCAACTGTTTTAGTCTGTACAGTATGATCATACTTTCTGTAATGATGTCATGGCAACATGGTTGATACTGTATGTTTGAAGGCTAAAAAGAGATGCTACAGTGTGTGATGCCACAGAGATGCCACAGTCACATTACAACTCTGTTTAGCATCACTTCCTCTACCCAACTAAGTGCCATCTGAACTATTATCATTTCTGCAGTGTACACCAATCTTCCATCAGTAAATTTTTCATCATTTCCAATCTAAAATTCTGGTATGTAGACTACTTGTCCTGTTCGCCCTGTTTTTGGATTTAAGTGCACAGTAAAAAGTGCATAATAAACAATAAAATATGTTATAACAATGAATATATAATGAATATATTATTCAACACTTAATAGTACTTTTATTTATAGTTGTATTTATGGTTCAGTTACAGATTTATTGCTGAAAATTGTACTATATAAAGAATTTTTACAGCTATTTCCTGTGCTTTCTAAGCAAATCTTGACCCTGTACATTTAGGTGTTTCCCAACTTTCTTCAAGTACAGACTTTTCTGGATGAACCAATTTATAACACTTTAAGTTAATTTTTCACTTCAGTTTCACAATTTCACTTTAAGTTGTTTTTGCTACCTTACATCTCCCAGTGCATCTCACAACTCCACCTCCATTGAGGCAGTTGGTGCTGATTTAACAGCACCCATAATACATCTTAGTGCTTGAACTTGTTTAACATCTAATCTTTTAAATACTGTTGAAGATGCAGATCCGTATACAAACCATCCATAATCTATTACAGAGTGAAGGATTGCACAATATACACCCATCTCTGTTGTTTGTCTGCTCTATATCTATGTCCTGATACCACTTCTGTTCAATATAATCAAGGGTTAGGATTACCCAATCACATAACGTACTGACTATCAATCACAAATGTCACTAGCCCCTCCAAAACATCATATCATAATCACATAAAAATACTATTTATCAGCCACTTATATTCCTACTCATTTCCAGAAAGGCATTATATAGTGCTTCAGTGAACAGAAATGCGAGAATTTTATGCCATTAAAAGCATGCCATTAAGAACTTCTTTTATTATTAAAAACAACAACAAATTTGAGATGCATAACCGAAGGCAGGTTCAGCCATCTGGTCACCCTGGAAATATCCTGCTGCTAGTGCATTCAGGGTGAGTTCCCCGAATGGCTCCACACAGAGAGAGGTCTTAAGGGACATTTCCTGAACTGCAGTGACTTAGTCTTCTGTCTGTCTACTACATCAAGGGCCCCAACTCACTGGCACAGATAGCCTGGCCAGGATTACCACACTTTTCCATTATTGTGTCACAGTGAGGCCTTGTTCACACCTGGCATTAAGATTCATCCTGTATGATCCATTTGTACATGGACAGAACTAAACATAGGTGTGAATAGCGTTTAGAGTGTCTCAGAGGCACACTTTGAGCTGATCACCTGAACCACATTTAGAGGTGGTCTTGATGCAAGAGCCTCCCAACACATCCTTTACAGCAACGATGGACCACCTAAACAGCTGCATCATTACTCTAGTTGAATTCTTTTGAAACTGTTTGGAAATTAAAAATAAGATAAGAAAGATGTGAGAACCAGCCAGACCATCCTCAAACATAATACCATGATACGCTCTCTTGCCTCCTGACAGTTTACAGTTTGTGTTCTTCTCACTTCCTTAATTCTAACAAAGCTATAGGGAGGCTGCAGCTGCAGTAAACAGTCCAAGCATGCTATCAAGAGGTGGAACTGCTCATAGCGGTCTACTTTAAATTGGCCGGCAAACATGTTGATATCATGGCGGTATCATATCATGGGTGCCTTTATGTCCCCACTGTTTGCTTGCATTTGTGTCTGAAATAATTTATACACAGGCACTGTTTTAATTTGCATCTGTCTTAATGCAATTCTTTTAACCATTTAGCCTTTATCAAAATATCTAGACAATTTAGTGTTTCCAAACTGGTAGTATTGACTGGTAGTATTTATTCCATCTATTCTCTGTACTGGGAGTTTGGTGTCAATCCCATGGGAACCCAAGCAACTCAAACTCCCAACCCGAAAGCCCCAACTACTAAGCCACCATTGCCCCCTACTGGTAGTGCATGCACAAACGTTTCATCTTGCAGATGCTTCCAATTGTCTTTTTGGGATTCAGAGAACTGGACCAAAACCTCTTGTGTATTTTTTTAAGCAAAAATTTGCACTTTGTATTTTAAGTGTCTGGCTTCTAGCAGTATCTGCGGTAACTGATTTTATCTGCTATCCCTAAATCGTATCATTTTAAAAAGTGGGTCATCCTCATTGGTTCCATTTTGAGCAGTATGGCGATTTATCTGCTCTGGTTCACCTAACCTGGAAATGATCTGACCAGTGTGATCATGTGTGTTAAAGCAGAGTAAGCAAATGTTCATCATTTCTGGTCTGCAGAACCGCAGTAGTGCAGTAGAAGTTACCCCAAAAAACAATACTGTGCTTGTTTTAGCTGCTTGAATTGAGCTAAATATACTGTATACTGTATATCTTCTTGACACAGATCTTTTTGTTTTGTTTTGTTTGTCTTTAATCTGTCATACTCTTAGTGTAGATATTTTTATATGGTTTTCTTCAACTGAAATTTGACATTCTATAAGTTTAATCTTACTAATAAGCTGCTCAGAGTCTCTTGTAGCAAGAAAGCTTTCACTTTCAATAAAACCACTACTCCTTGTGGTATTGAATTATATTGTATTATGCAAGAACAAAGTCACAACTGTCTGAACTATTTTTTAGATAACTCTGCTGGCCTCCCATTGGCTAAAGTAAGATCGATAGCTAAAAAGTCATAGATGATTCCCATCTTCCATTAGTTTGTATCATTCTATATGTCATATCTCTTCATCTCTTCATTGTTCTCTCTCTCTCTCTCTCTCTCTCTCTCTCTCTCTCTCTCTCTCTCTCTCTGTTTCTCTCTCTTCCTTTCTCTGCTCAAACTGTGTCAGGTTTGTGGTATAGCAGCTACAGGAAGTACAGATCTTAATTCTGCTCGTTGAGATGTCATAAACAACCACGGTAACTTTGCTTCATCATTTTTAACTTTTATTATTTGTTAAAAGAATGCTATTTGTCCAAATGAATTGCACTGTACTATTTAGAAAGATTGTAAAGACTTTCATTTTGTGATGAATATTTTGGAGAATTTTTCTTCGCATGCTGTGCTGGTGCTTTGTCTTCCCGCGTAAAATAAGATGCAGTTTGAAAACAATATGTTGTAATCATTTCCTGTTTTTTTTTTTTTTTTAATGGTGTTTCTGTTTACAGGTTAGATGTTTCTGCTGTTGAAGTTTCTGTTTAGGTAAAGTGTTGGAGAGTTAGCTAAAATAAACTGCTTGTGCTAGCTTGGTCTGCAGGTGCACATGGCATATTGTTCTGGATTGTATTGAACACATGCGTACGAGGGTCAAAATACTTGTCAGATTCCAGTTAAAGAGCAGGTACTTAATGTGTAGTGTTTCTTCTACGACTCAGAGGCCAACTCAGATTTCAACATAAAGCAGGGAAAACCAAACAACTTCACATTAAAAATTCTAGATAGATAAATAGATAGATAGATAGATAGATAGATAGATAGATAGATAGATAGATAGATAGATAGATAGATAGACAGACAGACAGACAGACAGACAGATAGATAGATAGATAGATAGATAGATAGATAGATAGATAGATAGATAGATAGATAGATAGATAGATAGATAGATTGATAGCTAGCTAAAAAAAAAAAGAAAGAAAAGAAATGGGGCAGCGGATGAATGCACGCTCAATTTCATACCAAAGTAAATTTCTATTTTATATGCCTCTTGATATTTTGTTTTATATGCTTTTATTTTATTTACAACCCCCCAGGACGTCTGTGCTCTCAGAACGTGTGTGCATGCTAGTCGTTACTTTTCCCTACGTATATGAAAATGAACTGAAGGGAGAGGAAAGAAGTAGAGAAAGGGTGGAGAGACTGAGAAACATAGAGCGAGAGAGTGAGAGACAGGCGGGCGGAGAGAGAGGCAGACGAGCGAAAAAGAAAGACGCATAAGAGAGACAGATGAAAGAAAGCAAGAGATAAAGAAAGACAGGAAAAGAGAGACAGACATAGGGAGGGCTAGAGAAAGAGGGAGTTAGACAGACAGAAACTGGCAGACAGAGAGAGAGAGTGAGAGAGAGAGAGCGAGAGATACAGACAGACAGGAAAAGAGAGACAGACATAAGGAGAGCGAGAGAAAGAGGGAGTTAGACCGAGAGAAACTGACAGAGAGAAACTGAGGAAAGGAAGGGAAGGTGTAACAATGAGAGGGGGTGGGTGAGGGTGAAAAAAGAAAAACCTGTTAGGTGAGTTTACATTGCAGATGAATAATAGTAAAATAGAAAAAGAATGAGTGCAAGACAGGGGGAGAGGAAGTGTCTCCTGAACCTTTCTTTAAAAGGTATGTCTGTTTTTAACAAAATTTCAGGTCTAACTAAAGTGCTTGGTTGGTCAGTGTGTCATTCACATCACAGGTCCAGTGTCCAGTGTATGTGTTTGTGTTTGTTTGGTGTGTGTGTGTGTGTGTGTGTGTGTGTGTGTGTTGTGTGTTTCCATGTCCAATGAGCAGCAGGTGAGCGCTTGTAATCCAACACGCACCTGTTCTTTCCTTTAACAGACTGTAAAGCCACACAGTGAATCTCAACACTCTTTTTGGTCAATCAGTTACACTTCTTTTCTGATCAGCACTTGCTTCTTTTAACAGCTCACTTTATTTTCCAGTCAATCATGTTTATGTCATCCGTACCTTCCGGGGTGTTGGTCATTCCTTTGAATGGTTGCATCAAAACACACCCCATTTTATATTCTTGCCTCCCTCCCTCCCTGTGTCTACTGTGTTTCTGCTTCAACTATACGAAACTCTGGACCTGTTTTTTCTCAGCCTATTATAGGTATTTATTTTGCGAACTCATGATAGTATTAGTGAAAGGATAATATTATGAGCATTAGATGTGATATGATGTGCTTTGTGTTTAGCAGGTGAGTGCTTTATCTCGAGTGTTTTATCAGCCTCACTCATGGATGGGCTGCCAGTATGTATGTAAATTAGCGCTTGTGTCTGCAAGGGTGTCTGATTTTTGTCTTATTCGGATGTTTTATCTGCTTTGAATAATTACTGCTGCATGACCAGCCTGTGAAGCTCTTTCCTGGTTGTTTGGTACATCTGTTAATTTCTATAACAAATCAGCTGAAGTATATTTTAATAGGCAAGCCGAGAGATATTTTTTCAGACCCATGTCCATTATGTGTGTACTGTGGTGTATTTTCTAATCTATCTGGATTGTGGCCTGGTGTGTTTGACCTGTTATCTTCTTGCTGATCAGGTTTGGTTTAAGCTCAAGAGAGTGACGAAGAGTTAAGGCATGTTTTAGTGTAAACATAAACTGATACTGTCATGCTATTAATTTCAGGGTGAGATGTATATATAAGTATGTGGTTTCGGTCTTTGAGGTGAAGGTTTTAGGCTTTGTTATTTTTTCTTTCTATGTTTCTTTACCTCCATTGGCTTTAAAACTTCTATGGTTTTTCATAATGAGGCATATCCTTATTTTAATTTTAAAAATTAAAAATGTAATTTTTTTTTTGTAGGACTTTGGATGCTGGGACTAAAAAAGCCAGTTGCAGAAAGAAGAAGAGAGACACAATCACATCAGCCAGTGAAATCTACCGGACATAACACAACATCCTGTGGACTAAAAAGCAGCAAAGGAACATACTCAGGCTGAAGCTACTCAATTTTCCTGGAAGAAAACAAGAAGAAAACAAAGTGTCCTGATAAACAGCCAACATCCAACATAAGCAGATATAAAGACTTCTGAGTACTAAGGACAGGACCGAGGACAGGACTAAGGACAGGACTAAGGAGCTGACTTTTTAGTGGTCTTTATTTGTTATTTATGGTTTGTTCTATGCTGGATATTTTATTTACTCTTACATTTAACAGAACTCTATGCCACTGCTATACAGCCACACCTGCACCCTGACGAACAAATCCTTTTTTGTTTATGGATTACTCAGAAAGAATGCCACGTCACCACTTAAAAAGCCTTGATCACACTGTGCAAAGTGAATCACATAGCTGACAATCTACATGCAGTTGGTATGGACATCAAATCATTTATGTGATTAAAATATGAAACCTGAGCATGAAACCAAATACTAAAAAGAACTTAAAACATATGCTGGCAATCACACTGTAATGCAAACATTGTTCCTCATTGTCCAAAATGGATATCTCTGGTGGATCTACTCGTGTGCCTGAGCACTTAACCCGTCTGTCAGTGGCGAGATTTGGAAATAGAGAATCTTCAATATGTTCAGAAGAACAAAACAAAATTCAGCCATGTGCAGCCCCATCACAGACCCCGGTTAGGTTCAAAATCCGTTCTGCTAAAGAAAGACAGGAGTTGCTCACGTCTGAGATGTTTGACAAAGCAGGCAAAAATATCAAAGATTGTAAAGAAGAGATGCCTAAAGTCCACACCATTTCACCGCCATCTCCAGATACTGATATGATTGACAAAAGAAGACCTAGAGCTCTGAATCAGCTCAGCTTACCAAAGAAACCTGAACTGTTTATCGGCCCTGAGACAAGCAGTACCATTCAAAAGAAGCCAGACTGTGTTGAGAGTCCCACTACAAAAGTGAGAGGAAGAACAGAGTTGAGACAACTGTATCAGTCCAACAGAAGTAAGAGCTTAGACTGGAGAGTAACGAAGCATGAAAGAGGACAAGAGAATCAGACAGATGTTATCAGCAATGCTAAAGACCTTGAAGGGAGATCCATGCGACGGTCTGAGAGTTTAGAGAGAAATGACATGGCCAGTACACCAAACCCCAAGGAGCTGGCCCGCCCATTAAAGAGAGTCTCATTACACATTCAACCATTCAATGGACCTGCTCAAAGAAAGCAAGACTTTATCTCCTCAGCAGTATCTGGAACTTCACCTGTAAGAACGGTGGCTCTTGCCCAGTCTTTCCCATCCAGAATAAAAGCAAATCAAAGCCAGGACAGGACAGAGGAAAGAAAGAATCTCTCGTATTCTGGAAATAGTGGTATCACGCCAGATAAGGCAGAGCACCATCTTACGTCTCATGACGATGCATCAAAGGTCAATGAAATCACTAGGAATCAGACTGTTATGGGCAGAAATGGTCATACTGAATCGGAGGATAATAGTGAAACAAGTTCCCCAACAGGAGTCTTCCATGGAATCATCACTCCTACCCCTTTTTTCAGTGTTCAGGCTACTTCAAATTTAAATCACAGTGAGCCCACTAGAAGTTCAATGGATAGAAGCATATCTGTTTCTTCTTCGAGTAAAATGAAGACAGTTTCATATAAACCAGAAAAGTACCCAAAAGCACCCTTCAAAAAGGGACCAGACACTTCATTTGTGTCACCAAATGGAAAAGATAACTTGGATGCAATGTCAACATTGTCTAAAGAGAAACCCCTTAGTCAAGATTCTACATCTTCAGTGACTAATAAAAGTGTACATGATGAAAGAAGACTGACTGGGAACATTATAGGACTAGGAACTCAGTCTTTAGGCAGAACAAGACACAGATATTTTACTTCTCCGATTTCATTTTCAGCCTATGGTCTGAGCAACAGCAATACTATCCAAAAAAGCACCAAAAGTGACACAGAGATGCAAGAAGAAAAAATTACTAGTAATCCAAAACTGACAAAAAGCATGGAGACAACAACACTTCCAGGAAAAGAACCACAGAGCACACAGACAGGAGTTATTCCTCCTACCAAACCTCAATCACCCAAAAGTATGACAGGAGACAGTAAAAAACATTATCCAGAACATGGGGTTGGTTTGGAGTTTGGCTCCTCAGGAAATCCAAGTAAGAAGTCTGATGGCTTGTTTGAGAAAGTCCAAGCACCATCCTTGGCTTCGGTGCGAAGCACAATTCACAAATTCGAGGCTCTTGCTCAACAAAGCCAGAGTCCATCAGGGATCCAGCATCCCAGAAGGGCATTCTCAGTTATAGAGAAGCCAAAAGTGGTGCCCAGTCTGAATAAGACATATTCAGATAGGTCATTAAGTAAAAGATTGGGTGACTGGAAGAGAGAATGCTTGAAGGAGAATCTTTTTAGTAAGACGGAAGTCAGTGATGATGCAGCGACAATGGATGATCTAAGTGGTCCTGTGCAGACCACAACACAGGATAAAGAAGGATTAACAGTGAAAGCACAAAATAAAGGAGCTAAAAGTCAGGAGCATGGAGTTGTGCAGATTAAGAAACAACCGGATGAATCTCCGTCTGACCAGAAGAATGAGAAGTTTACTATGATGAATAAAAATGTGGATGAGCCAGATTTCTCCAAAGGCAGTAATCTTAAATCTTATCAAAAATTTAAAAACACTGAATTATCTGAAGACAAAGTAAGGAATTATCTCAGTTCTACAGGGTCCAACAGCACCCAGAAGTCCAGTGGGATCGCTAATACATCCCGCTCGGATCTTAAGGACCCTAATCTCAAGGACAAACTGTCGACAAAAGATAAAGCATTTCAAAAGGAAAGCACCTCTATGGTACAAAATTCATATTCATCCACTGCAGTAAAGACACCATCCAATCTGCTTAGTCACTCAGGAGTAATCCCTTCTATCCAAGGTGATTTCAGTAATCCCTACAACACAATAAAAGATGAAAAATTAGCTGCAAAAGTCATTAGGTGGATTATGGATAAAGGGGCCGATGATGAGAACGGTGAAGACGACAACGATGATGAAGACGACGAGGGAACAGAGAGAGGATATGACTCTGACTCGGGGGAATCATCAATAACCGTCACAAGCAACATGAGCAGTAGAAGCTTTTGTATGAGGTATGATGTTACAATTTAAGGACAATAACAAAGATATTGTTTTTGCTAACATCTTAGCTTTACACGATACAGACCACAGTTTTCATATATGGTCTTTGTTTTGTGAAAATCTTAAAAACAGAAATATATCAATAATCTAATCTAATCAAGAGTCTGTAATGATACCTGTAGTAAACAGCAATGGAATTGTATTTGTCAGATAATTCATATAATTGTGGTTTATGTAACAAATCAGCCACCAGTAAATGGCATCAAAGTTGTTGTATTCTACCTTCATATACAGGATGAATGTAGTCATTAGCTTACACCTAATTTTAAACTTACTATTTATTAATAATTTACACTGTCAGAAATTTCTATAGTAAATAAAGTAAATTTTTCTCTGTGTGAAAATCACATACATTCCTTTTCCATTCTTTATTGTTAATTTCATCTATTGTTTCCTGTCCCTTCTCCCTTTAACAGCCTTGTAGAGCTATGCAGTCTGGGTGGACTGGACCTTCCAGTCTCAGACAACAGTAGGTCAACGGATGATGAAAACTGGATGTCCAAGCGTACAGTGTCCATGAGCTCAGATGTTTCCGCCCTGTCCTCTGTGACATTGCTGGGCATGGACGAGCTGGAATGCTTATTGAATGATGTCAGGGGTTTGGAAGCTGATGCCTTAGAGGTACAAGGAGTCATTTAAAGGTCCAAAAGACATATGTAGCAAGTGTGGGGTGGGGTTTAGTAAAAATCTGCACTGGGAGCTTGTGGGAATGGCCACTTACTGTCACTGCAGACTCCTGCGAAACCCCACCTCCACCTCCCACAACATGTAGCTGGGTGACAAATTGAATAACAGCATGAAATTAAACCATAAAATAGTAAGGTGTTGGATCGCATACAAGCCACTGGAACAGTAATGAAAAAAAAATGAACCCCATTCTTCTAAAAGATTTATATTCCATCAATTGGGATTTTGATGATGGTGGTGAATAAGCTGTCTGAACATTGCTAAACATGTTCAGCTGTGTAGAAATCTGATCATTGTGAAAGTCATATCATGTGAATAGTCTGGAAGATCCCATTCTGTCCTATTAAGATAACACTGGATTTTCTTTTAATTTGTCACATGTATTTGTTATATGTATGCATGTGTAACAATAGGTTCTAAAGGACTGATCTTCTGTATATTCAAGAATTCTGTGGTTTTAGAAAGCAAGAGGAAGTAAAGCTTTTCTTTTAAGCTTTTCTAAAATTACTATAGGGAATAGAATATTTAATGTGGAGTATGTGTATATGCTTTTCTAAATACTTTTTTTATTTTTCGTAGAACTATGAAGACGTACATGTGGTTGTCCTACATAAGGAAGCAGGAAATGGACTTGGTTTCACTGTGGCTGGAGGAGTGGATCAAAATAAACCTGTGACTGTGAGTGTTTATTACATGTGAACAAGCATCTTAGGTCACAAAATAACAAAATGACATTTACACCGATCAGTCAATAATGACCACTGACAGGTGAAGTGAATAACATTGATGATCTCCTCATCATGGCACCTGTTAGTGGGTGGGATATATTAGGCAGCAAGTGAATATTTTGTTGTCAAACTTGATGTGTTAGAAGCAGGAAAAATGGGTAAATGTAAGGATTTGAGCGAGTTTGACACGGACCAAATTGTGACGACTGGATCAGAGCATCTCCAAAACTGCAGCTCTTGTGGGGTGTTCGCGGTCTGAAGTGGTCAGTATCTATCAAAAGTGGTCCAAGGAAGGAACAGTGGTGAACCGGCGACAGGGTCATGGGCGGCCAAGGATCATTGATGCATGTGGGGATCAAAGGCTGGCCCGTGTGGTCCGATCCAACAGACGAGCTACTGTTGCTCAAATTCGCAGTTTGTTACATATGGGGCTGCAAAGCTGCAAACCAGTCAGGGTGCCCATGCTGACCCCTGTGCACCGCCGAAAGCGGAACAATGGGCATGTGAGCATCAGAACTGGACCACGGCGCAATGGAAGAAGGTGGCCTGGTCTGATGAATCATGTTTTCTTTTACATCATGTGGATGTCCGGATGCATGTGCGTTGCTTACCTGGGGAACACATAGCACCAGGCGGAGGCAGTGACATGCTTTGCGGAATGTTTTGCCATGTGTCCTGCCATCCATGTAGATGCTACTTTGACACGTACCACCTACTTATGCATTGTTGTAGACCATGTATACCCTTTCATGGAACAGTATTCCCTGATGGCTGTGGCCTCTTTCAACAGGATAATACGCTGTGCCACAAAGAAAAAATGGTCCAGGAATGGTTTGATGAGCGCAAAAATGAGTTTGAGGTGTTGACAGGGCCTCTAAATTCCCCAGATCTCAACCCAATCGTGCATTTGTGGGATGTGCTGGACAAACAAGTCCGATTCATGGAGGCCCCACTTCGCAACTTACAGGACTTAAAGGAACTGCTACTAACATCTTGGTGACAGATAACACAGCACAACTTCAGGGATCTAGTGGAGCCTTGACGGATCACGGCTGTTTTGGCAGCAAAAGGGGGGCCAACACAATATCATAATGTTATGGCTGATTAATGTATACTTCGATAATAGCACATTTGACCCTGAAAAAAACTGTAACTGAGTTGTGGAATTTGAGCTACTTTGATACCCCTGCCAAAGATGTAATAAATAAACTTGGCAAATAAATTTATTATTATTTTTTTTGCTACTCTTTCAATTCTCCTCTCTCAGGTTCACAAGGTTCTACCTAATGGCTTTGCAGCTCAGGAAGGCTCCATCCACGAAGGTGATCAAGTGCTGTCTATAAATGGCACTGCGTTACATAACTCCACCCACAAGGAGGCGCTCCAAACTATGAGAAAAGCAAAGGGGCGGGGCATGGCAGTGGTGGTCATCAGACGAGGTGATGTCACTGAAACATGCTACAGCTTAAAAGACAGTCCACAGAAAGCAGCTGGGAGCCCAGGTGTGTTGCAATACTGTATATAATTATATAATAACAGAAGTTATAAGCTGTATAACATAGAAGCTATAATAATTTTACTTATAATTTTTACTTTTGGGACTAAAGTGAGTAACAGCTTTGGATAGATTACTAAAAATAATAATGAAATGTTAATGGAAAATAATCCATATATATTACATGATCAAAGATTAGTGTTATACTTTAAAATTGTAATTTCTGGTTTATTTGGTTTTATTATAAGTCTGTGCAGGTTTGTAATAGAAGTGCAAAAAGCAAACCACCCACACATTATCGGCTGGTTCTTTTAATGTGCTTTTATTTCATTAATCAAAGAGGAACTAATGCCAATAAATCAGTAGAATCAATGCCAGCAAATTTCATCTAAATGGCCTATGGCAATGTGACCTTTGATCAGCGTAATTACTATGTTTATCTTAACATTGAACACAGTTATTTTCTGTTTCCAGTACTTATCTGAACAGTATTCTTATTTTGCTATGTATTTACTAGTATTAGTAAATAAACATTTACTAGTGGCTTAGAGGTTTGGATGTATGCCTCGCCTTTCCAGGGGCGATGGACTCCTGTCTCTGTTTACATACACATGCATGGTCAGCTTATTGGCAGCTCTAAATTGTCTGTAGTTTGTGATTGTGCTGTGTGATGGACTGGCACCCTGTCCAGGGTGTCGCTCCTTGTGCCATGAGTCCCTTGGGATTGACTCCAGACTCCCTGTGACCCTATGAAGGATAAATGGATGGATGAACAGAAGATAGAATAATCTCTAAAACTGTAACTGATGTTATCACAGTAATGCGCCCTATTATGTAGTTAATGGGCACACTCAGTTACATGATAATTAATATACTCAGATTCACTGCCATTAAAATATTATCAACTAAACTATACACTATTATCAACTAAACTATACAGTAATTACTATATTTCTGTACTTCAGTTACTCACTCAGTTTGTTACTACCATGTAAACTTCACTTCATGTGAAGAGCACACATGCGTAGACTCATATTTGTAGATCGACATAAAATGATCCTTAGGGAGAAGTCTAAAAATTAGTCACCTTGTTTAGCTCATATATATATATATATATATATATATATATATATATATGCTGGAAACGTAGATGCTGACTCAGAGGCTGTCTTGAATTTTATATATTTATTAAACAGGGCTTTCGAAACTGGGAAAATTCCCATCTGTGTATAAAGTCAATGAAATTATTAATCCTGATGTCTTCATATGTGACACTAAAATCATTTTACTGTATTAGTATTAGTGTGTGGATAGGTGGATAAACATATATGTATTTCTTTTCTTTGTTTTGACCTTGTAGGGCCATTTGACTGTTTGACTGTTTTACTCTAAATAAAAGAGTCTAAGTGTTTCTTAATGAGGTTAATAAAAAATGAAATGAAATGAAATTGTTATGGTTTTGGTTAGGTGCACACATAACACTGATTAGCTACATTAATAATGATGTCAGTAGAAAGTCCTCACATGGATAGTAAAACAAACATCTGTTTCTTCCACAGGCAGCAGAGTGAGTGTGACTTTGAATAAATCCAGCTCCGACCTGGGCTTCAGTCTGGAAGGAGGAGTGGGCTCCAGCTTAGGAGACAAACCCCTCACTGTACAGAGGCTCTTTCAGGGTAGGAACCCACTTTTATTACTCTTATGACATCACAATCCTGATCAGAACGTTTTTGGCCCTTCAGTTCAATTTAAGAAAAATAACCATCACCATTATTAACAGGTTAGAAGTTGATTTTATGTAGTGTGCCACCGAATTGTTTCTTCTGTATATAGTGTGCCACTATAGACATGCTGTGCTAGTATAATGTAATAA
The DNA here is from genome assembly GCA_033459395.1 of Hemibagrus guttatus. Taxonomy (NCBI): domain Eukaryota; kingdom Metazoa; phylum Chordata; class Actinopteri; order Siluriformes; family Bagridae; genus Hemibagrus; species Hemibagrus guttatus. The sequence continues at coordinate 25,977,812 of JAUCMX010000003.1, read as the reverse complement.
CATGATGTGCTAGTATAATGTAATAACATGATGTGCTAGTATAATGTAATAACATGATGTGCTAGTATAACGTAATAACATGATGTGCTAGTATAACTTAAAGCAATTAGCAAGCTCATAGTGTAATCAGATTAAGATAACAGTCATAAAGTACTCATAAGACAAAATATCTAAAGGCCTACGCAACAGTAAGACCTGAACATGTAACCTGAACATGTGTGAAGGTTGTAAATTATACATTCCACTTTCTATGCGTTAATGATGATGATTTAAAGTGACTGCATTTCCGTGGTGACTGTAAAGACACTGTTACACATTTCCATCATACATTTTCAGTATCTGATTTAAAAAAAATTCCCTATCACTGACCCTCCTGGTGTTCTTGGGGTCAATTTTGACCCATTTTCAAAGTTTAAAAAAAAAAAAAATTTTTAATCTGAAATATGGTTTTATTTCATGTAAATGAGAATAAATGATGAAGAAATTGTACATTTTGTGGTAATAAGTTTAAATGAAATGAATTAAAAGGGTAACACAGAATTGGATGATAATGTTCTTTTCATTTTTTAAAAACCAGTTAAACCAGACCTGGTCAGTATTGACCTAGTTGGAAAACAATTGCATGGTCAACAGGAAGATAATACTAAAACACACTGATTCGGAATCATTTCATTATAACATGACATACAGCCTCAGATATATAAATTGGCTTGAAATCAACAGATAAAAATGTTAAGATATGTAGTTAATTAAGTAGTAATATTTATAGTAACATATTCACTCTTGCTGTTACTCAGGTGGACCAGTAGGGAAGGTTTTCCCAGGTGACGAACTGCTGGAGGTTGAAGGTCAGAGTTTGGAGGGATTGAGACGGCTTGAGGTCTGGCACCTGATCAAAAGATTGCCCCCTGGCCCTGTTGAGGTCTTACTGCAACGTGCTCATCAGTGATACTGAAACAGTGCGGACTCCTTTGTGGGCACTTCAAATACAGATTTCAGAAGTTAAATGTGCACAATTATGAGTTAATATCAGAATTGCACACACTAGTATTCAGACCTCAGACTTAAGTGCTACTCAAGCAGTGGGTTAGCAAAGTTGCCAAAAACAAAGGCATGTCTCACATGTTCACAATACTGACCTTAAATATAAGTGAATATAATATGCAGCAAAAAAACTCTATTATAACCAGCACAGTAGTCTGGTGGCTGCTGTAACCACTATATTTCTGACAATAATGCTTGAGCTAATGTACATGCACACAAATAGATGCTGAACTGCTGACAGTTTCAACAGTCTGAATGCTCAGAATATCAAGCCATGCACCTTCATAGCAGAAGTGTGAATATGAGAAACTTTCTGTGTAAATATTGATGTAACGTTTGAGTTGCTGAAGTTGCTATCTCCACACACAGACCAAAGAGAAGAAAATATATTAGCTATATATTGTAACCTTGTTACACAATTACAAATTGTTTTTTTATTTTTATTTTTTAGTCCTAAGTGTTGTATCAAAATGCATAAATCTTAAGAAGAGTTATTAATTTTGCTATAATAAAAATGTAATCATATTACATTTTCAGAGGATTACAAAAGCACTAGAGGTCTATGCAACAATTAAAAGGAGTTGCAAAGAGTTATCTTTTAAAGGTCCTTTGTTTTATCAACGATATTTTTATGCATTTTTCCTGAATACATGAATTATATTTTGTCTAAAGAGGTTTACATGTAACTAATTGTAATTGAAGTAAAATACACATTGTATACTGTTCATGATAATATATTTTTTTTACATTTACACTGTGGCCTATGTCTTATGCTTATTAAATGCTTATATTTAACTTTCTTATTAAAGGTTAAAATGAAATTGTTCTTTATCTAATGAGTATCATATCATTTTATGACAGGCTGTTTTGACCTCATGAGGTGAATTAATAAATAACTATATTGCACTGCAATGATCTATAAAGCAATTTGCAGAAGCTAATTACTAATGCTGGTTATTAAATGTCTCCTTGGTCATCAGCAGTGTTGTATAAAGTAACCGATAGCCATAATTGAGTAAAAGTAAGTATAGCTTGACTCTATTTCAGCCCCAAATGTCTGTAAAACTGTTGGTGGGGCCGTTCCTCACTTGTAATTTGTATTCATCCCTTTGAATGTTTCCATATTTTTGTTCTGCTACAACCTGGAACTGAAAAGGACTTAAGTGTATTTTGTGTGCCATTTTGTTTCAAATTTGCAGAATATTTTTTCTGACACACAGCAAAATATTTTTTCTGACACACAGGTTACTTAAACAAACAAAAAAATGACTCACTTGGTAGATTTTTGAAGCAATTGCAGATGCAAGTCTTTTGGCGACCAAGATTCAAGTCTGAAGAGGAAAGGCATTCTAATTCAGGTTCTCTGATGTGAAACACTCCAGTGTAGCTTTGGCAGTACATTTAGAGCTCATTGTCTTGTTGGAAGGTGAACCTCCAGTCCAGTCTAGGTGTTCTGCTAGGATTGAACTGTATTTGGCTCCATTTATCTTGGCCTTAGCTGAACCCTGACCTGTTTCCCAGTCTCTGCTGATGAAAAGCATTTCCATCATGATGATGCTACCACTACCATGCTTCACTGTTGGGATGGTGTTCTCAGAATGATGAGCAGTGTTTCCACCAAATGTAGTGCTTTGTCATAAATGTAATTTAGGTTTTGTCAGACTAGAGCCTTTAGGCATTCCGCAAATCAGATTTCATATGGATTCATTCTCTCAGCTAAAGCCCAGTTTGATTGTCCTGTGAACAGCTTCTTCCATCTGAGATGTGACTTTCTCTACCTGTATCAGAGTTACCTTTGCCCTCTTGCTTACTCCTCTCAGTAATTACCCAATCACTACTTTTTGGTGAAGGGCCTCCTTCAAGATTTAGAGTTGCTCTGAGGGATGTTCAAAGTTTGAGATATTTTTTTGCAACCACTATAAAATGTGGAAAGGTTCAAAGGTGGTTCAGTACTTATGCAAGGAACTGTGCATACCTTTCCTATCAGTTTTAAAGTTCCTCAATAATTATATATGTATATTAATGAGAAAACTAAATAAGAAAATTATTATATAACATTACAGTATATTCTTATAAGTTTAAAGTTTTAGTTTATGTTTACTTGGTAATAGACATACCTGGGTATCTCCCTTCCATGGTTTAAGTCTTACAAATAATCAGCTTTGAATAATATGTTGCTATAGTAACATTACCAAATAACCAAAGCCCAAGAAACCTGCTTCATGGTTAATAAATGCAGCCAAATTAAATATTCAGAATTCACTACCAAAACTGAAGAATCTAGCTATGAGAATGCAGCAATATAGACTCACCTTCCAATTTATTAGGAACACCTGTACACCTGCACATTCATGCAGTTATTCAATCAGCTACTCAGTTGGATCAGTGTGTGTGAAAATCCAAGAAACATCAGCAGCTTCTGAAACACTCAAAACAGGTTATCTAGAACCAACATCCATGCTACAGACATCCTTTTATTTTGATGTTTGATGTAAACATTAACTGAAGCTCTTGACCTGTATCTGCATGGTTTTATGCAATGCAAAGCTGCCACATAGATTAGATAAAACGCATGAATTTTCAGGTGTGTTTCAGGTGTTCCTAATAAAGTGAATAACTTTATACAACTAGTTTAGACAACTATATAGAAAGTGCTGTATGATATTTTGATATAATAAAGACTTTGATATAATATCTACCTGTCACCTGCCGTAAGAAGCACTATGATTGACTATGTGCAATAATAATAGTAACAAGAGCTTTCAAAAATGGTGTGCATATTGGAATGAAAACACATTTTATATATATATATATATATATATAAATGTGTTTTCATCTCAATATTCAATTCAATTCAATTCAACTTTATTGTATAGCGCTTTTAACAAAGAGCATTGTCTCAAAGCAGCTTTACAGAACATAAGAAACACACCTTAGAGGGTATTAGGAAGAAACCTTGAGAGGAACCAGACTCAAAAGGGAACCCATCCTCATCTGGGTGACACTGTGTGTGATATGAACAATGTCCTTTCTGCATTAGTTGTATGATGCAGATACAGCATGTGTAGAATGTTATGTGTAAATTAATTAGGAGGTTGTTGTCGTCCACATAGGGTTGGTAGTGCTGCTTTGAATACTCCAGTCCTCAGAAAGCAGAACCCGGCTGGAGCTGGTCCATCTCTGGATGCCACTGGAGCTGGCACAATCTCTGTGTGTCTCGGGGATGGGTAGAAGAAGGGAAAAAAATGGAAAGGAATTAGCGTAGCTGCTGTTCATAATATTAGCGGGCACTAGATGATGATGTGCGTTTAATCAGATGTATTGGAGTACAAGGTTATCAGATGTATTAAATGTATGCCTGTCTAAAGAGATATGTCTTTAGTCTATGTTTGAACTGGGAAACTGTGTCTGAGCCCCGAACACTGTCAGGAAGACTATTCCAAAGTTTAGGAGCTAAATACGAAAAAGCTATGCATGCGAATATGCACACCAAAGCTCTTGTGACTGTTTTATATATATATATATATATATATATATATATATATATATATATATATATATATATATATATGAATATTATTGTGTAAATCTATTATGTGATTCATGGTGAATGTTAATGGGAAAATGGAATGGATGAGAAAAAGCTGTTGCAATTTCTAATTAATTAATTAATATTAATAATTCATGATGATAAGCCTTGATGCTCGCTAACCTATGCAGTCTCATGCACATCAGCTAACTCGATAAGGCAGCGCTTTATATGTGTTTTTATGGTTTTCTTTAAGGAAATGGATTGAAACAGACATTGGAGAAGTATTATATTATAAGTATTATTATGCATTCCTGAGCCATGGTTTACTTATAGTTGGCTCCTAATTACTAGAACATTGCAGTAATAGATTATCATTTTAACTATAGTCTGTAAACTATACATAGACTATAAACTGATAAGTCTAGGTTTGATAAACTACCACTGATAATTTTTTAGAGGAATGATCTTGAACTTGAGCCCTGGCTCAACTTACTTGATAGGCTTTACTGTGAGCATTGAAATTATATGCATACTGTATATATGTGTTGGTTTGAAGGTGTTTTGGAGCACTTTCAAAAGCAACAATATGGTTACTGTATTCATGGTTTGTACATCACTTATATGACTTATATGGCCAAAGGTCTGTGGACACCTGACACCCACATGCAGTTCTTTTCCAATCTGTTGGCACATAGTTAGAAGTACACAATTGTATAGAATGTCTTTATGTGCTGTAGTCTTATAATTTTTCTTCCACTGGAACTAAAGGTAGCAAGCCTACAAAGTCAGAAGTAATGGTTTGCCTAGGTAGGATTTGAAGAACTTGAGTTTCCTGCACAGAAGTCTGACATCAACCCCACTGAATATCTTTGTGATGTACTGGAATGCCAACTTCCTCACCCAACATCAGTGTCTGACCTCACTAATACTCTTGTAGCTAAATGGAGAAATCCTCACAGCTACATTCCAAGTTTTAATAGAAAGTCTTTCCAGAAGAATTTTAAATTATGTTAATGATAACAGCGAAGAAGGGACTAAATCAGGAATGTGATGTTCAACAAGGTTATATATGTGTGATGGTCAGGTGTCAAACCTTTGGCTATAAAGTGTATTGTAAACTAATATCTGTTAGTTCTTATTAATAGTGTTAAAAGCTTTTATGTCAGGTTTTAAAAGTGCAGCACCTCAAACACTAAGTGTCTAAAAGCTGCATCCCTACAGTATTTCATGTGATTCAGTTACTTGTGTTTTCACAAAGTTTAACCGCAGTAAACATTTCGTTAATCAAACAGAATTTCTGAATCTATTAGTTGACTTTAAAGGCCTGACTTGCATTCTGGATGAGGCATTTTGGTTTATTGTATAGGAAATGAGTAACAAATGGTAAAATTTTTTAATTTATTCTAGAAAATAGAAAAAAAAAGCTGAATGAAAATGATAAATAGCCTATTCTAGTAATTAATAAATGTGTCTGGTGAAATTTTATCTGAGTAAATATAACTATTTGCTTTTGAAAATGTGATGAAATAAAAGGTAAAGTCACAGAAAGATATATTCATTTAAAGTAGAAATACTCCCTAACAATCTATTGCTTCTTCTCTACTTTACATCATGGGCTTTCAGGGAAAGTACATATTATCTTATCTCTCTCAGCTTTAGTACATGTATGCCAAGTTATTAATGATGTTACATTTATCAGAGCAATGGAGTCCAAAGTGTACTGGACCACATAAAGGACAGAAAGTCAAAAAATGTGAGCAGCCTGAGAGCAGCAGAGAGGCAGCAGGAACAGCTGAAGACATGCAGGACAGCCAAGTGAACCGCATGAAGAAAGCGATGATGAGGATGAAGGTACACAACACCTTGGTCCGACAGTGTCTGGGGGAGATCATTGGCACCTTTGTTCTTTTGGTGAGTTTTAGCTCCACTGTGTTTGTGTTTAATTGTGATAAAAGTAGACCATCCTTTTTTATTATGGACTAAATATAAAGGAGAATCTCATGTGTGTTATTACTCTTTTCATAACATATATAAGAAAATTTTTTTGACAAATGATATGTATAACGTTATACAGGTTTGCTAACAATTTTCCAGCAATGTTGTATTGTTGATTAAAAAAAGTTTGCTGATTTATTTAAACTCTACAAAATAATTTATTCCTATTCATAACATCATTACTTTAGAAAATATTTAACCATAAGCGGAGAAAAAAATTATAAAAATCGGCAAAAAGCAGAAACATGTAATATCAAATATGTTTGTCATTTTTAATTTTTTTTAAAAATTATGTAATCTATCAATAACAACATTACATTGTCATTCCCCCTAGACCCTTGCTTGTGATTTACATTTTGTGTTTTGTTTCTGGACCCAAAAAGTGTTTAAAGAATTTTTGTGTGGCAATAAATGCCAACCATGTATTAATTTGTCTCAAGAGTAAAAGAGTGAGGACTCAAAGAATAAAACATGAGGGGGTATGTTGGTGAAGGAAACTAATCAGTGACAGATTGTTGAGATGTGCCAGTAAAAAGAGTGTCATTTCCATCCTGACGTTATTCCTCTTTTTATTCCACAGCAATTTTCCAACACAAACAATTGTCATTTAATGCTTTGAAACATACTAAAAACAATTTAACTTACTTTTCTCAAAGCTATAACCAATGGTTCCATAAGCAGTATTTATTTTTGCTGTCATAAACTCAGACAATAAGAAAATTGCATTTTGCTTTCCATGAACTTCCTTGAACTGTTTCACAATGCCAAGTTAACCCTACCTCACAGAATTTAATCATAACAACAATTCCATGTGGTCAGCACATCAGAATAAAATAAAGTCAATCCTGCTCTGGAAAACTATGAAAGCCAAACCAGTGAATAAAACCAACCTCAAAGCAATCAATCTAAATATTTATTAGAATAGAATAAATTTGAATGAAAATAAGACAGACATCATCAGCCCTTGTAGCTGACAAATGTCTTCTGGTTTCCTGTTTTTACCAGAAAACCTCCCACCACTACCGGCTTCCCCAACAATAATAGCACAATTATAACTATACATTTGTTACATTTACAAGATGATGTTTCCTCACTTGCACACTAGATAAGTGAGTTTTTACAGCTTGCCAAACAAATATGCTTTGGGTCTGAATGATCTGACCTGAAGCTCTTATCTAAAGAGATAAGGTTTTGTTTTTAATTGTTTTACATTTATCATGAAACATACCACCACACTCATTTTGCTGTTGAATCATCTTTCTCATGAGCCCACAGTGGCTTATGTAACTTCTTAACCTCTCATTTCTTGGTTTCTACTGCAGCTCTTCGGCTGTTCCGCGGCAGCTCAGGTGAAGACCAGCAATCAGATGAAGGGACAGTTTCTATCAGCCAACCTGAGCTTTGCTGTGGGGGTCATGTGCGCCATGTACCTCAGCATGGGAGTGTCAGGTGAGAATAAAGAGATTGAAATTGAATTGAACTGAAATCTTACACTGAGCATTAAGCAGTTGCAGTATCAACTCAATAGTTCTATTATTTCCTGGGTTTGTGAACTCTGGGTTTGAATGTTCTGTAATTACCACCTCATTTTTATATCTGTTACTTTTTCCCCACTCTTCCTTATTCAGGTGCTCATCTGAACCCTGCGGTGTCTCTAAGCTTCTGTGTGTTGGGGGATCTTCCCTGGCGCTGCCTTCTGCCCTACTCTCTGTCTCAGTTGCTAGGGGCCTACCTCGCCTCTGCAGTAGTCTACACCATGTATTACGGTGAGGCCACAGGCACAAAAAGCAACCATAAGTTTGAGAAAATTGCTCCAAAATGACTGACACAGATAACGAATTAAATTATTTGGCAACATTTGGAAGGTCAGTCTAGTTTATTTTTGTGTGTGCTTCACTCTAGATGCTATAATGGCATACAGTGGTGGGGTTCTGACTGCTTATGGTCCTAATGAAACTGCATCCATCTTTGCCACATTCCCAACACCAGGGATGTCCCTGCAGACCAACATCTTTGACCAGGTCAGTGCAAATGTTTGAATTATGTAATATGATATAGACAAATAGCCGTGAGATAGACTGACATCCTATCCAGGGTGTACCCCGCATTTTGCCCTGATTCTCCTGGGATTGGCTCCAGGTTCTCCATGACCCAGTAAGATATGCGATGTAGAGAATGGTTGAATGGATGGAATAATGAAGTTTTTTGAAAATGTTACAGTCGATACACAATACAGTGGAACAAAATAGTATGTAACAACACAGCAGAATGAACTCACAGCATTAGCAGAAAACAAAAAGTCCCTTTAACACCACTTTCAGAAAAAGTACATAATGGGAATTATTTTTGGGTGAAATAAAGCACAAAAACATGACAGTATTTTTTTTTTATTTTGTATCATTAATTGCCATTGTGTTCTGCATCTCAGGAACAATGTGCTTTACACTTCTCATGAACTGCTTGATAATTTGCTGATAAGTTGAATCAGTTGCATTAACTTTGTAAAAAAATCTTATCTGCCCTGTTTAATCTATACACATCATTCCTTATCATTTACTGTTTTGAATTTTTACATGACCATCTTGTTAGTCAGACAAAAGTACACATCGTGTTTGTTCTAATACAATTAACGTTAGCTGATGAGTCGAATCAGTGTCATAATTATTCACCACTGTAGCACTGTGGCACTGAAGACTCGACAGAATCCTTAACATGATCTGAATATTCTTCTCTTTTCCTAATGTTATGGGATAGGTGGTCGGCACTGCTACGCTTTTGTTGTGTATCCTGCCCCTAAGTGATAAAAGGAACAGACCTGCTCCTGATGCCTTGCTCCCACCAATTGTAGCAGCTGTTGTTTTGGGAATAGCAATGTCCATGTCCTCTAACTGTGGTGGAGCCATAAATCCAGCGAGGGATCTCGGGCCTCGGCTCTTCACTCTCACAGCAGGCTGGGGCACTGAAGTCTTTACGTAAGTTTGAAATTGTTGTATGTTTTAACACTCATATTTGGTAGTACCCATGACGTGATGAGCATATCATGAAAATATTATTTGATTAACTGAGATTTCTTATGTTTCTTTAACTTACTTAGTTGCTACGATTACTTCTTCTGGGTGCCGCTGTTGGCTCCTCTGTTGGGGGCTTTGCTCGGCTGCTTTTTATACCAAGTCTTCATTCAGTGGCACCTCCCTGAGCCTGAGCCTGAACCAGAATCAGTCAAAAGTCAATCTCAGGACAATGAATTTTGCTTAAAAGCGGTTGCCCTGTAATGATAAATGTAAAAAAGTGGCTTAAATAATTCTCACTTAGCTTCCAGTTTCCTGTTATCTTTCATCATTGTGAAGCAGAAGTTAATAGATTAGTCC